>JAGPOW010001543.1:64949133-64977190 GCA_030014935.1 Caiman crocodilus | reverse complement strand
ACCATGTAGGGGTCAATGCCACAGCTCCCCATCTTTTTAATGAGGATGGGGTGGGAGACCGTGTCAAACGCCTTCCTGAAGTCTAAAAAGACTACGTTGACGGGGATGCCTGCATCCATGGATTTGGTCACCTGGTCATTGAAGGCGACTAGGTTGATCTGACAGGACCTACCCTTAACAAACCCGTACTGGTTGCCCTTTAGCATAAAGTCCCCTGCCGGTCCCTCACAGATATGGGACTTGAGAATTTTCTCAAAGATCTTTCCCAGAACCGAGGTGAGACTAACAGGCCTGTAGTTCTCTGGGTCTTTTCTCCCCTTCTTAAAGATGGGAACCACATTGGCCACCTTCCAGTCCTCCGGCACTTGTCCAGAGCTCCAAGAGTGCTTGTATAACCGAGCCAAGGGTCCAGCAATCACCCCCGCCAGCTCCCTCAAGACCCTTGGGTGCAGGTCATCCAGACCTGCCGACATAAAGACATCCAGCCCTTCCAGAAGCCCTTTCACCAGGTCTATCCTCACCCTTGGCCTAGCAGTGATTTCCAAGGGGGAATTCAAGCTTGTGGCAGGAGGGATATCCTGGTCCCCCTTCAAGAAGACTGAGGCAAAGAACCCATTGAAGATTTCAGCCTTACCAATGGCTGTGAGCACCAGGTTGCCCAACGAGTCCCTCAGGGGCCTGACATTGCCCGGGGCTCACTGTTTGCTCCCCACATATTTGAAAAAGGACTTCCTGTTGTCCTTGATCCTCGTCGCCAGGTGCAGCTCTACTCCCGCCTTGGCCTTCCTAATAGCCCTCCTGCACTGCCGAGCACAAGAGGAGTACTCCTCCTTGGAGACAGCTCCTCTCTTCCATAGGTTGTATGCCTTCCGCTTATCCCTCAGGGTCCCCTGGATATCCCTATTAAGCCATGGGTGCTTCTGGGCACTTTTGACAATCTTGCATCGGCTGGGAACGGTCGCCCCTTGGGCTCGGAGGATCGTCTGCTTAAGAAACGCCCACTCTTTGTGGACACCCATGTCCTCAACCCTATAGACCCTCAGCGTCTTCTCAACTAGCCTCCTGAGCTCTCTGAAATTGGCCCTTTTAAAGCCTGGGACCCCAGTCCTAGTGTGGGCTCTAGCTACACTGCACCAGATAGCAAATTCTATCAGGCAATGATTGCCATCTCCCAGGAAGTCACGAACCTGGAGACCTATGACCAGATCGTCCCCCGAGGCCAGGACCAGATCTAGCAGTGCATCTCCCCTGTTGGGGCCATGCACCTCCTGGACTAAGTGGAGGTCCTGCAGCTCTGCCAGGCACCTCCAGGAACTCTCGGACTTGGCCAACTGCTCCTCCCAGCAGATGTTCGGGTAATTGAAATCACCCATAACAATGACATCCCTCGACCTAACTGCCTCCATGAGCTGAGCAGCAAATTGGAGGTCCAGCTCCTCCCTCTGGTTGGGTGGTCTGTAGTAGACACCCACCATTAAGTCCCTTTCCCCTCGTCCTCCTTGCAGCCTGAACCAAATCGCTTCCGCCTGGTCCTCAGTCGCCCCCAAGTTGACGCTCGATGCAGAGAATCACTCTTTGACATAGAGCGCGACCCCTCTGCTTCTTCTCCCCATTCTTTCCTTCCTGAAAAGGGCATATTCATCGATGCCTACCACCCAGTCATGGGTCAGGTCCCACCAGGATTCCGTGAGCCCAACCAAATCTTGATCTTTTACAACCACCAGGAGAGACAGCTCCTCCTGCTTGCCACCCATGCTGCGAGCATTTGTATAGAGGCATTTAAGGCTACCAACAGCCGCCTCTCCCTCTCTACTTGTTTTCCCCAAGCCACAACCACAAACCTTTGCCTGACTTACCTGGGTCAGTGGCAGAGCATCCTCTCCTCTCTCAGCAGGCCCGTCCCCCAGCAAAGCTAGTTTAAAGCCCGCCGCACAAGATCAGCCAACCTAGAAGAAATGAAATGCTTACCTTTAGGTGTGGGGTGGAGTCCATCCTTTGCCAGCATGGTCTGTGTAGAAAAACACGGGCCACGATCGAAGAATCCAAAGCCCGCATCATAACACCAACCCCAAAGGTGTTGGTTTACAGCTGCAATGCAGGCCTTGTGTTGCCTTCCCCGTCGACTCACTGGCAGAATGGAGGAAAACATCACCTGTGACCCAAATGCCTTGAGCTGTCTTCCGAGGGCCTTGAAGTCTTCTATGATGTCCTCTGGCCGGCCTCTAGAAGAGCTGTTGATTCCCACGTGAACTACCACTAATGGATGGTAATCGGTGGAACCAACAATCTTCCGGACACTCTTCTTGACATCCTGAAACCGCGCTCCAGACAGGCAGCAGACCTCTCGGGCCAAGGGGTCAGGACGGCAGATGGGGCCCTCCGTGCCCCTCATGATGGAGTCCCTGATGACCAGGACTCGACATGTTTTCCTCCTTTGGGACCACTTCTTCCTCTCTGCTCGTGATGAAAGTGCACGATCATCACTGTGAGGCGGGGTGCTCCTCAGCAGTCTCCTCCAGGGAGCCGCATACCTGTTCCCAAGTGGCACGTCAAGTACAGGTTTTGCAGCAGCACAGGCTGCCCTGGATCCAAGGGGAACTTGCTGCCACCGTCGAGTCACTCTTCTGGGTCTGGGGGGGGCTCCTCAGTAGGTTTCTGGCCCTGCAGAGAACAGAAGTACATATCAATTTCATCTTCTGTAGCCAGGATCCCCCGCAGCCTGCTCACCTCGGCCTGGAGCTCCCTCAGCTATCCCTTCAGGGCCTGAAGACAGTCACAAGAGGGGCAGCCAAGGGAAGCACCGGGCCTCTCCTCAACCCCCAGGGACCCCGCCCAGCCACCACACCCAACCAGGGTGGGGCAGGTAGACAGTGAACCCCCCAGGGGCGTGGTCTGGGTGGCAGCCTCAGAGGAGTGCCGAGGGGGCAGCACCGGGGAAGGGGGAGGGGGCAGGCCCCTAGCAGTGACACTATGTGTACTCACCATGTTCCTAGTCAATGAGATCTTCCTGTTGACGCGTTCTTCTTCAGTTCCTCCTTGCACTCCTCCTGCACGAACGCCAGCGCAAACGCTGGCACGCCCTTACAGAGCGCACCTGTTTGTGGGCTCTGTTCTCACGCGCGGCTCCCTGCCGACTCAACTAAGAGCAATCCAGGAGGCTCCCCCTCTGGATCAGCTGCTGCTGCACTGGCTTTAACCCCACTTACCTCTTCTCCGCTGTTGCTGCTGCTGCTACGCTGAAAAGGGCTCACGTGTGGCTGAGACACCTGAACCCTATCAGGATCTTCCTTGGTCCCCTGCTCTGCTCCCAACTGCCACGCAGTGAGTCAGACCCCACTACCACCACTATCTGGCTATCATAGCTGCCACCACTATCTGGTTGCTGCTCTTTTCCTGGCTGAGCCTGGCTCAGAGAGCAGCAGCAGGGCCAGTGGGAAAGGGGAGTAAGTGGGTTAGTGGGCCCAATCTGGGCTAGTGGGGGGGGTGTTTACTAGGGTTACCATACATCTGAGTTTTCCTGAACATGACCCCTTTTTGGCCTCCTCTGCTATGTCTGGGTGGGTTTTTAAAATAAGAGTAAATGTCCAGGTTTTTTGCTCTTCTGTCTGCTGGCTGCTTGGAACTGGTGTTCTCCCCGCACAGGCCCCAGCAAGCCAGGTTAAAAGACTCTGTGAATGTCTGCTTGTGTCTGTGTGTGTGCGTACATGCTGTTTGGGCAGCGGGGCTGGGAGGGCAGGGCCTGTGGGTCAGGAGTGAGGGGCATCCCCCACCCCGTCCCAAGCGTCCTCTTTTTTTGCTGCTGGAAATATGGTAATCCCAGTGTTTACACTAAGGTGTAGGCTAGAGTGGTTAGACCTTAATATAACATGAGGTGGGTAACATGGATCAGAGATAATCCCCTAGGGATAGAGTGAAAAAGGGAAGAATCCTGATGTGTGTGTGGTTGTGGGGGAGCCCCAAGGGCAGGGAGAAAATAGGGGAGTCACAAGAGGCAGGGGGAAAGGCTGGAATGGGATGTGGGGGGTGGGATTCTTACTTTTCAGCCTGAAAATTGGTGTCCAAAGCAAAAAATGTATGAAATGTTGGCTCCATTCAAGTGAATGGTAAAAGTTGCAGAAAAGTTGACTTCAAAAGGGCCATTTTTTAATCCAAAAAAATCAAGGTTTACTTTATGCATGAAGACTATTTGCTGCCCTATGAACTTCCTCCGATCTCTGCTTCATAAATGCTTTTGTCTATAACATGTTTCACTGAAACAGCTATCAGATAGAATGCATCCTGTCCAGAGAATGAGATTGGAAGGAGCATAATATTATTATGTTTTTCAACATAATAATTACTAGATTTCTTAAAATTTTGGTAGTGTGATTTGTGCGCTCTGCTATGATCTTGTTAGTGAAATTATGAATGAATGTCATGTAACTGGAACTTGGGTTATTTGGAAGCCTACTGAATCAATAATGACTTCACAGCTGAAGTGTCAGGCTGTTACTTCTTTTTTCTCTAAGTTGAGCTGCTTCAACAGTTGTCATCTTAACATTTTAAAATTTTTGAACTCTCATTTCAACATACTGATGAAGAAAAGGGTTCTGAAGAGTATGCCAAGTTATTATCTGGTCATCATTTGCAACTCTTGTAAACAATATTATGTGTAACCCTGTTAACGTATCAGTGAAACTGTGTAACAATTTTTCTGCCATACTTATCCGTATACCTTCACTGGTATGCAGTCAGATTGCTGGGAAATGTCTCCCTTATCTTCATATCTCCATTGATATGTATTAAGGAGTGGGCATTATTTTTTGTGATTTTTTGACTCTGTGAATGTGGTTACCCGCATTTCAATAGTTTGAGTATAAAGGTCCAGAGGAGGCTTGGGAGAAGCCCTAAATAAAAAGTTTTCTAGGGGGATGATATTATAGTCCATCATCCAGCTTTGTAGGAGGAACTTTATGGGCTGCATTTGATTCGGATTTGGCTGAATGAAAGTGGGACAGTGATCCCAATCCGAATCGAATGCAGCCCACTTGCACACCCCTATAACTTACTTCCATAATCTTAAGTGATAGATACCATTTGACAATTATTGGGGGGCACTCAACTAAAGTCAACTCATCCAAGCTAATACAGGGATATGAATATAAGGGTTCCTACTCTGCTCATATTCATCTGATCCTGAATTTTGAAAGCATCTAGCCCTCACTTTTCCTGCTTTGTGTCTGGATTTTCCCCTTCAGAATCTCATTGAATGCATCTTGTTCATAAAGTACATGTTTCTTGTTCCATGAAGTCAATGTAAATTGCACTTTCTAACACTTCTGAAATATCAGGCTAAATATATATATGGCTAACCATTGGTTTATATGCCTTACTTTAAGCATTACAGTTTGAAAATGTTCACTTAAAAGCAATCCCAAAGGCCACACTTCATTCATTATCATATCTCTTGATTCCCAGATCAATGCTCAAATATACTTAGTAGATTGCTGCGTGTCATAACAATGATGATTGGAATTGTTAGAGATGCCTAAGAGACTTAGGACTGCTGTTCTTAAAAGTCACTGGGAATTGGGCACCTAATTCCCTTTTCTGCCTTTGAAAATCTCCCTTGTCAGATCTAATAAAGAAGAAGAATCTCGAAATGGCATTCAGTATTTTAAAATATAAAGAGCCTGTGGGGAGCAAACCAGTTCAGATCAGCCTGACAAGCCACCTTTCTTCAGAAGAAACCAATTTCATATGCACTTCAGTGGCACTTATCTTTGGACTAAGTCAGAATAAGTTCCTGAAAATGACCCTAGAGGCAACAGTAGCAGTAGCAATAAAAAGATATAGACCTTTATAAAGAAAGAAACTAAGAAAAAAAAAACCCCAAACCAGAGGAAATGATTAGCATAGTGATCTTGTTAACTTCAGCATGTATTAACTTCTTTTTTTAAGAGTTGGAAAAAAACTCTTCATTTTACAAACCTTCAAGTGCAATGAGAATGCCTTTAAATTTACCCAAACACTGTACACAGTAAACACATACAGATAAAATGGTGTATAATGTGCCTCTCTTGCTGAAAATATGCAAAGTCAATCAGTTCTCATTTGGGCCTCTGTGCCACTACAGCCCTGATGTAAGGGCCACTGAAGTCAACACTGTTCTTCCAATCTATGTCAATGTACTTTGAATCAAGTCTTTTATTAGCTTTATGTAAAGTGAAGTGGTATTTGTATCCTTGACAAAGGCACAAAAATGAGCAATTAAACAGAATAAAATTCCCAAAAGCTTCAAAGTGCACAATTCTAAAAATAAATGTGCAAACTTAAAGACTCTTTCCTGGAAATAAGTGTTACCAGCATAGATCCACACTGTGTGAACCTTATTTTCTACAAAGAAAGTCATTATTATGCAACCATTTATGCATGCATAGGGCTTTACTGATGTGAGTAGTCTCCCTAAACTTACATAGGAAAGGTAGACATATGGTTAAACATTTGCAGGATCAGGGCCTAAAGGCCCAATTTAGCACACCTGTGTGCATTAAGTATCAGGAAGGTACCTAAGTGTGCATTTGATTTTAAAAAATATGACAAGACTCATAGACATCCCAAGTTCAGAGCTAAGTGTATGTTTATACATCTTGCCAAATTGGGTGTAGAATATTTAGCACTTTCCAGGACTGGGCCTCAAATGCAGAGTTGATTACTGAGTGTCATAACCATAGCTCAGCTAACTATGAGAGATCTGAGAGAAAAATGGAATTTGTAGGAAGATAAAAACAAATCCAGTTTATTGTCTGGATACAAACTGGAGATGCTCACCAAAGACTCAGGTATCATACAGGGCTTTAAAATGTCCAACTAACTAGCTACTCTGTATATTGCTACTGCTAAAATTAAGATAGTTGAGCTTCTTTCTAAAGCTCCAAGTCTATAGCTATTGCAAGCAATAAATGGGATGCCAATGGAAAAGGTGTCTGATAACTTGATAAATTTCCTTCCTGGCAAAAGTTTTCATGCATTAAAATACTAAGCAATTCTAGTAAGACCCCACCACAGAACTGTAGCCTATTTCAGGGGTTGTCTATTGGGGGTACCCATACCCCTGGGAATACTTGAGAACTCCCTAGGAAGTACATGCGGGTGGGCAGGAAGGGAGTGCTGCCACACATCATCCTGCATTGTGACACAGGCACCATCCACTCAGTTGGACATGTGGGGGTGGGAAAGCTCACACGTAGCATCTGGTGCTGCTCCACATTCAGCCACGTGCCGCCCCTCCCACTCCATGTTCGGCCGCGTGCCCCCCATCCCCCAGGCTCCACACATGGCTGCCAGGGGTTAACTGATCCTAAAAGGTTGAAAACCCCTGGTCTATTTTGTCCTGAATTAGAGAACTTTGCTATTTAAAGCAATAAATGCCCTCTGGTATGAGAACTTTCCGTGTTTAAAATCACTTTTCCTTCCTAAAAAAATTATTGAGTATGTTATAAACCAAAGATCTGTAATAGGCTGTCATGTGATATGTGAAGCCTGGCCTTCTTACCTACATTGCATTTCTGGCCTTCTAACCCACATTCTGCTTACCAGTCTGTCTTTCTTGGGAGTACTGCTGATATCAAATTGGGATCTTCTGGTTAGCTTCAAACAGGCAACATTGAATTTTTTCTTACAAATAAATCTGTTAGAGAAATATTTTTCCCTTTCCATTCAAAATATGGAATCTCCTGGAAATCACTCTGGCTCAGGATGGCAAAAGCATGAGGTCTATAAATGATAAATACAATCATTCCATTTCCTTTTTCTGAACAACTGGATACAAAGTCAAAAAGGAAGCCTAACATTATAACTGGTGATAAGTAAATCGATGCCATGAATGAGTTACACATATTTCTAAAAACAGCTTTTCTCTGAAATAGGTGGACTAGATATAATATTTGATGGTGTCATGGGCAGTAATGCTTTTATGGGGTCAGATATAAGATGACACACTAGTGGCTAGAATAAGTAATAAACATCTCTTTTATCCACAACCTAATTCAGGGAAAGTGTGTGCTTCAGTTCCACTGAGATCAATAGATTCTAAATACATACTTAAAGTTAAGAGCATTCCTAAGTACCTTCCTGAAATGGGAGCCTACCATTCTCAAATCCACGAGCCCCTCCCTCACTATTGAAGGATTTTTCAGATCCCTGCTTGCATTTTATTATAAAAATAACAACAATAAAAGGTAAAAAGAAGTTTTTCTCTACTTGGAAGACCCTAAAATAGATTTCTTGCAGATCAGATAATGTCTCTATTGATATCTTTCTTATCTCTTTTTGCACTTGATCTTGTTTCTAAAGTATGTCTATACAAGATGGACTTCTTTTTCAGCCTTTTTATCTGCTTAATAAGGGTCACCGTTTCCTGCTTCAGCAGTGTACATCAAACTTTAAAATTCTTCAGAGAGGATTATTTCTAGCACATTGCTTCCTAGAACATGACTATGTATAAAATCCCCTAACAATCAATTAAGCCTGAAAAAAGTCTGATATGGAGTTAACATTTTTAAACCCTCGCCCGGATTCTTTGAGTAAGCAAAAACCTATTTTATAGGAAGAGGACATTTGACATGAACTGGAAATAATCATATAAAAATGATGTAACAGACTTTGGGATTACGCCAATGCAAGTACTACTGCCTTTAGAACATCTTGGTTTTATTTTTACTCCTCAAATTACTTCATAAGAATTCCAGAGGCATTTTGTGTGTGTGCATGTGTGCGTGTATGTATGCTTGTGTGTGTGTGTGCGCGTGCATGCGCCTGTGCATGTGTGTGCACATGCTCATTTTTCCTCAGAGGATATTGTCAGGGAAAAAAAAGCACTGAATATGGAAATTTAGTAACAGTCTGATTCTATAGTTATATATGTCCTTAGCTGTTTTGTAAACAATGACTCTTTTTGATATCATTAAGACTATTTATGATTATAAAGTTAATTGTATGCATTTTTATTGTACCTTTCTCATCGAATGTATCCATTTACTTCAAGAAATAGACAAGGATTTTTACTACAAGCCCTATATTCCTCATGAAATTATTTAAACCTTGCTCTACTAATTCTATTTTTTGACAGTCCCAGGAATTATAAGATGCAGGAGTAATTCCAGAATGTATCTGTTTTGGGTTTTTTGTTTTGTTTTTGCATGGTAGAAGGTACATCACCTGTAGGTGGTGGTATTTTAAAAATATTTTCCACATGGTAATCATAGAATCATAGAAAGTTAGGGTTGGAAGGGACCTCTGGAGGTTATCTAGTCCAACCACCTGCTTAAAGCAGGACCATGCCCAACCAGTTCATCCCAGCTAAGGCTTTGTCTCTCTGGTTCTTAAAAATCTCCAAAGATGAAGAGTCCACAACCTCTCTGGGTAATCTGTTCCAATGCTTTACTACCCTTCTAGTGATAAGATTCTTCCTAATAGTTAACCTAAACTTCCCTTGCTGCAACTTGAGAACATTGCTCCTTGTTTTGCTATCTGCCACCATTGGAATAGACTACTTCCATCCTCTTTGGAACCACCCTTCAAATAGTTGAAGGCTGCTATTAAATCCCCTCTCCATCTTCTATTCTCCAAAATAAATAGAAAGAGTGAAAAGAAAACTGGTGAGGGAATTGATAATATTCTTCAAATACCTGAATGGTGATTATACAAAGGATAGAAAAAAAAAACCCAAAACGCTTCTATATGGCTCCTGGGGACAAAACCAGGAACAATGGCTTCAAACTGCAGCAGACAAAAGTTAATATGAATATCAGGAAAAACCTTTTTCACTATGAGGGTGGTTATGTGTTCGAACAAGTCATCTCAAGAGACTGGGAAATCCGTCTATGGAAATTTTCAAGAGCAGGCTGGACATATACTTGACTGGAATAGTTTTATCAGGCATGATCCTGTCTTGAGCAGAGGGATAGATTAGGGTGAAGTTGCACGAAGACCATTCTACAGACACTTAAAACATGACGCTACACATTAAATGTTGGTAACTCATGCTAAGGGCCCTCTCAGTGTCTTAAAGTTATGCCACTTCAGGTGAAGGTTAAGTAAGTTGTGCTACCTGGTTCATGTTAGGGTAACTTTGTCGGTTCCATGAAAATAAGACAAGCAGTTTTAACACCTTCATCATTTAGTGCACAATAAGTTTAGTACTTGTAAAACCAAGTACTAAATCAATGTGAGGTAACTAACACTACTGCACAATAGCACCAGGGCATGGCTCTTTAGTGATGTTAACTGTGCAGTAGCCTAATACTACTGCACAGTAGCTTATTAGCACAGCTTTTGCCCTGTACGCTACTGCACAGTAGAATTAGGCTACTAAAAAGTTAGTGTCTTATATAGTTGCATCAGACAGTACAGCTGAGCTAGAAAATTGGCAATCGGATTTTCCAAAGAGCTTAAGTGACTTAGTAGCAAAAAATTAACTGAAAAATAAAGGCAAAGGTGGCAAAGTTGCACTCTGTAACAAGACTGTACCTAGGGACGGGTAGCTGGGGCATTGGTCCCAGGTGCTGACTTAGAGAAGGTACAAGAATGGCAGCCACCACTACTGCCAGTTTAGCCACCACTGCTTCCCCAGCCAATGCCTAAGGTGAAAAAAGTTCTTAATTCTACCTTTGCTCTTAAATGATTTGGGCAAGTTTGAAAATTTCCCCCTAAGTGACATGCCATAGCACATAGAGGATAATCATTCTGATGGTCATTATTAGGCTGACATTTCCAAAAGAAACCCATTTGTGTTCAACCATTTCTACTATGTTTCATTTCCACTATTTAGTAAAAGCAGAGGATTCTTTATGTTTCCATAGAGAAAGCCTGGCCTCTCAGAACATATGATTTTTCACTTGTAGAAAAAGGATTTTCTCATTCAGTTCCCTCATCAGCATAACAAAATTTGAAAGGTCAGGCAGTTGGCATGGAATATGACAAAAATGGAATATTATGCTGGAAAATTACAGATGTCAAAGGAAATGAGAATAAAAGTGCTTTTATCAAGAAAAAAGTTTTCCTTGAAATATGTGCATGTGCATGGTGCAATGTAATGCTACCAGCCCCAACTATTATTCAGGGTTCCTAACATACAGGCTTGCCTCTCCAATTGCTGGGATTAGGTTCCTAAAAGTTCTTGTGGTTAGCCCGTGGTTGGTAAGACAAAAGGCTTATGGGAAAAATGGCAAATGGCAAGCTGGTGCACGGCCACAGAAAAACGTGGTTATGAATATTCGGTGTGGATACTCAAAACCATGGCTGGCAAAACCGTGGTTGGTGAGGGAAATCTTTATTTCATTATTAAGACTGTGGGGTTTCTTTGTTCATAACTTGCAAAACTCAAAACATTCCATCTAAAATTTTCCATATCAAGTGTCTGCAACAGGCTGTTTGTTGGATTGTGTTGTTCCTGTTACTGTGGGTTTGTTGGCTTTTTTTTTTTACTCTCACACAAAGTAAGAGAGCTGTTTTCAGGAACATGGTTAAGGAAAAATGGGCTGCTTTCTAGTGTTAAAAAAAAAAGAGTTTGAAAAGCATTAGAGCCTCCATGGTTTGGAACATGGGCTAAAAAACTTGGCAGGTTTGGGTGTGACCTTTGTACTGGATGTGGTCATTTTAATTCTATGCAAATCCACACATTTTTTATTAAATTACAAAGCATCCCAACAGCATCAACATTTGAAAATGCATTTGGCACTTACCACAGGGTGCATCTACACAAGATGTTACTGCTCAGTAGCATGCAGCAATGCCAGTAATGCTGGTTACTGTGCAATCATTTAGTACTTGCCCATGCAAGTGCTAAATGACTGTGCAGTAACAACTGCACAGTCCACCCTTCATGTAGACATAACCATTGTCTTCTTAAATATAATAGCAAAAGCTCCAAATCCTCACTGCACCTCTGTCATCACTATCTCATCACTTCACAGTGGAGGGCTGAGGGAATGGCTCTCCTCTATGCTGTCAGAAATTACCTTCCCTTGACATTTAGTCAGTATAGTGCAAAGAGTTATTGGATTTAAATTCAAGGAGGAAACAATCAAAGCAGGTGGGAAAGAAAATAGTATATTGGGACAAAGTGTGGTGAAGACTAGGATTGTACAAAAAGAAAACAAAATTTGATTGAAAACTACAAAGGCAGACTGGAAACTAGGGAAGGAGATTATGAATGGCTGGGCAAGAAAAGAGGGAATTAATTGAGGTTGGTTGGCAGTAAGGGATGGAGATGCTAGGACTGATTTGGAACTACTGTAACTAATTGAATACAAGATAAGGGCCCTCACAATCACCATGGGGAATAAACCCCTCGTTTTACATTTGCATATGAGGAAACCTCATTAAATACATTGCATATCGTTAAACTGCAGCCAAAACCAGCATGTGCTTAGAAATGGAAACCAACTCTAAAGTGGATTAAATGCAGCCAATTCTAAGCATGGCTATACAATACATGGCCCATATTGAGCAAACATATAGATGGAAACCCTCCCCGTTCTTCTTCATAGTGACTTCTATACCATCTGCACGCTTATTTGTCTACCACAAAATCGTCTTGTATATAACTTCCACTGCACTCTACCTGATGCTCTTTGCTCTTCCACTTCCAAGATGGTTCTCTATAGCAGATGGTCAGAGAAGAGGACCAGTATTCTCTCTGCTGTTTTAATTGCTTTCCAGTATACAGACCCCAAAACAGAGGCTATTCCACATAGCTACCTGTGCATCCACTCTAGTAAATCTATTCTCAACTCCCAGGATTTGCCTTTTGGGCATCTTGCATTTTATGTTCTGCTGCCATCCTTGTCATCATCTGTGAGGGCTTCTCCTATTCTGAGGAGTTGCTTCCCATCCTATTCCCTTCCTTCAACATATAATTAAAATCTCCAAGTATTAGGGACAGTGCTTCCAATAGAAGGAGTGTCAGTTCCTCTAAGAGGGTGCAGCATGCTTTCTATTGTGTCAGTGTGTAAACATTCAGTATTTTAAATCTTTCCCCTCCCTTCTCCCCAATCACCTGTAACACTCTTCCCCCAAATATGTCCTGATAGCTTATTAGTCACAGCTGTGAATCTTTAGTACCACCACACCCATCTTTCCCCATCCAGCCACAGAGATGGGCCATGCTTCCATCTTCCTATATGGCCTTTATACTGCGTCTGGTCTGGATCCCACATTCCTGTAGTCATATCAGGAATCTTTGCACATTATCTGGGGTAGGAGAGGTGGGATATTTTAATTAGAGTGATTCTCCAGAACTACTTTAATTAAAGCATGCACAGTGTCTTGTTTATTCAGTGTCCTCTTGTTCAAAATGGTGGCATGGGTGCTATAGCAAGCTTTATACAAGCTTTAGTTAAAATGCTGCCATTTTGAAGCATATGGATACTGAATACATGTGATACCAATGTTGTTAGAGTTTGCTAATTAGCATGCTCCAACAGACTTGATTAATGAAGTCTGTTCTGATGCATTCTAATTAGAATGTGTCAGTGCAAGTGCTGGGCCATCATGTCTGCCCTTATCTGGTCCAAAGACTGGCCCACCCCTGCAAAATTTGCATGGCCGGGAATGCTTTTTACATTAAAACGGATATTAGCATGGTGATCTTATTTATCCAAGATGTTACCAACCACCTTCCAAGTCCAGTCTATCTATGCACTTAGGTCTAGGTCTGGGCATGACTCAGCTTCCAATTCCATATTAAGACCCATCCTTGAGTCGTCTTTTGTGTTTTTCCTCCTCCACCTTCACCTTTTGCCATGCCCATTGTGCACAACAAACTCTGTATTGTTCCTTTCTCTAAGAACTCTACCGCAGCAGGGTTTAGGCCTCATTTTGCAGGCCATGATGAGCCTGAAAGCTGTAGCACTATGAGTGGGACAGCAGTGGGAAGAGGAGGTTGGAAAGGAAAGTGACAGGACTTGAAGGGAGACTTTTGTTATCTATTAATCTTCTTTTCTTCCCTCCTGCATGTCAACCTTTTCTCAAACACCTGCCATTCCAGTTTCCACTCATGAATCCTTCAGACCACTCCATATCATCGTTTTCTTCCTCCTCCTCCTCTTCCTTCTTCCCCCACTCTCTGCACTTTTCTATAACCCTTCCTCACTTCCATTTTCCCTTCTTCCTATTTTACCTTCCCAAACGCCTTCTCACCCTTTCCCTCCATCCATCTTCTCTACTCCATTCATCCCCACTACTTCTTTCCCTCTCCCCTATTTTCTCTCTACATATCCTCCTTCCTGTCCTCCAGTTCCTCCTGTCCTTTGTTATTCCTCATTATCATTCCCATTCTCCTCATCTCTTTCTATCCCCCTCCTGACTCCTCATTCTTTGTGGGCAAAATCTCTCCCTTCCCCTGCCTCATCTGCTTTCTCTTCCTTTGTCTGTGCCTACTGTGATCCCTCTCCTGCTTCTCCCTGCCTGCTTTCCCCTGTCGTATTCTCCCCACCCTGTCTTCTTTTGACTCTATTTATGAATGATCTGGGGCAGGTGTGGAACACAACCTGATTATCTGCCCAAATTACCCTTGCGTTTCTTCTTACACCTGTGCACCACGTGACCCTTTTCTCTGCATGCCATGCAAATCTTGTATGAACAGTCCATTGCCAAATTCCCTTCTCCCTTATATGTCAAAACCAACTTCAGCTGTCCATAGTAAGTCATCAGTCCTTGTGGGGCACTAAGGTAATCCCCAGAGGCAGGCATGGTATCCCACTTACCCCTACTGGGAGTGTCCACACGTGCAGGCACGTGAACTAGCAGCAGCTCAAATGAGAGCAGTACAAATTTGTGCTGGGAATTTTTGCCTCAGTGCACGTGCCCAGACATGCACTTCATTGGGGGAAGCTGTGCCACTTGGGGCAAAAAAACCTTGCCCACTTCTTCCCAGATCTTCAGCCAGGGGAGCTAGAGCACCTGTGCTGGCCCCAGCATTATAAAACAAACAAACAAACAAACAAAATAAACCCTACCCTGGTGAGCAGCTCAGGGAGCTTCTGCAGCCAGCTGGTATGAAACCCACCCCCCAATATCTTGTGACAAGAATAGCCCTACTCAGTCATGAGTGGGGTGCTAATTAGCACATGGAGCCTTGTGTGTGTGTTGGGGGGGGCAGGATGATATCTGGAGTACACATGCATACTAAGCAGTGCTGAGCTTTGAGGTCACCATGGCTGAGGGAGCTGAGTGATATGATTACAAAGCTTCTGGCCATCATCTTTAAAAACTCATGGTGACTGGGAGAGGTCCCAGATGATTGGAAAAGGGCTAATATAGGGTGCCTATAAAAGAGCACAGAGGCTGCTCCAACACACTGGAGTTTTATCATGTTGGAGCAGACTTGATTAATCAATTCTGCTGTAGTGTGGCAATTACCATGCTCCAGCAACCTCCTGCATCTCATGTATCAGTCTCTACACTTAAAAATGGTGGTGGAGGCATTTGAACTAAAGCTTGTCAAATGAGCTATAATTCAAGCATACCCACATCCATTTTTAAGCGCAGCAATGATGTATATACATGAAATGTGATGGCACTTTAATTAGAGGGATCTTTAATTAGAGCAACCCCCCCACACCACCACCCACAAAGCACGTGTATAAGTGCCCATGGTGCCCATCTTTAAAAAAGGGAAGAAAGAGGATCCAGAAAACTATGAAGTAGCCAACTGCTGGGGGAAAAAAAAAATCATGGAGCAGGTCCTCATCTTGAAACACTTGGAGAAGAAGTTAATTAGAAATAGTCAGCATAGATTTACAAAGCACAAGTCATGCCTGACCAACCTGATCCCTTCTATGATGGGATAACTGATTCTGTGGACGCAGTGGTGTGATGTACCTCGACTTTAGCAAGGCTTTTCACATCATCTCCCACAATATTCTTGCAAGAAAGCCAAGAAAGTATGACTTGGATGAATGGACTGTAAGATGGATACAAATCTGGCTTGATCATCCAGCTCAATGGGTAGTAGTCAATGGCTTGATGTCTAGCTGGTAGCTATTGTCAAGTGGAGTACCCCCATGGTCAGTCCTAGGGCAGGTTTTGTTCAATATATCCATCAACAACCTGGAAGATGGGATGGAATGCAACCTCAGCAAGTTTGCACATGACACTAAGCTGGGGGGAGTAATAGACCTCATGAGAGGTCTCATGAGTTTCAATAAGGAGAAGTGCAACATTCTGCACTTAGGACAGAACAAGTCCATGTACCCGTACAGGCTGGGGACTGACTGGCTAAGCACCAGCTCTGCAGAACAGGACTTGGGGTTTACAGTGAACAATAAGCTAAATATAAGCCAACAGTGTGTCCTTGTTGCGAAGAAGGCTAATGGTATTGTGGCAGACTTATGCTCCACTTAGCACAACGCCAGTATCCAAGTGGCTGGTCTGTAGGCAAATTGACCAGCACCATGCAGATGGAAGATGTCCCACAGATTGGTCTGCTGCTGAGAAGCACTGCAGGTAAAAGGAGCTCTAGAACTGAAGTGCAGGGGAAAGAGAAAGAGAGAACACTAGCTGTGCTACAGGATGGTCTTTCTGCATCCAGAATGAAGCTGGCATGACCCCATGAAGAATGGATGTCATGAGAGGCAAGAGGAGCCTGGATCACAGCTGGAACACCCAAAGGGTGCCAGAGTACATGCTTACCTGCCACCCAGAAGCTGGAGACTCTCTTTGGGGCAGGAAACCCTGGTAAGCCAGATACCTGGGAAAGAGAAACCTGGTATCAGCATGGAAGCAACCACAGATGGGTTAAGGGGCACAGATCTGACCATGATTTCACCCACTGTTCATATCACCAGCAAGAACACACTAGTCAGCCAGGATGTGGAGAGAGAAGCCCAGTGGGTATTGCTGAGACCCGCTGAAGGGAAGAACCTGCTTGAGACACTTTGATGCTCTCCACCATGTCTGAGCAGTTGCAGACTCAAAACTTCTCAGTGGGGAATTATCAGAACCACAACCTGGAAACACCCCATGGGAGAAAACGCCCCATGGGACCAACAGTATGTGGCCAGATGCAAGTCAGCCCAAAACATTGGTTCTTTCAGTATATGACCGCAGTGTGGGACCATGAGAGAACCATGCAAATCACACCACAAGAGGCCCTGAGCACTGGGGAAAGGTGCTAGATATGGTGAGCATCGGTGACCTGCTCATCCACATCATTCAAGCTGTTTCAGTTCTAGTATTGTTACTTTGCCACTTTATTAGTCGGTGAAGCCATAATTATATTCCTGCCTGTGAGGAAGGAATTGGGGCGGGGGGGGGAGCGAATTAACCTCTAAGTCGAACAGGCTGGGGACAAAAGTGTTCAGGAACGTTTCACCCTATTACTCCTTTCCCATCTTAAATAAGAAATCCAAAGCCAATATAATAAAATAAATGCTTTACTTACAACTTGAACACTGTAGACACACTCCTCCAAATACCACTGTGAGGCACTTCAATGCCTTGTATCCACTCCTCCAAATACCACTGTGAAGCACTCCAAGCCTCATTCCCACTCAGTGCTGGCAGTTCCCTTTAAACTCCGTAGTAAACACCACAACTGAAACACCTCAACCTTAGGGAACCCAAGAGCTCTTGATTATCTATCTGCTGCAGACTATCCAATGGGAGTGTCTGGGGGGAAAAGGGAAAACATGGACACAGGACCTCGGTGAGGGTGATCAGGCCTCCCGATGCTATGTGTGGTCCCGCCTTTCCTTTCCTGGGCTTTGCCTTTTATACTGCCCCAACAACCAATCAGGTTGGGTCTTTCATTTGCACGCTTTCTGAGCTGCATGAAATCCGGGGATTTTGCTACATGCATGCTTCGCGCGGCTAATTGGGCTGCACCTGCTGTTTGCCCATGCACAGTTTGTTGGCATTTGGTCACTTTTTATCACTATTTATTTATCACACTGCCAAGAATCATAAGGTCAGGCTTTCTGCAGAAAGAGACTGCACCCTCAGCATGCCCAGATACAATCAAGACTGATGTGGACCACCCAAGCAGACTAGGAGTGGGGTGCAATGGAAGAGGAGCCCCACAGAAGAAGTACCAGCTGAGTCATCCGGGGTCAGAGGGATACCACTGGATAACACCTCCAGGTAAAACCCCAGATGACATCAAGTCATGGCAGATAAGTAGAGCCCAGTGTGGTGTACCCAACGTGCGCTAGTAGGGATTTGCTCATGTCATAGCAACAACTGTGAGCCTGCCTCAGGCATGCTGGGCTGCATTATTTGGAAGGTTTCCAGCAGACTAAGGGAAGTGATTATTCCCCTCTACTTGGCACTGGTGAGGCCGCATCTGGAGTGATCTGTCCAGTTCTGTAGCCCACTACAGAATGGATGTAGACAAATTGGAGAGGGTCCAGCAGAAGGCAATGAGAATAGTTAGGGGCCTGGGGTACATGACGTATGAGCTAGGGAATGAAATCACACATAAATTGATATACGTGACTGGAAACTGGTTCAAACCTGTAACATAACAGAAGTTCACTGCACATAAACTGCTTTTAAAATGGTCAAAACTGGTTTAAGATAAACCTGGATGGATATTATATCAGACTTAACTGATTTAGGTTAAATCAGTTTATTGAATTTTGGTCCCAGATCCTCTCCAGATTCAAGTTAACTCACAGTCACCTTATATGCTTTAAAACTCCTCCACAACTCCTTGCTGCACAATGTGGGTGGGCTACCCTTGGCCCAAGCTGTCTGATTCAGAAGAGCAGGGAGGCATGCTCTACAATCCCCTGCTTTCTGGCATGGGCCACTGCAAGCATGCGGTTACCTTTCTGGAATCAAAAGTGAATGTCTGTTCACTTGCTTGTTGGTTCAATCTATGCACCTTAGACCAATCTGTGAAAATTGAATCAATTCAGACTCGGGCTTTTTGCCTGTCTGTAGTTAGCCATGAGGAGAGGCTGAGGAACTGGGCTTATGGCGTCTGGAGAAGAGAAGACTGAGGGGTGGGGGAGGTTGTTAACAGCAGCCTTCAACTACCTGAAGGGTGGTTCCAAATAGGATAGAGCTAGACTGTTCTCAGTGGTGGCAGATGACAGAACAAGGAACAATGGTCTCAAGTTGTAGCAAGGAAAGTTTAGGTTAGATATTAGGAAAAACTCTCTCAACTGGGAGTGAAGTAAATCACTAGAACAGGTTATCCAGAGAGGTTGTGGAATTTCCAACTTTGGAGATATTTAAGACCTGGCTAGACAAAGCCTTGGCTAGGATGATCTAGTTGGGGAAGGTCCTGCTTTGATCAGGGGGTTGGACTAGATGGTTTCCTGAGGTCACTTCCAATCCTAAGTTTTTATGATTATTTAAATTGCTGCTAGCCCTGTACCCTGCGGCTACAGAGAATAAATGATCTACCTTCAAAGATGAGACTAGATTCTTTCATTCTTTTTGGTAAGAGAGACATTTCCAAAAATGCTTAGAATCTGAGAAATGTAAAAATACAATATCCACCATAGTCTTGCATGCCAGCATCCAGGAATCCTTGATTATATCTGTGTTTGAGGTCCCTTCCAACTTTAGTTTCTATGATTTAATAATTGTGTATGATTCTATAACTTGAAACACTGCTGGAGCACAGCCGAATGAACTATATGGGCAATCATAAGCCTTTTGGCTATGGTCTGATACCATGCACAATTTGTACTATTTATAAGTAAGTACAAAAATGCTGATTAAAAGTGTGTTTATGGAGTACCTGTGATAAAATTTGCAGCAGTATCAAAAAGGTGAAATGTATCAATTCTGGATAAACTAAGTCTACAGATACCTATAGAATTTTGCCTATAGGTAAATTGCTTTAGGTATGTTTATTTCAATATCAGTGTTTTCAAATTT
Source organism: Caiman crocodilus (assembly GCA_030014935.1). Classification (NCBI taxonomy): domain Eukaryota; kingdom Metazoa; phylum Chordata; order Crocodylia; family Alligatoridae; genus Caiman; species Caiman crocodilus. The sequence continues at coordinate 64,957,315 of JAGPOW010001543.1, read as the reverse complement.
GCCCCTCACTTCTGTATGGTCAGGGACAGAAGCATCTGACAGTTAGGCTGGGAGTAGGGACATGGGACGGTAGGGAGGGGGAGCTGTAGAGCCTGAAATTGCAAGGTGGGGGGGAAAGGAAGTGAACAAGGGGGATACCTGACCCCCCCAGCTTTATTTTCTCTACCATAGTAATGGAAGGGTACAAATTCCAGATAAACCTCCAAATTTGATACCATACCTAGATGATTAGAACAAACATACACATTTTCTATATATAAAATCTAAGTGGTGGGGTTTCTTATAATCAAGGTCATCTTATAATTGAGTAAAGATTGTAGATATCAATGAAGGAAATATGAGGAAAGGAATCTGGAGCCAGTGGGAGGATGAGAACAGAAGAGGAGCTGGTGGGAATGGGAGGACTGGAATTATTTGCATAAGGAGACAAGATACCAGTGTACCAGTAAGTGAGGAGAAATCAAACTTGCGAGGTGGTTGTATGAACACAAATTAATTTTGTGAAGCACTAAATGATGTGTGCTGTAGAAAACTCCATGAGGAAATAAATAATTCTATCTTCAGAAAAGGGTTAGATAGTATAAAGTAAAGAAGGCACACGAACAAATATTGGACATATTGAGTTTTAAAATTAAATATTAAGTAGCTGCTCATTAAATAGCAATGCTTCTCTAGAGCACTGAGCGAGTCTGTGGCCATACAGAAAAAATAGTATGGCAATATCCTCTCATTAGAAACCATATTATAATGCATGAACACGTGGGGTTTTACAAGCTACTTACTTGTGGCATTCCTTAACTTCTGAGGGCTTGACTCTGAAACTTTAATGTTCTTATAACTTTTTTTTTGTGTATACATTGTATTATGTTATACTGTTATGCCATACTGTTAATTGTGTTGTAAATAAAGCTGCCCATGCCCTTAACTCAAAAACAGCACTTCTTATTATTAAGAAGAAATAAAACATTTACCAAAATGACATTGCATTAGTTACCTGCCTCAGGCTTTTTGTTACATTTGACTTAATAAAATAGGGTAGTTATCACTGTGCCAACTCCTGCTCTGCACAATACACATACCAGTGTGGCTCTAAATTACAGAATGTTATTATCACTCAGAAGAAAAAAGTGAAGCAGAGTTTTTAAAGGGTATGAGAGTACATAAAGATTTTTATGTATTTTCCCTTGTTCTTTGCTTTTACCTGGAAGACACTGTATCAACCTTTGAAGGACACTTTGGAAACTCCAAAAACTGTTCTCTAGTGAATATCAACATTTTTCCCTGTAATGGCTAGCCCAGAACTATGACAATCTACTATTTATTTTCATTTAAGGGAGTTAGCTTGTCACTAAAAATCCATTGTATGAATGCAATCATTATTCAGTATACTCCATCTGCTTTTATTACTAGTTGGAAAACTGGCGCCCCACACTCATCTCAATGACATGTTTCTAATGGGATGAGTTTTTAAAACTGAATTCAGTCCATTCCAAAATTTCAGGGAATATTCTAAGCATTGCTAGACACAATTATATTGTTGTGTGAGAAAACTGGAAAATATCTGTTTTTACTAATCTGATTGCTATCATCTTAGAGGCTACAGAGAGAGGTCAAGATGTACTTTAGGTAAATTGCAAGTTGGACTAGTGTGACGTAAGTTACCAATTACCAACCATCCTCCACAGCTAAATACCTAATTTCATATAGCAGTTCTGATGTAATGACTCAGTGGTATGATGGAAGCTAGCCCTGTACAAAGCTCCTGTTGGATGATTATTTGCTTCATATATCACTGTTCTCAAAATGCCGTGGTCACAGGTTAACTTGAATATGAGTGTTTGAAGCATTCCCTATAGAACTTCTGCTTCAGCTCCACCGTAAATTCAATACAGTAAGTGAGACAGGAACCTAGAGGGATATTGGGATGCCAAATGGGCTCCTTTTACTCCTGACATAGTGCTCCTCTCAACAGTTCTCTTAATTCAAGATAATTTCAAATTAAGAGTTACTTTCACATGCATAATTCAGGTAGGCATGATCTATGTATTATTCAATGTAAGTGAAAATGGAGGCCTGGCTGGGGAGCCTGGCAGGAGCTGGGTGGGGAGACGCTCATCTGGGACATGGGTCTAGAAGAACTGGAGAAAGATCCAGCTACAGTGGAGGTAAAAGTCATGCACAGTTCAGTCTGAATAATCAAAGAACTGTGAAATCCTCCAGGTTGCGGTTGACTTTAATCAGCCTTACAAAATCTGCTGCTACCACTTCCTGAGCTGACTGACTACTCCACAGGGACCCAGACTCCCCAGACTTCATCCCCAACATAGATCCAGCAACCCCAACCTGGGTCTCAAAGCCTGAACTGGGGTTTGGGGGGCAAGGGTATAGAAGTAAAGAGATGGGAGGGGAGAGGGATGTGTGGTCCCCTAGGGCAATCATCTAAAAAAGAAAAAAAAATAGTCTTGTTGTAAGCTGTTTCTAGGTAGACGTGGAAGCATGCAAAGACAGAATGGAACAGTTCCTGGAACTCCTTTTGCAGCTTGGAGCTGGCTGGGCCCTGTTCTAGAATGGGAGAGTTTCTGGCCAGCCCTGAGCTGTGTGGGGAAACCCACTGGGCATAGGACTTGTCCCTCAGTCCACAGGGTAGGAGAGCTATGCAGCAGCAGCTGTCTCCCAACCCCACACACATTAGGACCCCTCTCAATTGAGTATAGGGGCAGGAGACAGATACCACTGAAGCCAGCAGAGCTCTCCTGGCCCCATGCATGTGGAGACCAGCCCCACACTTCCTTGCCATCCCCCAGGCTAGCACCCAGGAGGAGCCTGGAGCTCTTCTGGCTGCTGCAGGGGAGCAGAGTAAGGCTGGAGAAACCCTGCACAGGTTCCTCCCTTTGGGAGTAAACCTGCTCCCAAGAGGGAGCATGTGTAGACATGTTTCTGAGTAGGTTTGCTGCACAGCCTTTTTACTGTGCAATAAACCTACTATGAATTAATAGCACATGTAGATGTGCCCACTGACATCTTACTTACTTTTATTAAATTCCTCAATTAAAGAGGAAATTCCTATTTTGTCAAGTTGATGGAACAAAGGAGAACTGAATTAACCTTGTCACTAGAAAACAATGAAAACCAGAAGGCACCAATGATGCTGTTACTAAAGTGTCTCATAGCAACCATAGAATTAGCGTTGTATTCTAAAACTAACTTGAAATTAGGAATCAACTTCTGTTTTTCTCCATAATAAGGTAGGAAAAAATCAGTGGGGGAAAAAACCACAAAGGTAATGTTTATGTCCTTTGACATTTCTATGATATTTATTTTTCATAATTGATTATTAAGCAGCATTTTTCAGATTTGAGTACTGCCTGAAATATTTCTTTGGCTTTTTCACTTACCACTGACGAATATTTCTTTACAAGACTTATATCATTGCACATAACTCTGTAGACAAGGTGACCTTGAGTAGAACTTGTGCAACTTATTTCTTTTTCTTTTCCAAGGGAAAATAAATAGTGCTTTATTTATGGCTACTATTTACTGTCAGTCATACTATAACTTTTATACACGAGTTTACACACTAGCCATCGAAAGCTGACTGTTGGAGACTAGGCCAGATGCATGTACAGTTGAACGATGTGGCAGCAGGATACACAGGTATGATTTACTGGGGAGAAGCAGAGAAGCCTTGTTGGTTGTTTGGGAATGGACGGGTCTGATGTGGGTTATACAAACCCCCAAATAAGTTCCTACTTATATATTGACCACCCACTAAACAGCCTGAATTTCAGAAGTGCTTAAGACTTCTTTAGACAACAAATATGGCTACAGTGACCTAACTTTATGTACATTGTTTACTTATTCTTCTGCCTAATATATGCAGGCTTAAGCCTCCAGTATGTCAATTAATTTAAGTACATGACACATATTTGAGCATATAATTTCAACTTTTAACAGGAAAAAATAATCAATTAGAGAACTAGACATTTTAGATACATTTATACAAAAATCTCAGCTTATTCCTATACTGATAAAGAGAAATTGATTTCTACAAAAAAACTATTAGGCTTTTGCTTACCTGACATGAATAATTATTAGCACTGAAACTATTCATATGGAGGTTTCTGTAGACAGGTACATAATGCATTTAAATCACCAAAGTGTCTTGTGTGTATTTATAATTACAGCTCAGGAGCTGATAAACTCTTGGCTCATTTACACTGAAAAAATGTAGTCATATAATCAGAGTGGTACTCCAATATCTGCAGCCCTTTCTGCATACTGAGTACCTGAGTCTGGCCTCTTCTAAAGACTAATGTAAAAATAGCAAAAAAAAATGCAAAACTCCTTAGATTAAAAGGACTCACAAGGAAAGAAGGGAAAGTTAGTCTGTTATCTTATTCCTTTACTTCTCTATTTCTCCCTTCTGGATACAACACAAAAAACAAACCAACACGCACACACACAAACACACACACGGTCTGACTCTCATTCAGATTTCAAACGTTTCCAGGGCCCAAGTGCTGTAGAAAGGGAACTTTGTGACGGCACAAAAACAAACAAACTGATGCATCTCTGTCTTTATCCCCACACAACTATCCAGGCTCACCCTGTGAATATATAGGAAAAGAAAATGTAGGCCTATGTCAGACTTTTTGCCTTTCTTCTTACACAGAGGACTGCCTCAAGATGACAATCAGGACAGAAAAATGGTTCCTTTCACAAATTTAAATCCAAAGAACATATTTAGTGAACTACAGTAGAAAGGGATAAACATATACACAGAGTGTCCCAGATATTCAGGTCCCTCTGAACATATGAGCCATACTGGATCAGATCAATGGTCTCTCTAGTCTAGTGTCCTATCTCTAACTGTGGTAGGAGTGGAAACTAGAGAGAAAGCATTGAACCAGATAAAACAAGAATGATCTATCCCTTATCCATTATTCATTTAGAGAGACCAGAGGACACATCCCTGACTGTTGTATTTAATAAGCTCTATTAATAGATCTATAGTCCATGAATTTGTCTAGTCCCCTTTTTGAACCTGGCTATGCTGTCTGCCTATACAACCTCCTGTGAAAACGTATTCCACACATTAACTACTTGTTATGTAAAAAGTACTTTTTCCTTTTGTTTTTAAACTTGTCTATTAATATCAATGGGTGCTCCCTCATTCTTGTATCTGGGATTCAGTGCACAACAGTTGTCTGTTCCTTTGGTCCACATCCTTCAGGATTTTACAGACTTCTCTCATATTCCCCCTCAGCCTTCTTTCCATAATGGAGAGTCCTAGGCTTCTTAGTCTCTCCTGGTATGGCAACTGCTCCAAACCCCTGATCATTTGGTTTGTCTATACCTTTTCTAATTCTAATGCGTCCTCTATTGCACTCTTAGCAATGCCAAACATATTATTTGTTTTCTTGGTTTCTGCTGCACATTGAGTTCATCTATGTAGAGACCTATCTACCTACAGTGACTCCAAGGTCTCTTTCCTGAGTTATTACACTAGTTTAGAACCCAACATTGTAGACAGAGTTGAGGGGTTTTTGCCTCAGGCACATTACTTTGCATTTGTTCACAGTGAAGTTCAACTGCCATTTGTTTGACCATCCACTCTGTCATCAGTGCTTCTGGAGGCTTATGGCAGAGCCTGGCCACACAACTATGGGCAGTGAGGGGCAGCAGGGATTGCCTCCTCCCCCTCCTCCCACTCTCCCCTGCACCCCGCCTGGCAGCAGCCAGTGGATATGAGGCTTTTTCTTTTTCTTTCTCTTTCTTTTTTTAAGAGGTGGGATGCTGAGGCTGGGTGTGACAGCCATTGATGGGTCTAGGAGAGCAGGTGGGGGTGGGGCCTGTTCAATTTGAGGATTTGGCTGATTCAGTGGTGGCTGAATCTCAGAATCAGACTTGGCCAAATCAATGTGGGACGGTGATTCAAGTGACCGAATCAAATTATTATCCTACAAATTGACTGAATCCAAATTCAAAGCAAGTATCAGCCACTTTGTACAGGCCGAGTAAATATCTCATGTAGACATGCCCACTGGGTTGTATTAGCTGGTGTGTTGCTTGCAAATCAAAGGCAGTGATTGTTTTACCCCATTCAACACTGGGGTCTCATCTTGAGTACTGTGTCCAGTTTTGGGCCCTGCCCTTTAATAAGGATGTGTACCTATTAGGAAATCTAGCACAGAGCAACAAAAATGATCAGGGGCTGGGGGACAAGACTTATGAGGAAAGATGGTGGTAGGCTTTTCGCTGTGGCTGTAAGGGACAGGACTAAGAGCCACAACCTCAAGCTGCAGCTGCAGAAATTTAGGTTGGCAATTAAGAGGAACTTTCTGACGCTGAGGCTGATCAAGCATTGGAAAAGAAGTTGTGGAATCTCCATTTCTGGAAGTTTTCAAGAGCAAGGTAGACAAGACTTGGCTGGGTGGTTTAGTTATGGATGATCCTATCTTGAGCAGCAGGTTGGATTAGATGACTTTGTTAGGTCCCTGCCAACCCTGCTTTCCTATGAATAAGACTCCAGTCTTACCCAGTGAAGTCTATAAATTATATACACAGCCAGAATAGTTACCCATTGCTATTAACAACTGCTGCATTGTTAAATACCATAATCTTAAGTATGCTATACCCCAAAGATCATATCCCCTAGCAATAGCACAGACACTGGTTCATTTCTAGGTCATTTTATTTAAAGTAGTACCATGTATTGAATCACCCTTTATATATTTAAAAAAAAAACTTGTTTAACTTGTAAAGGTTCTTTTCTTTAAGGTACTGACCAAACCTGACTATTTGGCAACATTCAGATTACACCTTGTACTACCAATTCAGAAGCACAATATCAATATTAGAGATAAATATAAATTGAAGTTTTGTTGTGCCTGGACTACAAGACAAACCAATGCTAACAACAGATAAAGAACAACTACTTTCCACATTCAGCTATCTTATGAATGACATGCTTCTATATGTGAAAATCTGTCCCAATTAAAATTCAAATAAAATAAAACACAAATAAAATATTGTAATGCAATAAAAATACCAAGAAAAGAAAAAAAAAGAATAGCCATTTCAATTCAGCTTTATAACTTTAAAAATCAATTGGCACCTTAGAAGACTATAACTTAAAATTGTGCACTTATTTAACACCTGGTTAAACACTGTTTAACTCCAGAGCTCCAGCCAACTGCTTTCCAGATAAGCGGAATATTGGGTAATAACATCCCAGTTAAATAAGTCCCATTGCCATCCATCATTAGGCTAAATTGGCTTTTTGGGAGATGTCTCAATAAAGCAGGCACCCTGAGTAAATGTTTCCTTGTTAATTAGAACATTCCTGAAAAGGAATTAAGAATGGAAAAAACAGAATAATTCTATTTTAATCTTTTCTATATATCATGCAATATACAACTACACTACAGCAGAGTAATTTTGACTACTACATTGAAAAAAAAATAGTAGATATGAAAACGTGTGGCTAAGTCCTGTGTATAACAGATGATGACAAGTCATACATTGTATGAAGTGGAAGGGTGTGGAAAGAAAAATGCTGGAGGATAAAGTACCAGGAGTTGTGTCTAGAAAAAGCTTGGTGGCAGAAGACTAGGGATGCTAATCTGATGTGATCTTTACTTAACATTAAGGGTAGCAGATAATGTTTCCAACAATGTGGAAGTGGCTTAAAAGTGAAAATCTATCCCAAAAATGTCTTACACATTTAAAAGTAAGATTTTAAAAACTATTTAGATACAGGTAGGTGTCCAATAGGATGCTTAAAGACTTATGATTTAGGTATCTGACTTCCAGTCAAAATTTGTGACATTTGGGTCTTTATGCTGATGTCACTTTTGCAAATGAAACTTAGTTTAAGTCACTTAAGTACTTCTGAAGATTTTCTGCACAACACTGAAGCTATAGATTCATACATTTATAGATTCATAGATGTTAGGGTCAGAAAGGACCTCAATAGATCATTGAGTCCCACCCCCTGCATAGGCAGGAAAGAGTGCTGGGTCTAGATGACCCCCAGCTAGATGCCTATCTAACCTCCTCTTGAAGACCCCCAGGGTAGGGGCGAGCACCACCTCCCTTGGGAGCCCATTCCAGACCTTGGCCACTCTAACTGTGAAGAAGTTCTTCCTAATGTCTAGTCTAAATCTGCTCTCTGCTAGCT
>JAGPOW010001543.1:64913459-64949033 GCA_030014935.1 Caiman crocodilus | reverse complement strand
GGAGCCCATTCCAGACCTTGGCCACTCTAACTGTGAAGAAGTTCTTCCTAATGTCTAGTCTAAATCTGCTCTCTGCTAGCTTGTGGCCATTATTTCTTGCAACTCCCGGGGGCGCCTTGGTGAATAAAACCTCACCAATTCCCTTCTGTGCCCCCGTAATGAACTTATAGGCAGCCACAAAGTCACCTCTCAACTTTCTCTTGCTGAGGCTGAGGGGTCTCTCCTCATAGGGTTTGGTGTGCAAGCCCTTAACCATATGAGTGCCCCTTCTCTGGACCCTCTCCAGGTTATCTGCATCCCTCTTGAAGTGCGGTGCCCAGAATTGCACACAGTACTCCAACAGTGATCTGACCAGTGCCCGATAGAGGGGAAATATCGCCTCTTTGGATCTATTCGTCATGCATCTAATGATGTATGATAAAGTGCCATTGGCTTTTCTGATGGCTTCGTCACACTGCCGACTCAGGTTCATCTTGGAATCCAGTAGGACTCCAAGATCCCTTTCCACTTCCATGCCACCCAGCAGGTCATTTCCTAGGCAGTAGGTGTGCTGGACATTTTTCCTCCCTAGGTGCAGCACTTTACATTCCTCCTTGTTGTTTTCTTCCCGTTTGTTCAACCTGTCCAGGTCCGCTTGTAGTTGTTCCCTGCCCTCCAGCGTGTCCACTTCTCCCCATAGCTTTGTGTCATCCACAATCTTGGACAGAGTACACTTCACTCCCTCGTCCAAGCTGGTGATGAAGACATTAAAGAGTATCATTCCAAGGACTGAGACCTGTGGGACCCCACTGCCCACACCCTTACACCCTTCCCGGTCAATACCAACCCATCTGCTACGACTCTCTGGGTGCGATGCTCTAGCCAATTCACCACCCACTGGACTGTGTAGTCATCCAAGTCACAGCCTCTTAACTCGTTTACCAGTAGGGCGTGGGATACCTTATCGAAGGCCTTCCTGAAGTCTAAGTATATGACATCAACCCCTACTCCTGCATCCAGGGGTTTTGTAACCTGGTCATAAAAAGAGACTAGATTAGTCAGGCATGCTGGTTTTCCCTCAGCATAATTTGTCCTGCCGGGCTCTTGCAAATGTGAGCCTTGATAATTTTTTCGAAGACTTTGCCTAGGATGGAGGTGAGACTGACTGGCCTATAGTTGCCTGGGTCCTCCTTCCTCGGACTGACCATCTAGTCCCGTAATGTTCACTTTATCTTAAAATGAATACAGCCTTGGGATAAATAGGGCAAATTATTGGTCTCAGATCACTGGGTTCTACAAATTAAGGGAGATGTCACTGCATTAAGTATTAATTACACCTGGTGGAACTTACAGCTTCCCGTTAGCAGCAGGAGGTATAAAAACTGCATCCTTTTCTTTTTATATAGAATGTTGGGCTTCTAAAATAAGCATGTGACTCCAGAAGCTGAGGCCTAAGGCCATATTGGAAACTTGTTCTTCTAATTAAACCTACTATTGAGTTTATATAATCATTTTTTTCTTTTGATGAGAGTTGACAATAAGCAATGTTATTTGAAAATGCTGACTGCAGGGAAATTAGAAAACAAGCAAAACACAGCATATTTTAAAAAACAGGATTCCCTAATGGAGGATTTGAAGAAGCTGTAAGCATTTTTGGAATTGTCTGCCTAGTCAGAGAAGCAGTATTTGTAGAGGCTGTTGTCTTCAGGGGCTAATGCATGGTTAGTGTTTCGGGTTTAGTTTGTTTTATTTTGTTTTGTTTTGCTTGGGATAGAACATATAAAAGTTGGGACATTTAAGTGAAACATGAGCTAAAAGGTTTTTGCTGAAAAATAAAGGTCTTTCACAACTTGGCACTACTACATGCATCTTTGCCTTTTAACATTAACATACTAAAATGGTAAGACGTTCAAGTATGTACATCCAGCCAAACATACCTTTTGGAGTTCTGGGGATGTCATAGACTGTAAGAATGACAATTGCAAAAGTCATTTTTGTGTGTGTATAAAGCATCACTTCCCTCTATCCACTACAGTCATAACATTAGATTTCAAAAGCACAGAGATATTTCTAACATATTTGGACTCCTTTTCATTTGTTATTCAATTCTTATGCACAATTTAAGCAGACAGATCACATTTTTAGCCTCGTTTCTGCACCATGGGACTTTAAAAAAAGAACTTTAAAAAGATCTTTCATGAAGTTTAAGAAAATTAATCAGCAGCTGAAGTTTAAGAAAACCACTTAATACCATGAACAATGCCAATGTTCTTTATGGAAATATTTTGGAGAAAACATGCTGTGAGTTTCTATCTCACTGGTTCATTTATATAGGTACTTTTGTTAGGTGAAAGTATTATTGTTATACTAACCTGAAGAGTTTCATAGCTAAAGTGATAGGTTAATGCAGACACAATAGTACAGTAAGTCAATGAGACACTGGCTTTCTTGGTTACTGAATGAAAATAATCTCGATGTTCTTGCTCCCATAGATGCTGAAATCTCTGCCCTCACCATTTGTCCTTGTCTACACATGCAGGGAGTGGAACTCTCCCCTTTCTAGGTAACCCTGATTAGCTAGATTTCAGATTGTTTTAAAGATGAATTATACTAGATCCTTAGATTCTGTGCCAGTGGTGGACTACCTTGATGTTCAACTGCATGGTGGACTTGGCATCTTCTTCTATCCTCTTTCAAAGTTGCGTACAGAAGTGAGGATCTCTGTCTTCCTGTACAGACCCTCACCAATCAAATGGGGGAAGGTTGATTGGAAAGAGAAAGATATAGGACTTAAGTCCATGACATTACAGACAGCTTTCTCTGTTGGCAATGGCCTTTTGGCCACTGGGCCATTTGATTTCATAGAGGATTGCTTGCCAACTTTGCTTTATTTGAATGTATGAATACTGATACTTTACAAAGAAAGATGGAGCTAGCACTTTCATCATGTTCACTATGTCTTATGCCCTAAAGAAGGCTAATCTCTAGTATTGTTCCTTCACTTCTGCTCCTGCTTTTGCACATCTACACCTTTCCCTTTCCCTCAAATTCCTGCATTATCATACCTTGTACTCTCTGCATACGTTCTCCTGCCCCCTTATCAGGAAAACTTGTTATAGACATTGTCTTTACTGCTATTTTTTTTTTTTTTTTACATTTTACTTCAGAGTAACTGACACATATGAGCTATCCAGAGCTAAAAACACATTCACTCCTGCCTGTCACACCATGATATTCCTAGTAAAATTTGGAAAGGGAGGCTGCCCCAGGTACCGAGAGTATGCCCCACACTGGCCTCCTGGCAGCAGATACCCTCAAACCCTGCTGGACTCACTACAGACCTCCAGGTCTGTACGTGCACCTTCTGTGCACCTGTTGCCTTATCCAACCTTCCTTACAGACATACCTTTGCCTTGCATATATTATGCATCATCATTCCAGTTGAACTTTTGTCTTTAAAGTCACCAGACCACCTTAGATCTTTACTCCCTTTCAGGGGATCCGGTCTTCCCGGCTTTCTGCCCTTCTGCTCTAGCTGGTCCCTTAGCCAAGGCCCATTGTTCCAGACCTGGCTTATGGGCTCCATCTCTGTCAGTTATTGACATCACAGGACTCTGGGCCTTTTATTGCTGCCTTGGGGCCCAGGTCCCTTATAATTTATCCTTTGAGGGAGCGGAGCCCCTATAGAGTCTTGTCTCTGGCCCTCTAGGCTAATGTTGCCCCTCTCAGGCAACATTAGCCTAGAGGGTTTCCTTCACCTGTTTCTTGTCCCCCTCAAGCAGTGCCAAGTTCCCTGGCTCCTATCTCTGCCCTGTGAGGGCTCTGGGCCCTCCAACCCTGTCAATGCCTTTGTAGCAAGAAACCTTTTTTTGTCTGCCCCACCCCACCCCACCCCACATATGTGAAGCCCCTGCATATGGCAAAAAGCCCCTTTTGCAGTATTTGCCCCCTTTTGGGGATGCTTTTTCTTTTCTACCTTCAAGGATCAATACAGAGCCAGGAACTCCCTGAAATGTCACTGTTAAAGGTACAGAAGCCCAGGCTTGAACTAATCACAGTAGTGAATTAATGAAACTTTATCAACAGACTCCCAAGACTGCACATACCTTTGGACATGACCCCCAGGGCTGAGAGCTGCCATCCAGCAACCACCAAGGGGGATGTCTCATGAGGTCAATGACTCCTGGATTGGGTAAGCCTGAAAATTGGGGAGTCACCAAAGTCTGCCAGAGAGGAATAAAAGGCAGTAAAGAATGACCTCTGATGGTGCCCTCTCTGACCTGACCAGCACCCTGCCTGACCAGCCAGAAGGACCAGCCAGTGACCCCCTCTTGAAGCAACATCACACTGAAAGAAACCTCGACTGGCCATCAACAGCAGACTCCAGCATTTGGGGATATGTATATCTTGACATTGTTGCTTAGTGTTCTTAGCTAGCTACTGAGAGTGTGTGTGCGCATTTGAGGGGATCAGCCCATGGTTTATGATCTGACTTTTGTATCTGTCTAATAAACTAGAATTTTATGATGATCCCATGAGTTGATCCTTTGTAGCCAACACCTTAAGCCTGACTCCTGGCAAGGGTCAAAGTAGTTACATGCCCCTCCATCACTAATGGGACCTCCAAGCTACCCCCCCTGTAGTTCTAAACCCAAACCACCGTTTTAAAACTTAAAACAAAACATGAGCAACTTGGCTGTAACATAAAACCCTTAGCTCATTGGCTGCATACCAAAATCACTTTCATCCTGAGTCCACAATCCCTGCAAGATCTGTTTCTTACTCTCCAGTTCCCATTTTGCATCCACATCTCAAGAAGTTTTACAGCTACAGATCTCTCCCTGCAGAGCTCTTTCATCTACAACTTCCAGAGCCAGACTGACTGCTCTGGCTCTGGTACTGGCTTATATTTCCTTCAGTCCCTACCCACTTCCAATCAGGTGGTTTATTAGCTCTGGCACAGCTGTCTCTGTCTTATTCTAATGGACAGCTTGGTGTTACTACCCTGACTTCTATAGCAGTGGCTGGTTTGCATAAATTGGCTCTGTCTGATCATACTATTGCTGTTTACCACTCTTTTGCCCTCTTAAAGTAACAGAAGTCCATAGGGACCCTGTTACAGTATCTTTGACATAGACTCTAGAAACACAGCACACACAGTAAGGAATGATAAAATTCTTTAAACTCCCCAAACAATTGCAAGGTATATAAACACATGACTTTATAAAAGAGAACTTCCTTTAAAGTGTACCTATACTTTCATTTTCTACTTCAGAACTATTTTCTAAGAGCACATATCTCAATTACTGATTATTCCCATTACTCTGAATTTTTTCTTGATAAAAGAAACTGAGTAATCCCAGAGATAATTTATTACACAGTACCTGTCACATAAAGGAAGAAAAAAGGCCTGACTCAACTACTGCCACCATGTTTCTGGTTGCCTAAGAATGTCAAATCCTGCATAGCATAGTCAGCCTTACATATTAACCTTTCACTTGTACGTGTAGTCACAAATAAATTATATAAACCAGGGCTGTCCAATTTTTAGATTATGGTCTGCATCTGCAGACTCCTAGCCACCACTCCCCATATTGTTCTGGTTCTGGCAGCAGCTGGAGGCTCTAGGATTTCCTTCTTGCAGCTCCTGCTGGTATCATCATGCAGGGTATGGCCCCCAGATGTCCAGAAGCTGGACTGCTGTGAGATAAATAGCAAGAAAAACATTAGGGAAATGCCTACACTATTAATTATAGAAAGCCATCTCTTTATGTAACTTTATTTTATATTCCAGTGTTAACATACTGATTATTCTTTCCTCAATTGCCTTGAAAAAATAAGTCATGCTACTACTGGCTGCTCATTGAAAGAGTCCATTAAGTACAAGTGATAGAGATAAATACTTCTTCCAGCTGAAGTTTGAGTTTGATCTCTGATGCTGCATGCACAGGGTGTAAAGGATAAGAACATGATGTCCAATTGTGCACGGTGATAATAAATGCAGCTGTCAGCTCACATGCTGCAAAATGCAGTGGGAGGGCTTCAGTATCTGTATAAATAGTTTGATCATATTTCTTCTTATCTCCTTCACACTTGCAGGCTCCTTATTGTATTTGCTATTATCTTTCATGGCAGTTCTTCGCAGATGAAGATATTAAGAAGGTAACTGCCCATGATGATTGTAGGCCCACTGGTGACTAATCAGTCCAACTGCAGAGAGGCAGATCCTGCTGCAATGGTTACAAATGTATGACTGATCACTGCTAGATGAGGGTGTGTCTTTCCTCCTTCTTCTCTTCCCCTTGATGCTAGTTCTGCACTGACATTCAAAGAGGGCTGTTGCTTTTTTTATTTGGAGCCACCAAACATCAAGCTCTGCAGTCTGCGTTTCCCACAGTTTGTGGCCAATACCTCAGGCAGAAAAGGACCTCTTCAAGGTGTCCTTTAAGTGCTTATGTGGAGTCCCTTCTGTCATGTTTCCTAGTCATCAGTTCCCCATGCAACATGGCCTTTGGTAGGTGATTGTCATCCATCTGGGTCATGTGGCCTGCCCACTGCAGCTGAGTCTGCAGGAGAATCGCCTCAATGCTGATTCCACCTACCCTAGTTATTTGAGTCAGGCTGATATTTGTCTGGAACCTCACCTTTGAACTTACCACCATGGGAGACACTACCAGGAAAGCTTTCCAAGTGGTATCACTCTCAGAATCATTGGGACATGTAAGCTGCTCCATCATGACAAGGTTGCAATCCAGGGAGGTTGGCATTATCCATAGAAATGTTTAACTTACATATTACATTTATGGAAAGGGGACTAGAGGGTTGGGAATGGGTAATGGATATTAAAATTCTTGGTTTTATTTTCTTAATAGATAATGGGAGATTAATAGGGCTGAAGCTTGGAGCAGGTCAATGAAAGTCCCTAAAACTTTTTTTTTTTTTTGCAACAATAGATTTTTATAACTTCTATCTATCAGTGGCACTACTTAATTACTTATTTCATATAGCTGTCAGTACTGAACAGTAACACTATAGACTTGAAAAAAATTATTTCAATAGCGCTATGCATTAGAAATGTATTAATGAGCATTGCTAACTCCTCATTTGTTACATTCTGCTGGTACCTGACTAATAATTTGTTCACCTCAAACTTCCTATCAATACCTGAGGATCACATGCAAATCTTTGTATGGACTTCTGTCCTGTGTTTCATCAGCAATAACTGCATAATAGATAGCTGCTTGTATTTTAAAACTCATTGGAATACATTTAATGTGAAGTGACCTTTGTTATCGATTGCATTTCCTTCTGGTGCTTGCTTTAAAAATAACTGAAAGGATTAATGAGTTCTTGTACCTTTTATGTCAAGCTGGGTGTTCCTGGTAGAATAGATCTTCGTTTCAGTCAAATGAAAAAAAAATGATTAAAATAAATGAGGTCTTACCACAGAAAATAATTTTACAAATAATTTTGAAATTAAGGAATAGGAAAAAAAAAATCCATTTATAACTATCTAGAGTGCCTTGGAACATGAGTCCCCTATCCTTTAAAACAAGTCAGGAGATGGTACCTGCTATCCATTTCAAACATCTCTTAAATATGCAGAATACAGCATATCTAGTAATGCTAACTTACATAGTGGGGTCAGTAGTGAGTGACATCTAGCAGGTAAAGTCAACCAGCAAAGGAATAAAGAATTTCAGCCTATTGGGATGGCTTATTTGTTCTCAAGAAGCAACCTCTTCCAAGAAACATAAATTGGATAGACATAAACCTTTTCTAAATCCCTGTGAAGTCTTTTATTCTGCTTTCCAGCAGCCTGCCAGTCTGATACTTATCTGCAAAGTAAGCATCTCAGGGCAGGGATCCTTTTCCCATATAAGTCAGTCAGAATGAGGCTTATTCCCCTGGTCTGCATAGAGTGAATTTAACACAGGGTAAATTTAGCATTCATCCAATTCACTATTCTCTTCCCTCTTACAGTTGCACAAACATTTAAAAATGTTCAAAGTGACTTTAACACACTGGAAAATCATTAGCATTAGCGTAAATCATTAGTGCCCAACATTTTTATCCCCTGGGCAGGTAGACAGGGCCCTGGGAAGGATGTGTAGGGCCTTGTCCATCTGTGAACCAGATTAAGCCAGTGGCCCAATCTGGTACATGGGGCGGGCACAGCAAAAGTAGAGAGGACTTGGTGTGGCCCTGATACAGCATTGTGGACAGAGGGAACAAGGCTCAACCAAGAAACTGGCTGCATGGAAGTAGCGGATGTGGCCTGGGTCTGATATGGCTGCTCAGGGCTTGGGAATTTGGCAATGGGAGAGAGGCAGCAGTATTAAGTGCCACTGCTCCCTCTCTGCCAAATTTCTTGATGTGTGGAGAGCTGTGGGCTGGAGACCATAACTCTGTGAATCAGATTTGGCCTTCAGGCAGGGGGTTGAACACTCCTGGTATAAATTACTACATATAGTGCCGGACAGCTGTGAGTGTTTGCACCATACTCGCTATAGAGACAGCATCTGAATAGATTTAACTGAATAGATTTAATAGAATTTGGAGAAGTCACTTAGATCATTTTATCATTGAGTTTGTAATTTGCATTCTACAGTTAGAGGCACTTCCAAGTGAGTTTCCTGAAAGCATAACCTACGATAGTGCGTTGGCATTTACCAACCACTACCAGATCAATATGTGAGATTTAAATTAGAACAGATGTTTACGATGAATACCTTGGGTGTTGGCAGATGTTGATGTTGACTTTTTACTGGTTTACAATGTACCTTAAATTGTCTATGGAACACTGGACACTAAAAATGCATATTTAAATTTGCTGTTCCTTCATAGGAGAGATCAATTCTTTTTTTAATAGACTCACAAACACTTATTTTGATTCTCTCTGCTTTTTAATTCTGGCTTTTCTGCATTCCCATTCTAAGTTCATTTCACCAATGAAATGGTGGTATATAATATACAAATAAGCAAGGAAGGTAAAATGGCCATTTTATATCTAGCTCTACTCTATATACATATCAAAAAGTCATACTGTTCAGGTAAATAGCAAAGGAGATTTTTGGTAGAGAACATTTGATTCTCCAGATTTCATATTACATTCATTTAAAAAGGATATCAAAAGCATGGGTATTTAAAGTTAAATCTGTGCAGTATTAAATTTTGCAGCAGCAGTCACAGTATCTAGTAGACAGTTTAAAAGCCTTAAATGTAGGCAGCAATTTACAAGTCATCATTAGCATTTCATGTTAACTAGAGGACAAAATGGAAAGTTGAAAATAAAATTAATCTAGCTACATTTTGTTGAACAAAATGTTGCTGCTCATTGTTGAACAATGAATTAATTTGAACATGAATGGTTCACTTTTTATTCCATTTTTTTCTAGTTTATAGCAGCTCGGAGCATTTAGCGGTGAACATTTCTCTATGATTCCTAACACCTTTTGTGAATGCAAACTTCATCCTGCCACATATTCATTATGGTCCAAATTTATCCCTGGTGTAGATGCCTAATTGTGCTAGGGATGAATTTGACCTTTTATGTTTTAGATTTCCTAGCAACCCTCCTCCCCTGTAATATGAGTTATATTGAGAATAATAATAATCTACAATTTTCATTTATACCAACACAGCAAAAACTCGATGCCATGAAACTCTAATAGATGTTAACATAATAAAAACATTGTCTTGTGCTCACTGAGAGCAAAGTAACAATGTAGGCTATTAGACCCTAATGCTACATAATGTTCTGGGTTTCCATGGGGAAACATGAGGTTTACATCAGTGCAACAAGAGCACTGTATAGGATTTAAAAGAACGGGTTTAACCAGCTGAAAGAAACTAATAGCTGATCGTATTTCACACTAATAGGATGTGATTTTGATTTCCCTGTGAGGCTCTAATACAATCCAGAGCTCATATCACATTAACTAACATCTTATCCTATCAAATTCTTACTACAAAAGCATGTTCATTTCTTTTGTTTCTTCAACACATTTAAAGAAACTTACATTGTATTATCTCTTGAATAAGAATATTTCTGTTGATGATATTATTCAAGACTGCTTCCATTTTTCTTCTCAAAACAAAATTGGTACTATTAGGCAACACGCTAGTTATTTGTTATATGTATAAGAAAATAGAACAGTTCAATGGCTTTACATTTCAGTGACTCATAATTTTTTTTCTTTTTCCTCATCCAAAGACATTACTTAGTTTTACATTTACATTTAAAACTGAAAACTGGACATTATTTCAAAACCCAAATTGGCACGTTATTTTGAAAGTACATCCTGGACTCCAAGCTGTACCACTTCTGCTCAGGTCAAAGTATAAATGATGGTCACCAATTTAGAAATTGTTAAACTCATGATTTTTTTTTTTAATGGGAAAGAGTTGTGAATTATTTGGTAGACACAGAAATAATTGGAACATGCAATCTGTAACTTTAAGTTTTTTATACACATATTGTATCATATGTATTCCTTTTAAGAATTCAGTGTTTTAAAGTACCCATTAATTTTTTATTGATGTCCAGGTTCTCCTCTGAAAAAAAGAATATATACTTTAAAAAAAAATCTTTGCCTCTTTTGAAGGAATCAGATTATTGTGTTTTGGTCCCTCCCATTCATACTACTATAATTTTTCAAACTATTCATTTTAAGTCATGATTTTCTATTCTGTTTATTCCATATATATTCTATTTTTGTTTATTCCAAAAAGATATAATTTTAAAGATATCAATGTGCCTGGTATCTATTCTTTTTTTGTTTAGGTATCCTAATCACAAATTTATAGAAAGACCTCATCTATGCATCTTATGATTTATCTAGAGAAGACACACAATAGATTTAACAGAGTGCAGGACTTGAGCAGGGTGAGTGCACAAGGATTACAACACTTAATACTCTTCTTGACAGCATAAAAAAATTCCATCATTCTGGTGGATTTGCATTCTTAATCCCAATTATATCTGTTCTGATTTCTTTTTTTTTTCTCCTTTCCACTGGTTGATATTTGGATAATGGAAAAAATGAGAAAATCTGATTGAAAAAAAGTGTCTGGTAGGGGGTAGGGAATGCTACAAAGACTGAAAGAGCCTCTTCTTTTTTTAAGGTAAAACTGAACTATTAAAAACTGTAGGTAGCACTTTAGTATGCCCCCCCTATACCCATTCCTTGGATTTCTGTTCTATTGATGTATCTGTGTATCTGTTTTTATGCCTGTCATAGCAATTGAGTTTTGTGCAGCTCCTGGTAATATTTTATGCAAATTATAAATAACTCAGCTGATACAGAGTGACCTTTTGTCCTTTTCTAGTTGGTAGGCAACAAAGTTCATGAGTCTGCTCCAGAATTCAAACTAAGCCAGCAGGGTCTTTCTCAGCAATCAGGGACTCACCTTCTAAACCCAAAAGTTTTAGGTTTGAGCCCTGATGGAGCCTAAGCAGACTACCCATGAATGTTAGGTTAAATAAATAACAAATGAATTTGACAAATGCTTATAGATGTCAGATTATGTTCAACACACCCTGCCACAACTACTTGCGGAGGTAGTACAGAACAGCTCAAAATTTGCAATCTGTAGCTAGGTGGTCCTAGAGTTGAGTGCTAGTGGGTGCCTGAAATTACTGCACAATACCAACTGGGGTGCTATACTGGGCAAGCACTGGTGTGACTGCCTGAGCAGGACTCTGGAACAATGTCTGCATGTCAGGGAGAGAGGAAGATGTTAGGAACTAACTGGGAGGCTGTGTCAAGTACTGGGCATTTGCGTTTTACATTCTCCAGCAGCCTGAGAGCCTGTGAATCATGCTGGAAGGTCTGCAGGAGGCCCCCAACCTGCAGGCCTCAGTCAGTGCAGGTTGCCCGAGTGCTCTCTTCCACCCTCCACCAAAGGGCAAATGTGTTCAGGCAGTCCTTGGACTTATGACACAATTGGTTCCTGAAAACAGTGACTTAAGTTGAAACATAACTTGGAACTGATTTTCCCATAGGAAACAATATTATAAATGGGGTATTGGTTCCTGAACCAAGGCCCAATACCCTGTTTTCACCAAAAATAACCCAGAATTTTGTACTCAATCAATTCTAGATGAGTAATATAGCTACATTACTGTATTTATATTTTAAATAGCAATCTGATTGATTTGGAAGGACTTCACTGAGGTGAATTTGCTGGACTTTTTGAAGGGCTCTTGGCTGGAGTCTTCTCAGGAGTCTTGGCTGCAAGTTTTTCTGGAGTATTCTCTGCTTTCTTAAAGAAAGGGTCCCAGAAGTTTGAACAGATGTTCTCCAGGGAGATGGGTGACACAGCGACTTGTTCGCTGTTATGGCTTCACATCAGATCGAGCATTGTAAAGTTGAAACTGACATCAGAAAGTTGAAACAGGGTGTCAATTTAGAAGTGTTGTCAGTGCGAAGTTTTGTAACTTGAAATGTTGTAAGTTGAGGACTGCTTGTATACTGTTTGCTACCTATCTAACCTAGGTCACTTACAAAAAGTCCAAAGTGGAATCAGTCTAAGTTATGTGGTGTTTTTTGTACTTAGCCTATAAGTGTGTCACTTACCCTTCTGCCTTAAACAGGCAAGCCATATGTTCTGTGGTTCTCAGGCCAGATTTATTCTTCACAAACCATCTTGAATCCACAACACAACAAAACAAAACCAACCCCCCCTATGTCCTTTCCAAACAGTAGGAGAGGGGATTTTAACTTTGGGCTTCTCTCCAACACAGCAGCATGCCCTTTCTCTCCCTCTTCTCCAGCACAGGGTTCTTAATACTCTTTCAGCTCCACCCTCACCAGCTGGTCATCACTTCTAGGGACCAAAGCCTCCCAGCCAGAAAAAAACAATCATCCACTGACCACCGACAGCTGGGTTTCAACCCCTTGAGGAGCTAAGCACCTTTTTATCAAGATCCACTCATCTATTACACTTAATAAGTGGAAGAAAATCTGCTCCAAGATAAGTTAAATATTTTAAACTGTTACAAGAAAGCTTTTCATTTTCTTAAAAAGATCATTGACCCAGGTTCTGATCTTTTTTTGCAGTTAAAATAAGTTTTTTTATTTTTCAGACTATCACACAAACAGGCTTCTTCTTTAAATCAAAGGTCTTTATACATATGCTCTGGGAGTGCTTTACTTAAAGTGACTCTGAGAACAGCTCTAATTAAAGTGCACAAAGTGTCTTGTGTATCAGTGTTCCCACAGTGAAAAGTGGTAGTAGGAGCACTTTAACTAAAGCCTGTCGAACAAATTTTAGTTAAAGCACCCCTGCCTCCATTTTTCAACATAGGAATACTGATACATGAGATGCTGGAGTCTGCTAAAGCATGATAAGTACCCAGCAGATTTGATTAATTGATTTTGCTCCAACCCACTGTAATTACAGCGTGGTGGACCAGCCTTACTGCTTATGTATAGGTACCCCAAATTTGGCCTGAATCTTCCTCACCACCTTAGTACAGTGGTTTTTTTTCCCTTTTCCTCTTTAAATTGATGTCTTCCTTTTCACAGAGACATTATCAAATGCTTAACAGAGCATCAAGCAACAGAAACATAAACAGAAGAATGACAAAAACAACAGATTAAAACCTATTTCAGTAACAACAACATCAACAACAAACATTGCAGGACCCTTGTACATATTGAAGAATCCTTTCAGTTCATAGGATCATAGAACACAGAGTGAAAGCTAAAAGGTTGAATTTTCAAAGGGTGCCGTGAGTCTAAAAGCATTGAGAACTACTACTCCAGTTAATGTCCTTGTTTAGTATTTGAGAAAATGATTTTTAATATCTGTGGTGACAGTAAGCAATGTTTGAAAGGGCCTGATAAAACAAAGATTTATGCCAGTGCTATTGTTGTACAGCAAGTCAAATGAGTATTTATCTCTGACTCTACCAGAAATTGCCTAACCACACCCAAAAAAGCTTTGGGGAAAGACTGTCTGCAGCCCACAGCAGAACCCAGCACCAATTTCATCTCCATTAAAACAACTGTCCATGTGTTTAGGGAGGCTTTTAAGGGCAGATGGATTCAGCTCCCTTTGGTAGCCAGCAAATAGCCCTTGTCCATTCATTCAATTCACTGGACATCTTCAGGTGTCTCCGGGCTTGGATATTGGACCCCACCCTTCATGGCTGGACAGTGTGGAGTTCCCCCTGAGAGAAACAGTCAAAGTTTCTTTCTCCTTTAAACACACACACAAAATGAACAAACATGCTCTGAACTGACCATAGCTGTTAACACCCACTGGGTTCACCTACATGTGAAATTAATGCAAGTGAATAAATTCTAGTACATATTGCAGCAGAGTTTATTGCTCCTGGGTGCAATGTCTTCACCTGCCAGCCTGGGACTGCTCCAACCCAGCTCAATCTGCTGCAGTGGGGCTGGCTGGGGCATGATGGTGCTTCAGTGTGGGGTTAGGTGGCAGGCAGCCCCTTCACTGAAGCACCTTTGTGCCCCAGTCACCCCATCAGCATCTACACATATGTTGCTGCACACCAAAGAATGCTGCCATAAGATAGTACTTTTATGTACAAGTACTAACCCACAGTGGTGCTTTTCAGTTTCCTGCAACCTAACAGGGCTGCACATGTACATGCGGAGCTAATTAGGCAGCTCCTCAAAAGAAGTCTTGTGCACGTGTGCCCAGCAAGCATCATACTATCCATTCTTAAGCAATTTATTAAAAAACCTAGAAGCTGTTTTGCAGATCATCTAGCCCAAACCACAAACCAAGAGCCTATGACATGTGTTTTTTGGCTAGCACCGACTACTGTCTCCATTTGTTAATGAAAGGAAGGAAGCGCTTATCCTCCTGGACCCCTCTGCAACATTCCACAAAACTGACTCTGCTACTCTATTCCTAAGAGAGTAACAGATGCCCAGGACAAGCAGTCTTTCCTGAAGAATGTAGTAGGTATAGGTACAGGGGTGGCCGTGATGCCCCTGGTGGCTGTATGGCCCCTGCCTAGCTAAGTCTCTAAGATAGCCCTCTCTTGATTACTCACCTGCCACTCTTTGTTCCTATTAAGGATGAGATAAAAGAAGCTGCCCACAGGTCTTAGAGTAAGCCCCTCTATGCTATCACCACTGGGTCCCTCCTGGCTTCCTTTAGTCTCTGTTCAGCCTTCAAGTTCAGTAGGCCCTCCCAACCTGTCTGTGTCACTGCAGGAGCACCTTTAACCTTAAAGGCTCATTGTGTGGCTTCCCCTACACCACACCCCATGTCTCATGGGTATTATCTCTCATTGATATTTGTCGTCTGGACCTTTGGTCCCTCCTAAGCCCTGGTCTCACCTCCAGCCACTTGATATGGGTGTCATCCTTCCTGGACCTTTGACCCCTCCTGGGCCCTGGCCTCACTCTCAGGCTAGTCAATCTAGCTAATGTTCTTGCTGGACCTGTGGCCCCTTCTGGGCCCTGGCCCCACTCTCAGGGCAGTTGAGATCTCTAGACTCTTCTGCTCTGGCTGTCTGGACCTCCTTTGGTTCTACTTTCTCTCTTTCCATCCACCCCAGGTTCCTTAATCCTAGCCTCTCTCTGGGTCTTGGCCTGGTGGATCCCCTGGTCCCACTCTCTGGGATCCTGCACTCCTGGCTGGGCCCCACTTTCACCCACTCCAGGGCTCCCAGTTCCTTAAATAGGCCTTGTGCTTGCCCTCATCAGGGCTCTAAGCTAAACACCTGTGCAACTTAATTCAAAGCACCTGTACCCTCTGGAAGGTGCTCAAATATTTTCCAGGCTTAACATAAAACAAGGGGCACCCACCTGTTTAAATAACTCCCTCTCTGGTTCAGCTACCTTCCTTTGTTCCTGGATCTACAGAGTTGCTTCTTCAAAATCTGCTTAGGAGCCCTGTTGCTCTGCTGTCAAGAACTATTCACTTATTGGATCTCAGGGACCTGACCAACTCAGGCCCAGGGCTTATATATTTCCAGCCCACCTGCTACTGATCAGGTGAGTCCTTAATTAACTCCCTTTGGCACCTGAAAACTGCCTGTCTGGCTGCTTGCTCCCTTAATGGAACAGGCATACCCCAGTGACAAAAAGGAAAACCCTAAGGGCCCAGGCCTTTCACTTACACGGTACTGCATGAACTAATTATTTCTCCAGAGTTATTCAACGTTTGCAAGTAACCAGAAAAAGAACTTTGAATTCTATGCACAAATGCCTAAATATACAGATGCTCAAGTCAGGCTGAAAGTAGACAAGAACAGTAGTTTAATCAGGGAGAGAAATACACATTTACAAGATTAGTTAGGTTTCAGCTCAGCAAAGGATTTTATAGGCAAAAACTGAAGCTGAGCTAAAGGTTTTTAACATAACTGTTGTTAGGTCTACCAGTCTTCATAATGAAAATGATGACACTGCATCTTTATAATAACCTGAAAATAAATCTTTTCAAACTGAAAATAATAATGGAAAGAATATATCAGGGCTAGCCAACCCACATCATGTGTGCTAAAAATGGCACAGACATCTGCTGTGTGTGGTACACAAGTCTGGGGAACTCAGTAAGGGAAACCGCACCTTTTTGAAAAGGTGCCAACAAGGTTGCCATCAGTGGAATATATGAAAATCCTGTGTGTAATTGGGTGGTAACATAGGGTGTCTACACATATACTAAGTTAACTTAAAAAAAGGCAATTTAACTAAGTTGGCTTAAGTCAAGTTAGTGTGCACACATGTACAGATCCTTGACATGGTGACAGCCATTTTATGAGCTAAAACAACTTAACTAATGCGACTCAAAGTAATACATCTTGGAGATGTATTATCTTGTGCTACATTAGAGCTGACTGCTCTACATACATGTGTACTCTCTGCCAGTTAAACAGACTTTAAAAAGTTAAGTAGGCTTAACTGCCAGAAAGTTAGTAGGTATGTAAGCACCTACTATTTGAGACTTGTCAAAAGGATCTGAGATTCCAATGTAACTAGAATCCCTATCATCAAACCTATACCTATTTTCTCCAGACAAACTGATAAAAGTAAATGGGTGCTATGCTTTCTAACACAGATGCCAGCATTCCTCAATTAGTATCATAACTTTAATTAACATTATAATTTTGGTTTGATTTTTTTTTCACATCTGTTTTCTTTATAGAGACAGTTCCATGCTGAATATGAAATACAACACTGTATTGCTACAAGCAACATCTAGAAATATTTCATAGATGTTGCATAATAAACAGAGAACACATTAAAATGCATCTCCTCCAGAGGATATGCTTTGTATTACCTGTTTTATATTATTTATTTTTAAAAAATATAGTCCTTTTTTTATGAAAGCAATATTGGATGTAATCAGAATCTAACTCAATGCATAGAAGATCTTACTAAAGTTTAAAAAAAATATATTCAGTGTTCATCCCAAAGGTTGCCATGATAGTGCAGGTTCATTAGAAGTGCATCTTCAAAACACTTTATATATAATTTGCAATATTTTTGCCTTTCTGCCCTGTGTGACTCAATATATTTAAAAATGACTCTTTGTATATTTAAAAGGAAGTTTAAAACAAATAAACAAACAAACAAAAAAGTCCATAATATATTTTCTTATTAAAATTCTTACTGTATCTGCATATAAGAATAATGGTAAGGCACGTGATGGTAAGGCCTACAGTTAATTCTGAAATAGTTAAGGAGCTCCTGGAGAAGATTGATGGGTATAAGTCAACAGGCCTGGATGATCTCCATTCATGGCTGGTGAAAGAATTGGCCAGCATTTGAACACCCATGGTGCTCCAGCTATATCCCTAAGGACTGGAGAAGGGCCAATGTGGTGCCCATTTTCAAGAAAGGGAGAAGGGATGAACTGGGTAACTTTAGACCAGTCAGTCTTACCTCTATTCCTGGGAAAATGCTAGAGAAAATAATACAAACCTTGTAGTCTTCTATGACCAGGTCACAATGCCTGGATGCAGGAGCTGAGGCTGATGTCATTCTTCTGGACTTTAGGAAGGTCTTCGACACAGTCTCAGACCCAATCCTCATTGGGAAGCTAGCAGACATGGTCAGGTGGGGTGCCAACTGGCTTAGGGACTGCACCCAGAGAGTGGTGGTGGATGGTTCCGTCTCGATCTGGAGAGAGGTGGTCAGTGGAGTCCCTCAGGGTTTGGTCCTCAGACCAGTATTATTTAATATCTTCATCAGCGATTTGGATGAGGGCATGGAGAGCACCCTCTACAAGTTCCCTGATGATACCAAGTTATGGGGAAAAGTTAGTACACTGGAGGGCAGGGAGCAGATTCAGGCTGATCTGGACAGTTTGGATCAATGGTCAGAGAGAAATAGGATGCAATTTAATAAAGAAAAATGTAAGGTACTCCACCTGGGAAGGAGGAATCTCCAGGAATCTCCTATAGTTTGGGGAGTGTCCTTCTCAGCAGCTCAGAGGCAGAGAGGGATCTTGGAGTCATAATCAACTCCAAGATGAACATGAGCCAGCAGTGTAATGAGGCTATTAACAAGGCCAATCACACCTTGTTATGCATTATTAAGCGCATAACTAATAGATCAAAGGAGGTGATGGTCCCCTTCTATGCAGCAGTGGTCAGGTCGCAGTTGGAGTACTGTGTCCAGTTTTGGACACCACACTTCAAGATGGACACAGAGAATCTGGAGAAGGTCCAGAGGAGGGCCACTCACATAATTAATGGCCTTTGGGAAAGACCCTACAGGGGGAGGTTGAGAGAGCCAAATCTCTTCAGCCTTCACAAGAGATGGTTGAGGGGAGATCTTGTGGCTGCCTATAAATTTATTAGGGGAGATCAATGGGGAATAGGTGATGTGCTGTTTACTAGGGTGCCCCAGGAAGTGACTATGAATAATGGGTGTAAACTAGTTGAGAGTGGATTTAGGTTAGATATTAGGAAGAAATTTTTCACAGTAAGGGTGACCAGGATCTGGAATGGGCTTCAAGAGAGGTGGTGCTATAACATAACTTGGAGGTCTTCAAGAAGAGGCTAGACAGTCATCCGACTCAGTCCTCTTTCCTGCCAGGGGCAGGGGGCTGGACACAATGATCCATTGTGGTCCCTTCTGACTCTACAATCTATGTATCTATGATGGGAATGAAGATATTGTAATGAGATTTATTACATCTGAGGTGGAAGCAAAATTTATGTTACTTACTATAATTGAATTGGGGGTCCTAGATAATCTCCATTCTAGAATACTGAAAAACGTTGAACGTAAAATAGCAAGTTCTATTGCATGGATCTTAAGTGAATTTCACGATTTTCCTAAAACAGCAAACAAGGCCCCTGCATTTGCAAAAGGGGTGAGGGGAAATGGGGGGAAGAGGGACCCAGACAACTACAGCCCCCATTTGCTTTCACTTTTTGAAAGGGTTTTAGAACAAATATTGGAGGAAGGAACAATTATGGGCATGGAGATTCACAGAAAATGGAAGAAAAGGCAACGTTGATTCTTCTAAAGAAGATTTTGTCAGACCATACTAATATGCTTCTATGGCAGGATGACTGATTTTTTAGGATTAAGGTCATGCTGTGATCTTAAGGTATCTAGATTTGAGCAAAGTATTTGATACTGAACCTCATAGAACATTATTAGTTAAGATGGAGAAGAAGGGGATTTATACTATTATTGTAAAGTGGAAAAGGAACTAGCTACAGGGGAGATTGTGGTTTGTGATCCAGGAAGGGGAGTTATCAGACTGCAGAGTGGTTATTAGGGATATTCCTCAGGAATGGGAATCCTGTTTAACATTTTCATTTGTAATCCTGCTGCAAAATTTCTATATGTGCCTATGAAATTTCTGATAATAAAACGTTGGACTCTTGCCAATATTGGATTATCAAACAGGGAGAATTAGATAATCTCGTGGAGTGAAACAACAGAAATGGAATGAAATGTAACAGTGCAAAATACAAAGCCATGGCCTTTGGTACTAGTACTAAGAACTCTTTTTGGAAGATGGGAGTGAACGGTGTTCATATGTGGAAGTAACAGAAGAAGAGAGAGACCTGAGTGCATTGCTTAGCAAAATGAAGCTGGGGAAGGAATTTTATTAATCTATATCAATAGATTTTTGGAGGGTGAATATCAGTCAGGAAAAACAGCTATTTAAACTAAAGGGCAATAGTGGTACAAGCACAAATAGATACAAATCATTCATTAATTATTAAAGGAATGAATGTTTGTAACGTCTCCTAAGCAAAGTATTTGGGGAAGAAAGAGATACAAATTACTTCAAGATTACCTGATAAATTTGTAGAAGCAATTGTCTGGTTGGGTAGGGGTTTTCTTGGATTAATACTCAGTGAAAATGATATGTGGTTTTGTGTGTTTGATATTCCTTTGAGGGAGTTGAAAGGAAATTTAAGATCCAGATAGATTATTTGTACAGGGAGGTATCTAGTGCTACAGAGCTTTGCTGACTGCCAGTTAGAAGAAAGGATTAGTTGAGGGGTGGAAGGGGGTTGTCCCTGAAAGCATTATTCCACTTCTTAATTTCCCTGATACTTTTTCTGAAGCCTGACCATGAGATTATCCTTTGTGTTCTGGTACCACTAAATGGTACAGAAAAAACATCTTGGGTATCTGTCGGTACTCACACACTCAGGGATCAGACCAATCACCATATTTAGTGTCAAAAAAGAAAGAATTTTTCACCATGTCAGACTAGTAAAGACTAGAGATGTGTGAAGCGGGTCATATTCAATTCGGATTTAGATTCAGCCTGATTCAGGGGACAGCGATCTGGTTAATTGAGTTGGATCATTGTCCTGATTTGATTTGGCCAAATCCAAATCTGAAGATTTAATGCTGATTCAGAGAATCAGCGATTTGGACATAGGCACAGCTTTAAATGTTTTTTCTACATACCTCAAGGTACCAGTGCAGCTTATGAAAGCTGCAATGATGGGGCAGATGGAGAATCCAAAAGGATCATGGGGGGGGTCCCGTGCATGCTCAGCAGCAGACCCCCTCTTGCCATGCTCCTCCAGCTTGGCAATCGGACCCCAGACCCAGGAGGCACCAGTCTCCGAGCCAGGGGACAGAGGGGTGGGGGGGTAGCTTCCCTACACACTGTGTGGCAGACCCAGAAGTGAACCAGAAGTACTTCCAATCCAATTTTGGGTCCACTGCTGAGCATTCTGCCCCCCCCCATGCTCCCGTGGGATGCTCCATCTGCCCCACCATCTCAGCATTCACGAGTCGCCTGGTACCTTGAGGTATGTAGAAAAAACATTTAAAGCTGTGTCTAAGTCCAAATCATAAAACCTCTCTGAATCTCTCCAAATCAATTTGGAGTGTTCCAATTCAATTCCGAGAGATTAAAGGATCTCCTGATTCAACTCAGATTCAGAGATTTGGCCACTGAATTGGGCCACATCTATGCTGAATTGAATCAGTGACCGAAGCTTTGCACAGCCCTAGTAAATACCTCTACTGAGTGAAGTAAGATCCACTTCTCAAAATCATCTGAATGTATTTCACTTTAATGCAATCCATGTTGGTAGCACTCTTGTGTCTTTTGCTATCTTCCTATAATACGCAATGGTTCTTTTCTACTGGGGTTTTATGATTCTGAAGGGGTCATCAGATTGGAAATTCTTATGGATTTCTTTTGCCTGACTGGATTTTTTGGTCTGCAATTTCTCCTCCAAGTCTTATGTTTCCATAACTAGCAATATATTGCTATGCTTTTTGCATGCACTACTTCTTTTAAAGTTTAGTCAACAGATTGGATGACTATAAGTATATTCTCTGGGTAGTGCAACATACAAAGTATTCCAGTAGTAGAATCAGGACTGAAGTCCTTGTAGTTAAATTGGATAGGTTCTATAAATTGTTGTACTTCTAGTCCATTCTAAAGATTTCATGATAATGTGAACAGAAATATTTCTATGGCTCATGAGGAATGACAAACATGCAGTAGGTCCAGCTGGGCTGAAATGAAAATTGTTTACCTTTATTTTTCACAAGTCTACACAATATGTAAGAGTGTTTGTGACTACAGCAGGAGAAAGCAAAGGGGGAATAACAGAGAAAACAACATATTTTTTTCAGTAGTTTTGTTGGAACAAATAAATATTACTAAAGAAATTTAATGTAAATTTCTCCAAGAACATTACAGTTTTCTTATACAATAGATACAGGTAGAAACTATATTGCCTTAGAATAATTTTGCATTACGGCAATGGAGTATAATCTAAAACATAAAAACATTGTGTAATATAAAAAATCGAATTCTCAAGAATTGCAATGATGTGAACTGCCTGAATGATTGAACAAGAAACTGCAAAGATCAATTATACATCTAACAATGCTTCTATATTTGAAACATTAAATTGTTGTTCTAAAACTGCCCAACCACATTAATTTCTTTGTTTGCACATTTCTGCAATCCCTTTGCTGCAACATCAATGTGCCTTACATGCACAATAAAGCAACTTATGTTAGTAACCAGAAAATCACTCTTGCACAGATTCTATAAACCATCATCTGCCAAATAACATAAAATAGAAGGGATAATCGTTCCCCATAAGACATCATAGAACAGGGAAAATGAAGCAGAAGTCCAAGAAGATGAAATAAAATATAAGGATACCATAACTTGCTCATGATGAGCCAGATGCAATTTTCTCATGAGGGATTTCTTGAAACACCATGGTCATATCAGCAGATGACCCTGATATTAGAAGCTGAGTAGAGCTTTTTTATTTCTCAAGTCATACTTGTATTCTGAGATGCTAGAGTTGAAACTAAAAGCAAGGTCTTTTCAGCACACCAAGGTGAGATGGTCTTATTGCTAAGGAACTGTATTCTGACTTTGGAGACCTGGGTTTAATAAAGAGCTTTACCTGTGACACCTTAACTAAGTACTTTAAGCCCTGGTCTTGCAAATTCTTATGTACATGCTAAACTTTAGGCATATATGAATTGTGTATGCACGTGTTCACAAGATTGGTCTCTTTTTCTCCCTTTACCTTAGTTTCATCATGTGTTAAATGAAAATACAAGTTCTTTATCTTACAAGGACAGTTAGCCAAAAAGTCATTCATGTCTGCAAAATGAGCTGCCTAAGTATGTAGGATATAGGGTTTTGTGAACATAAGGAGTAAAATGGTGCTGTGGCAGTGACCAAGTACTTGTGATATGAGTGTAGATATTCTTTTGAAGCTCTCAAATTTTGGAGGATCTGGTTTGGGGTGCTGTTTTCAGGAAGAGTACTGATAGTTGCAGAACCTCCCTTGGAAAGTCCACCATAGCTCCACCACAGGGCTCTCTTCTGTCCACTTATGAGTCTCTTTTCAGAGGTTGAAGGGCAAAAGAGGGGTAGCTGTGGGCTCCCCATTCAGGACCTGCACCCTGGGTTCTCCCCGGTAGCTACCCTATTTTTTTCAGAATGTTTTCCTCTGTGGGGATATTTTTCCAGTTTCTGTAGGAGATGGCCCCACCCAATAACTTAGCCTTTTGGAGAGGGCAAACCTGCTTCTCTGTCTTTATGAAAGGAAAGGGCATCCTGTCAATGTGAGGGATCCTTGTCACTAAAATTCCAATATCTGTCACCAAATGATTGAAAGGCAATAAATAATGCTGTTGAATCTTTTTTTGGTTTGGGCAGCATGTCAAAGCCCTGCACAGACTGTTAGCACCACTTAAGACTTAGGGGCTTAGGGCATCCCTCCTATCATAGCAACAAGTTTCTAGAGAACCCTAGTTGCTACCCCTGAAAGGCATCCTGTTGGAAACTGAGGTGCCTGCTGTATGCTAAGGCAGCCAGTTGAACAGTCCATCACCATCTCCTGCATCCCTGGTTCTGAACGTAGGCAGCTGGATTACAGGCACTGTAACTGGATCTCAAAAAGCCTTTTATTTCTGGGGTAATTTGGGGAAAATGGAAGCACTTCATCAACTGTGTATATAACCTCACATTCTGGAGTAGTTTGAAGCCACTAAGAGCATTTCAAATATTAACATAACCCTCAATATGCAGAGTGACCATATCCCTTGGTTTGGCTGGGGCAGTCCCAGATTTCATAGGCTGTCCTGATATACCAGCGTCCAGGCTGCTTGGTGAAAATTGAATCATAATTCCCAGAATCACAGGGATGTGGGACATAGTCCAATGGGGAGGAAGTGTGTCATGGTGCACTAGGAAGGCAGACTCTGTTGCTGCTGTATGGGAGCAAAGCAGGAGGACTGGAGCAGTGCCCAGCCCAGCTCACTGGAAGGATGTACAGGTAGGGTGGTGACTACTTCAGCAATGCCTACCCACCACCTGTCACTCTCTGTCATGTCACTCTGTGTCCCTGCTTGACTTGTCCTAAGCCCCTGCCAACCTCCCTCTGCCTCCAGCAGCACTGCTGACTTGGAAGGAGGTGGGGTGGGGGGCTGTTTCCCAGATTTCCTTAAACATAATATGGTCACCATAAGCGACTGGTAAAGAGGGCATGGGGGGGAGAAGCATGTGCCCCCCTTGATAGGGCCATCCCTCATTGCCAACACCACTGGCAGCTTCTGTGGGTGCTGCCAGCCCCGTCCCTATTGCTGACACCACCTGCTGCTTCTGCATGTGCTCACCAGGCCTGTCACCACCACCAATGTCACTGCCAGCTTCTGCAGGTACTTGCCAGCCCCATCCCTGCCACCAATGCCACCACTGGCTTCTGCGGAGGATGCCCCCTCAGACTCAGGAGGCACCAGTTGCCCATGATGGTCACCCTTCTTATAAGACAATACAGGATATATAATTCTGATGTTGACTGTTCACTGTATGCTACTTAAGCAACACCAGTCTTCTGATGGAGTTCTGCAAGGTGCCAAATTTCAATGTGGTCTTACGAGGGATATGCTGCAGGTCACAGAGTGATTAAACTGGGTACATGAAGCTATGTAAAACTAGCTTACATAGCAAAGAAATTGATACATTATCACTTTTGGTTCTTTTTCTTCCCATAACTAGTACACACACACACACAGGCACATACACACACATCAGTTTATGTCTTGTCAGGGCAGTCTGGTGAATTTTACAACTGCTATTTTTATAACACCTTGTGTGTTACAGTGGAAGGTCAAAAGGTAAAATCTGCTTGCTGTAACATATCTTTTGTGAAATAAATCAGTGCCTATTTGATCTGTGCACCTGAGAAATTTTCTACCAAAAGGAAGGGAAAATAGCAGCTCTTTAACACGGTATGTGACAGAAATCTTTTAACAATTTCTTACCCAGGGCAAAAGAAAATAAATATTGTAAAGTTTCTACTGCAGGTTAATTATTGATAAATATGTAACAGTATGCCATGTTTAGCAATGATACTTAGTTATTTCCATTTCTAATGCACAGAGTTTTAATTAGATCTAAAATGTGCAAATGTACCACTTCTCTGTTTTTGGAGCTTCTAAATATATCAAGCAGAATTCTAAAGGTTGGTGTTTACTGCATGAAATCTACATGTTTACTGTAAATAATTTTATGATACATATTACACCTTTTAAAATGAAGTGCTACCAAACAGCCTTCCAGTTGAAGACTCTTAAAACTAATTCTACACCATGAAGTTGAGAGACTGATAGGGCTACGTTAATGTGCTTGAATAGTTTATTTTACTCTCCCCAGGTGATAAAAATCAATGAATATATGAATGAGGATCTATGTTTCATTCAGTGCCTTAGAGTGATGCTTTTACCAATAACAATTTCTCCCTCTCTTTCTCTCCGCTGTTTAATTAGAGAAGAGATGGCTTTCAAATGAAGCATAAAACTGGAATGGCTGAGATACAAATATGCCTGGATGGTACACTCAACCTAACTGGCTTCTTGGAAAGTTATTTAATTTTTCTTCTCCATAAAAGTAGGCTAAGCCTACTTAATAGCCAGCAACAGGAAAGAAAAACAGCATCCTTTTTTCTTACTAGAGGGTAACGAAGAAAAAAATAAAAAGCTCTTAAATTGTCTGTTACATTTATACATATGTAAATAAGCAAGTGACATTCTCATCTTGTTTTGACAAAGTATCAGTCAGTGCTTGTATAACTGTTATACAGAACATTTTATAGGAACCACCAGAAGGCTTCTCACTTCAGTGGGCACATCTACACGTGCATTTAGTTCTGACTACATTTCCTGATGAACAAGCAGATTTCTTACCTGGTAGCAAATTTGCTGCCAGGTCCCTCCACCCTTGCTAGGTGCTTCTCTGGCCACTGGGGGAGCTCAGTCATGCCCCAGCTGCCAGCACTTGGCAGCCATCTTTAAAACCTAGCCCCGCTCTGTGCTCTCTGAGCAGCCAGTTCCTATGTACAGAGAAGCAGCATGGCATTTGCAGAGGGAACACGTGACAACTGTGTTTTCCCCCCCCTGCCTCTCTGGGATATGACTGCCCCAGCCCCTGACCCCCTCAGGGAAGAACAGAGTCCTCTAATCCTGCTTGCCACCTCAATCACCCTGCTGGTCTGCTGTGCTCATTGTCAACTGGCCCATGGCCATCTTGCTCCACCTGGCTCCCCCACATACACTGACTGCCTGCCCATCTGCCTCATGACCTCCAGGGTATGGTGCAGATTATCTAGAGCTACAGGAGACTGGCATATACCTGATCCTCCCCACCAACACCCTCCTAGCCCTGGTGCTGCTCAAGCTAGCCACACCCACCAGTCTACAGTACGTGGAGCACTTGTTTGGCATGGGCAAGATCACCAACAGGGAGGTTGTCTTGGAGTTGTGTGGTTCCCTCCAGGACATGCTGGCATACACCATCCTCCATGTCCATAACCCCTAGGCAGTGGTAGCAGGGATCCATGCACTGAAGTTCCCCACTTCCCAGTGACTTGCCCATCTCATGGAGACTGGACCTATTATAGCTGCAGGAGATTCCACCCCATCATCCTGAAACTGGTCATGGACTACAGGGCGACCTTCACACATGTGAGTGAGAGCTGAGTGGACAGTGTGCATGCCTACATGTTCAGAAACTCTGGACTGGCCACACTGGTGGAGACCGAGTGCTTCCCTCTGGGAGTGGAGGACCTGCAGCTGGATTCTGTCATCCCTGCTTGTCTGGAATTCTGCCCTGGCTGATAAGGCTCCTAAACAGGCCACATGGGCCACCACCAGGCCCACTTTAATTAGTGCCTGGGTCAGACCTGTGGCCTTGTCAAGTGTGCCTTCAGTTACCTGAAGGGCCCTTGGTGCTCCCTCACTGCCTGTCTTGAAGTGGCTGAAAACTATCTCCCCTTTTTCATAGCTGCAGCCTATGTGCTGAACAATATATGTGAGGCCCAGGGAAAGTTGTTCCACAAAGCCTGGGCAGAGGAGATGCAGCAGGCAGAGGCAGCTTGGCAGTCAGAGCACAAGCTGTGGCAGCAGTGGAGCCCTCCCAACCCCCGAAACAAGGTCCCAGGTGAACTGCACACATGCCAGTGGGGCCAGGGCACCAGGTATGGGAGGATCTGACAGACCACCTCATGGAGAACTCCCTTCCTAGCCTGCCTGCCCTGCCACCCACAGAATCCCTAACCCTTCTCTACTCCAGCACCACTCTTATACCAGGCACATGTCCAAACAAGAAATCTTTATTTGCCTTACATTTCAAACCCCTCCCCATACCTTTCCCCTTCCTCTCCAACACACAGAGCCCTATCCTCCTCCACAATCAACACATGGAGCCCACCCCCACTTCCCTCCCCAACAACAACCCCTCCACCCACTAACAATAAAAATACTCTCTTCCAAGTTTCAAAACAATATATAAGAGCCTGTGGCTTTATGTCCTGGAACGGGTGCCAGTGGAACGGGGACACCTAGGGGAAAGAGCCTGGGATCAGGTGGCCAGCACCCCAGCCTCAGGCCATTCCCCTGAGGGTTTAGGAGCTGTGACAACTTCAGTGGGGGGCTGGTCTCATCAAGAGGCAGTGGCACCAGGTTCTCCTCTGGGTCAGCCAGCTCCACCTCCAGCCAGTAGAATACAGGTCCAGCAGAAGCAGTGTCCCATTCTGGTGCCACTCCAGGCACCTCTGGCTCCATACCTGCATGGAGCCGGACTGGCAGAGGGGCTGGGCCCAGGCAGATGATGGTGGACCTGGGGATGAGATCAGGCCAGGGACTTCTATAGGCAGATGGCATTGGAGGATGCTTCCCAGGCCTAGGTGTGGGCCTACTTTGTGGTGGTGGCTGGCTGCCAGGGGTTTGGCACATCTAGGGCAAGGGGATGGCAGTGGTGGCCACACATGAGACCATCAGGCCCAGGATAGTGCCCAAGGTCCAGTGGCCATCATCTGTGGCCTCCATGGCCCAACCCAGGATGTTGTTTTGGGCCCACAGGATCTGCAGGCACTTCCATTTTAGGGCCAGGAGTTTGGCTTTGAATTTTCACTCTGCTTGGTTTAGGGTAGGGGTGATTCATAGGGGGTGTATGCAGGTGCACACGTACCTCCTGAGCATGGCAATGCACCCCCCGTAAAAAGGTGGTGCTTACTATGTCTGCAAGCAGTCCATGATTGGTGCTGCCTGTTGCCAATGCTGCCAGTGGTGCCTGCGGATGGTCGCCAACCCCTAGTCAGCACTTGCCACCCCTGCCTCCACTGCCAACAGTGCCAGCAATGTCTGCCAGGGACGCGAACCATTCATGTTCCCGTGCTTCCTCCTGGGCAGTCTCCTGGATTATATCCTCTGCCCACCACTTCTTCTGGTAGGCCAGGCCCTCATCCCACTAGGCCTGTGCACACACCTCCAGCTCTTTGGCAACCACCAGCCACTGGAGCAGGAGGGTTCTATCCTGAGTGTGCCTCTGGTGCAGCTGGCATATCTACAGGGATCCACTGCTGGGTGGTGGCATCTTTGAGTCCCCATCTTCCCTCAGATCTGTGGTCTCTCTCCTGTGTATCTCCAGATACAAGGCCTGCAGAGCCAAGAGATAGAAGTCTCAACCTGGTGAGATTTCAGCAGTGGAGTACCCCAGGGCTCAGTTCTCGGGCCTGCACTGCTTAACATCTTCATCAGCGACTTGCAGGAAGGAATGGAAAGTATGCTGTCCAAGTTTGCTGATGACACTAAGATGTCGGACGAGGTGGACACACTTGAAGGGAGAGAGAGGCTGCAAATAGATTTAAACAGACAACAAAAGTGGGCAGATGAGAATAGGATGGGGTTTAATGTAGACAAATGTAGGGTGTTGCACCTTGGGAAAAGGAATCCACAGCATACATACAGGCTGGGGATTTCTCTTCTTGAAAGCACAGAGGTGGAACGGGATCTTGGAGTCATTATTGACTACAAGATGAACATGAGATGCCAATGCCAGACTGCAGAGAGCAAGGCCAGCCATACCTTATTGTGCATCCAAAGATGCATCTTAAGCTGGTCCAGAGAGGTGATACTGCCCCTTTATGTGACTTTGGTCAGGCTGCAGTTGGAGTACTGCGTCCAGTACTGGGCGCCACACTTCAAAAGGGATGTGGCCAGCCTGGAGAGTGCTCAGAGGAGGGCCACCTGCTTGGTAAGAGGGCAGCAGGATAGGCCCTATGAGGAGAGACTGAGGGACCTGAACCTGTTCAGCCTCATCAAGAGGAAGCTGAGGAGGGACTTGGTTGCTGACTACAAACTCATCAGGGGAGATCAAAAACAAATAGATAGAGCCCTTTTCTCCCCAGCACCACCTGGGGTGACAAGGAACAATGGTAATAAACTGAAGGAGAATGGGTTTAGGTTAGAGATCAGAAGCTAATATTTTACAGTTACAGTAGCCAAAATCTGAAACCAACTTCCTAGGGAAGTGATCCTCATCCTTACCTTGGGCAAATTCAAGTGGAGGTTGGATGTTCACTTGAAACTATGAAGCCTTTTGTGAAGGTTTGCAACATTTCAGAAATCAGATGCTCTGCAGCACGGGCTGTATACTTCATGGCCTCAGATTGTTGGTCCGATGTGCATGGGTGCCCAGGAATGATGGTAAGTTAGGCCAGGCAGACGCAGACCCAAGCAGCCATCAGTCAAGATACCCAATCTCCATGTGTTCCCCTGGGGCCAGCGAGCCTCTGGATACTGACCACAGGCAGCCTGCCTCCCCCTCCCCCTTCCCAGGACAGAAAAGGCCAGGATCCTGGCAGCATGTGCTTCTATGGCTCCAGACTCTGCTACCACCTCCCCCCATAGGTCAACCACTCTGCTGCACTGCCACCCAGGTCATGGAGCCCAGGCTCAGAGCACATGTGGCTCCCAGGAAACTAGGGAGAGGAGTTTGCCATGTCCCTGCACTCCACACTGGGAGCCTCTTTGGGGAGGTGCCCTGGAGCCATCACTCTGACACTGTGCCCCAAGTGTCCCCCTGCTGTCTGTGTGCCCTGGGCATTACACAATGAGCTGTTTATGCAGGCTGAGGAGTGCCCAAGCCACTATACCCTGCTGATGATGATCCTCCTGGTTCCCTGGGTTTATCTGCACTCTCAGTTTTGAACCCTGAATTCTGATGGTGCAGGTGTTATCTGGGATGTCCCACAACCTCCATCACTGTTTGGAGGGCTACCTGTGGCAGCACTACATGTCCCTACCCACACTGCCAAGGAGGACATTATTCCATGGCATTGATACCTACCTCAAGATGTGAGAGGCCCATGCCCATTCAGTTCTCTTGGCCGCTGAGCAGCTGCCCAATATTTCCAGCCCTAGGTGGCTGCCAGCAGCATTCAAAGCATGGGCAAGACATGGGACTGGGAGCCAAATGGCTGAGGTCATGTCCTGCATCACCCACAGTCACAGGGAAGGCTGCTGGGGGTATGAAGAAGGGAGGTGGTGTTGGCCTGCTGCACTTGGCTGCCTGCAGTTGGCCTTGGGGGCTGGTAGGCCTGCCTAGAGCCTGCAGTAAGCTGCAGCCAGCAAGCACAGCCTCAGCAGCCGAAAGGCCCCCCAGGTAGCAGCCAAAGGCTCAGCAGGAATCAACCAGAGACTGAACAGGAATGCTGGGGTGGTGGGAGGGCTGTGGGCTGCCTAGGGGGACACACACGGCCTGCAGCGCTCTTAGGCTCCTATGTTATGTGCCCCAGAGCAGAAAATAGCTGTTGGCTTTTATAACCAGCAGATAGGAGCTCTCAGACATTAGCCCTGGGGCTGGCTCAGGCCAGCTCCCTAGTGACTGGGCAAACCCTGCACCAAACTTAGTTTTGAGTTGTGTCTATACATGTGCTACTGTGCATTAACTAATCTTGCTTAGAGTTGCTACCTGCATTTGCATTTAATCACAATTAAGGGAATGTACTGTAAGCACATATTTGTGTAGACATGTGTGCTTACTGTGCAGGATATTAAGCAATGGTGCAGTAACATGTCTCGTGTAGATATGTCCATACCTCAATGCAACAACAGCAGTGCAACACCAATAGTGTCACTTGTAGCTGAAATAGGCCCTTGAGGGACCTAATTTTTTAATTAGATTAATGCAATTCCTTACCATAAGAGCAAAGTCTATCTAACTTAGCTGATAGTGGAATGAAAACAATGTGCTCAAATAATACTTTGTTTCTGGGTTTTTCTCTCTAACAGGGGGTGGGGGGAGGCAGAGGTTGGTGACATACATGACTATAATTGGTATTGGTTTAACTCTTCTGACAATGAATTTCAGCCAAGTCTGAAGGAATGCACACTGTGACCGGTTGTCTTCTACAACTTTCCAACTTCTAAGGAAGAGCAGACAATTTTAGCTGTAGTAGGCACATAAAACTTTCTCTTCCTACCCTCAGGAGCCAACCCTATTCTCATACAGTGTGGGATGTGTATGTGGCAGATGGACAGGGTCAAGGCAAGAACATAAAATGTGTGATAATAATAGCACTAACTGGGCATGTTTACACATTCATTAACATACTGTAATTATAGCACATTAAATTTAGTACCTATAATAACAGGGGCTAATTCAATATACCATAAGCAGTGCTACTGTGCAGTAGTACCAGCACACACTTTTTTGTAGTGCTAACACACAGAATACTAATTCTACTGTGCAGTAGCATATTTGCACAATTTCTACCTCCTGCACTAATGTGCAGTAGAATTAGTCTACTGCACATTTAGCATCTTGTGTAGACTCACCCACTGAAAGTTAAAATTTCATCTTTTTTAAGGGTCAAAATACTCATAAATTCAGTATATTCTTTCCTTTAAACTGAAGTTGGAGGAAATGCTTGGTTGCATGCTTTGAACATGCCCTAGTATCAATTATTTTTTGGAAGTAATTTAAAATTAGAATTAATATGCCCGTTCAAATTAAATCTTTTCTAGATTGCACTCCAACAGTGGGCCTTATTAGTAATTTACAGGATTCTATCACTCCACTGGAAAATTTAGACAACTACAAAGGTCAAAACCTGGCATAGTGTGATGGCACAGCAGACATCAATGTTTTGCAGGCATAACTCCTTTGAAAAGTTTGGGGCAGTTTACAGAGATTTCCTCAAATGTTTTGGCAATTAAAATGATTACTTCTCTTCTATCCCCCATTTTCTCTCCTTTTTGTATTTTTTCCTCTTTATTATTTATAGTATGTTATAGATATGTATGTAGTTCAGACTGATATTTGTAACTCAGATTTGCAGAAATTACTGTGGCACAGCAGTCTTGTCCATAGCAGTCTTGTCCTCACCCACATTCTCCTCAGCGGATTCACATCCTTGCTGAGGAAATTCTACCCGAGTCCCTGTGTGATTCAATACATTCAAAAGTACAATAGACATGATCTTGATGCTAGACAGCTGCAGAAGTGCTGTGAGCAATACTGAGATCTTCACATCACCTTCGTTGACTTAACTAAGGCCTTTGATTCAATCAACAGAGGGCTGATAGAATTTCCTGATGATATTTGCACATCCAGTAGAATGTGTTACCATCATTAGACTTCTTCATGATGACATTATGACTGTTCTAAGCAACAGTTCAGAAATGGACCCCTTCACCATTGGAACTGTATCCAAGCAAGATGTATGATTGCACCAACACTTTTTTTTCCATTCCAGTGCAGCAATTCCACATCTCACTGTTGATAGAATTCCATCTGGAGCCGGGCTCCAGTATTGCATGGACAAGAATCTTTTCAATATCAAGTAGTTACATTCCAAATCCAAGACAACCAACACCTCCATTACTGATTTTCAGTATGCCGATGATTGTGCTATGTGTGCTGATTCAATTGAAGAACTCCAGGTCACACTCGGTTACTTCTGTGAAGTGTATGAAATTCTTGGACTCACTGTCAACTTCACAAAAACCAAGATACTTTACCAGCCAACCCCAAACCCACCAGCTTTTTAGCCACATTTTCCATTTAGAGAGCAGTCCTTTGAGAATGTTGAGAATATATATACCTTACCTGGGTAGTCTCCCTTCCAAAAAAGTCAATGTAAATGATGATATTCAACACCAAATAAAATCTGCCAATGCTGGCTTTGGACATTTTAAAAATTGTGTTTTTGATGATCATGACATCAAGATCAAAACCAAACTTGTCATCTACCAGGCTGTCACCATTCCTACACTGTTGTATGAGTGTGAAACCTAGACATTTTGGAATGTTACCATCAGCAATGTCTTCAGAAAATCCTCCAAATTAATTGGAAAGACAGAAGAACAAATAAAAGTATTCTGGCTCAAGCAAACACCACTGGTATTGAAGCCATCTTTATATGGCACGAGCTTCATTAGACAAGATGCATCATAAAGATGCCTGACTACCAGCTCCTGAAACAGGTCCTATATTCTCAACTGGACACCTCTCAAGATATGGGAAAAAGAAGAGATTCAAGGACACCTAAAGAATGGCAGTATTCACATCAATACCTGGGAAACGTAAGCACCAGTGGCACCATGAAGAACAACAAGGCAATGGCCATTTTGAGCAAACCCACCTCACCGTAAAGGTGGATAGATGAGATGACTCCCCTATCTATCCCTGTCATCCTTATATAGAAAAACTTCTGATATATGTAGTTCAGATTGATATGTGTAGATGATATAGATGTATTTCTGATTTCTGTGTTGTATTTAAAAGTAAATTTAAAAATTCTAAAAAAAAAGTTTAGATATGTCTCAGTAATGCTCATTGTTTTGGAAAGAATGTATAGTAAAGATGAATATCTGCAAAACTTCTAATAGAGTCATTTCAGTACATGCATAGGAAGATGACAGGCAATAGCTGTGAGTGAACAGGGTATAGTTCCAAGTACTGCATACCTAGCTTATTGCTAAAAAGAGAAAGGCAAAAGACAAATTATCTGAGCTGGGACATCACCGTCATACACCCTTTGTTGTGGTGCTGGAGGTGTTTTATAGGAAGAGTTGGCTTTTTGAACACTTTTAATAGGCTTCCTTAGAGTTTTAATTAGTAAGAGATCCAAACAGTAGCTGACAGCTGGCAGAATCTCCTGTTGTGAGTTAAAGTCAACCTAATTAAGATTCTAGATGGAAAACATATTCCTTCCAGCACCCTGAATCAGTCAGGCTTGGTTAGAAAAGGAATATGGAATCTTTTGCCTTGACAACTGCATAACCTTGGAAATGTGGAACTTATAAATAATAATGGACTCATTTATCAATATGGCGATTCTGAGTTCCTCAGTAAACATATTAAATATATGATCCAACATTTAACTTTAAATTGCTGATATAATTTACAGGTGCTTGTTTGACTCATAGAATCATAGAAAAGTAGGGATGTAAGGAGTCTCAGGAGGTCATTAAGGTAAATGCCTGCTCAAGGCAGGATCCTTTCTATCTAAAGTGTCCTATACAAGTGTTTGCCTAATACAGGGGTTTCAAAGATATAATGGGGCCAAATCCCACGTTTGGGGTCCTAGGTCTTGGATCTGGTGTGCAAGACTGGTCTTTGGGTTTGATTTTCCTTATAGACTGGTCCTGTGCTACCCATCTGGCTTCTGGGGCCTAATGAGTTTTACATAACTGGTCTAACCTATTTTTTAAGACTGTACAAATAACTCTTTCACCCAACTACCAGGCACAATGCTCAAGAATGTCAAAAAAACCCGTCATTTTCCATAGCAGGAAGAAAGGGTACTGTTAATATCTTCCCACTTCAAGGATAGGAAGTATTTGTTAGAATTTGTGTTTTCATGAGGGTTAATTTTTCACACAGAGATGGGGATTGACAGTGTTTTCATTGGAGGAAGGAAGCAGCATGGAGCTGCCAGCCCAGCTGGAGATATGGGGTCAGGGTGGAAAGGAGCACCCTAATCTTGTAGGCCTGGCCTGGCTCCAGCCAGTACCTCAGCCAGGGTAGCTGGGGAGTCTGGAGGTGAGGGGGCTCCATTCCACCCTGCCTCCACCCTCCAGCTCTCTGTGCTGCTCCCTCTCTCTTCCCCACTTCCCCCTCCCTCTGCCACTGACATCCCTGGAGTTGGGGGGTGGGTAGGGGAAGGAAGTAGTGGTCAGTTCCACAGCCTCCTCAGAAGCTGCTGGAGTGCTCTCACCTGTGGTCCAAGACTGGTACAGGCAGGTTTCATAGTAGCTAGGGTCAGGAGGGACCTGAACAGATCATCTAGCCTGACCCCCTGCTACAGGCAGGAATGAATGCTGGGTTCACAAGACCCCAGAC
>JAGPOW010001543.1:64880975-64913359 GCA_030014935.1 Caiman crocodilus | reverse complement strand
TAGCTAGGGTCAGGAGGGACCTGAACAGATCATCTAGCCTGACCCCCTGCTACAGGCAGGAATGAATGCTGGGTTCACAAGACCCCAGACAGGTGATCACCCAACCTCCTCTTGAATTTGCCCAAGGTAGGGGTGAGGACCACTTCCTTGGAAGATTGGTTCCAGATTTTGGCCACCCTAACTGTTAAATATTGCCTTCTGACCTGTAACCTAAACCTATTCTCCTTCAGCTTATTACCATTGTTCCTTGTCACCCCAGGTGGTGCTGGGGAGAAAAGGGCTTTACTTATTTGCTTTTGATCTCCCCTGATGAGCTTGTAGGCAGCCACCAGGTCTCCCCTCAGCCTCCTCTTGCTGAGGCTGAACAGGTTCAGGTCCCTCAGTCTCTCCTCACAGGGCCTGTCCTGCTGCCTTCTCACCAAATGGGTGGCCCTCCTCTGAACCCTCTCCAGGCTGGCCGCATCCCTCTTGAAGTGTGGCGCCCAGTACTGGACACAGTACTCCAACTGCGGCCTGACCAAAGTCACATAGAGGGGGAATATCACCTCTTTGGACCGTCTTGAGATGCATCTTTGGATGCACGACAAGGTACGACTGATCTTGCTCGCTGCAGTCTGGTATTGGGAGCTCATGTTCATCTTGTAGTCAATAATGACTCCAAAATCCCTTTCTGCCTCTGTGCTTTCAAGAAGGGAACTCCCCAGCCTGTGTGTATGTGGTGGATTCCTTCTCCCAAGGTGCAGCACCCTGCATTTATGTACATTGAACCCCATCCTAGTCTCATCTGCCCACTTTTGTAGTCTGTCTAAATCTATTTGCGGCCTCTCTCTCCCTGGAAGTGTGTCTACTTTGCCCCACATCTTAATATCAGCAATTATCTCCTTTTTTTTTCTTCTCCTACCTCAAAGTACCTATTGGTCT
The DNA here is from genome assembly GCA_030014935.1 of Caiman crocodilus. Taxonomy (NCBI): domain Eukaryota; kingdom Metazoa; phylum Chordata; order Crocodylia; family Alligatoridae; genus Caiman; species Caiman crocodilus. Next base: position 64,912,438 of record JAGPOW010001543.1, on the reverse strand, counting down.
TTTGATCATTCAATCAGCTCAGTGGCTAATATCAAATTGTTCCACAGTTTTCTGAAAAATATTGTTTCCCCTACTGCAAGGTTCCTCATAGGAAGTACAAAAAGAAATCAGTTGGCAGTCTGGGTGCTTGTGGTGTCACAGGATTGGGTCCTAGCAAAAAGAAAGAGCATTGTTTTGGGTACAAATCAGAGTAGGGCTCAATCTGCAATTTCACCATTCTTGTAACAAAATTAGCTTAACATTGTATTTGAAATTAAACAATATTAAATGAATTTTGGATTCTATTTTCTTAAATACAGCAAATATACCCCCTAGTAAAGATAAATGAGCTGTATCATAGTAATGTTGCTCAATATCAGTCTTTAATGTTTGGATGGACAGCTGAAGAACAAAGCCATATTTCGTTTTTTGTTACCTACTGTATAGAAGGATAGTTTCTTGGCTTTACACTTCCAACACTGCATGTCTCAATTTCTTAAGTCAGATAATTTCACTTCTGCCTTTTTCACTTCAGCTCAATATACAACTTACATTTCTGAGTCCAGTCCTGTTAACATCTAATTCTCTGCCTTTCCATCACTGTATTTTTCCTCTGCAAATACATAACACAGCAATTTATTTCCATTACTGGGATACCGCCCTTGAATTAAACTGCTATGGCATTCACACTGAGTACATAGTTATAACAGTGCTACTTCCATTCAAGCCTAGCTGTTAGAAGGCAGCAGGAGGGAGATGGTTGTCCTCTCAGTTTAGCCCTTTATTTTTTTCTCCAGACTGATTCAGCCTCTCCTTGGTCACTAACATCACCATCTGCCATCGTGAATAACCTTGAACACTTCCACAATCCATCTTTGCCATTTTAATCATTCAGCTTTGCAGGCTGTAGGTGTCTATTAGCTAACCTCATGAAAAAGGTCTGGCTTAGGCAATTAATACCAGTGTGCTGGGACTTGAACTTTACTGGCATGAAGTCTATTTGCATTTATAGGAATATTGATTACTGGTGATATGAAAAAAAAAACGCACCATATATGCATATATATAATAAGATAAGAATAATATTATTTTCTTGATGTGCATGTGCCTCTAATTTGTATCAGTGCCTCTCATTTGTATCATTTGTTCATGTGTCAAGAGAGATAAATACTTGAGAGTGAATATTAAATTAGTAATAAGAATATTGGCATACATATTTATAACCAAGGCCCCTTATATAGTAAATAGAACGGGTAGTTCAAATCTTTTTCAGAGTATTTTTTAAAATAGCCACAAAGCAATGGTTACAGATGAATTGTCTAGGTCCAGAGAAATGTATGTTTCTGAAATGATGAAAAATGTAATCAAAGAAAAAAACCAGCATGGGGGTAGCTTGTCATATACGAGCTTTATCAATATGAGATTAGGATGGACGTACTTCTTACAGATGGGAAAACATGAGTGAGTTATTCAAATGATCTAAAAATATGTGCCAATAAAACTTTACTGTTACCTACAACTTAGAGAAATGATCCATAATAGCTTTCCAGGTCTAAAATGCCATGACTTTTAAGTCTGATGTACAAAATTCAAGATGCAGAAAGGTACAACCTGAATGTTGATCAAGTATTCTGAGTAGCTTCTGTCTCTCTCTTACTTAAGGGCGCCACTGTTTTTTGAATAGCAAATGTCACGCATTTGGATTTTTTTAGTCATAAATGAATCTATTTTCCCAAAACCCTGCTTCTCTAGGATCTCAGCACCCAGTCCGCATGAACTTCAGAATGCCATTGTATTTTCAAGTTTTCTTTGTGGGAATTACCTAGTGCTCCATACTCTCTCTTTCAGATTTAATCAATTTTTGTAGGCCCAAACGGCTATTTGTCTCATGACCCAAAAAAACCCAACATGCAATATTTTAAAAAATCTGTTTAACTATTGTGTATAATAACATAGGAACAAACACAACTAGTCTAAAGCAATTTAGAATTATCCATATGTTTATTTTTGATAGAGTTTTGTCTTTCCTAAACCACTTACTTAAATTTGTAATTTACTTGACCTGGATATTAAGCAATATATGCAGCAAAATACAAGGCAGCTAATGTCCATCAAATATCATGTACTAGGGATATGCTGGTTTACCTCAGCTGAAGATCTGGTCTAAGGAGTATTTGGCAAATATCAACTGACTTAGGGAATATTTATATGCAGATATGTGAATCAGTGAGCTGTGATTAGAGACTACTGCATGGCAAATACAGTAAAAACTGATGAAAGAAAGGGATCGAAATCAAATCATTTACTCTAAATACCATAGATCCTGCTCAAAGCATTTCTTTCCATCAAGCTCCCTTTTGTCACTTTTTGGAAAAGAATAGTATACACAATTTTTGCCTGTTTTATAGACACTATGAAATGGTTCATCTATCTTATAATGCATACTACTATGAGGGATGGAAAATAATTGATGCTTCAAAGGAAGCCCTTTTTCCTGCCCTATTATGTCTCTTGCCAGTTGCATTAAGCAACATAAGGGATGAGTATATGGAGATTTTTTTTCCTGTTTCCTGCAAGCAATCTGTGTACTCCCTGGAGCATGAAATTTGATTACACTTATTATCTTAGCTTGTATAGCTATGGTTGTCATTAGTGCACATAGACTGTTCCAATCCTTTTAGAAATCCTGCTAAACCCATTACTTGCTGGCTTTTTTGGCTGCAAATCTACAGGTTTGGACTGTGCTGTGTAAAAGCCCTCTGACCAGAATTTTAACACTTGATGCAATCTTCATAGGTCAAAGGAAATCATATGATATTGGGGTAGCAGCAGGAAACTTAAATTGCCATTGATCATGAAATACCTGTTCTATAAATAAATTATACTTATACTCCATCTGTCATGGCTGTCCTTTCAGGAACACTCATTTTAACTTTAGAAGTTGACAAATTATTTTATAGTTGGCAAGAAGAGCAAAACAGTCAATTGAACCTAACTGAATAAGAAATCACAAAATACTTGAAATGAAGAACATGTTTTTAATTGCTTACTTCTTTGTCTCTTTAATGTCTGCCTGTGATGGATGATGTGACAAAGGAATCCTCACTAACTTCTAAGTAAATTAGGATTAGCAGAAGTGCCACTACATTTATCTTACTCAGTAATAGGCCTATTACTTCTCTTTGGTGTCATCCCTTTGCTTTTCAAATTGTGGTATTATTCAGTGCAAGGAGCTTAGATAAAAGGGTTAGGAGATTAATAGAGTAGGAGGAAGGGGTGAAGGCCAAGTTACCTGATAATATTCGGATTAAGTTCATTTAGCAAACGCATTACTAACGAAATCTGCCTTTCCCCTATCACAAGATTTGATAACTACCAATCAAAGGAGATGGTTTGGGGTTTAACATAGGTGACTTTTCTTATAACTGGTACATTTTATTGATTTCATCTAGTAACATTTTTTATGTTTAATATATATTTGCTGAAGAAAAATAAGAATCTGATGAACAACAATGTAAGCTACTTAAAGGGTGCATCTACACGTGCATTTTAAGACATAATAGCATGTTTTACTGTGTGTTAGAGCATCATGGCTAAAACTGTGTTAATACACTAAGGAATCAAAACTCATGGAAGAGGTGATATCTTTTATTAGACCAACTACATATTTGCAAACTTTTGATTCTGGACCAATATGACTACAACCTGGATGCCTAATACACTAATACACAGTAATATTAGGCTACTGTGAATTAAGAAGTCCTGAAAAAGGGTGTGCTTTCACTACTCTGCTTTAAGGCAGCTTAATGCACATTTTGTTAGTACCTCACATTAGAGGCACTACATTTAATACACAGTAGCAAAAATGTATTAATGAACATATAAATACACCCAAACAATAGAAATTCTCTAAGTGTAAGTTCAATCAATAGAAATTACTTATACTCAGAACCTTTGATAATCAGGAAGTTTAGCTCCTAGATTTTGTATAGCCTTTGCACAATTAAACAATTGGTTGTAAGACAATAACCTCCTAAAAATACAATGTTGCACACTATTCTCTCCTTTGCACTCCTCCATCCCTGCTCCTTCCTCTCCTTACCTGCCAGCTGCATCATATGGGAATTAGTCACATGCCAGTTCAAAAACAGGAATATGATGTATTGAGTCACTGACACCATGTATTACAGGAGACATCCATTGTTTGGCTTCCCAATTAAGCCATATGTGCAATGATTTGAGAATGCAATAGTGATTCAGATAGCATTGTAATTGAAGCTCATTTGTTCACTCAGATACTTTCAGTACTATAGTTTTCATTTGCTTCAATGCTAGAAGTGCACCTTAAAACCTAGGAATAATTATTTAACAAAATGCATGCTTGACAGTAATTAATTTTGGAAACAAGCAGCATATTCATGAGTATGTTTTCATTATGACTTGTATGCCTTTAACACCATCCTAATAAGTACTTTTGGAGAAATAATTGACTTGGTCATTCAATCTGAACATGTATTTGAATGGTTATTAAACTCAACACATGTCCATAGAATTCAAAGTCAAAGCTCAATTAAATTTGAAATGCAGAATCAGGCTTCTATTCATACAGCAGTTGTGCTGAGTTATGATAGAGTAACATAATAACCTTCAGATCAGATGCTGACACTAAACAATTTAAATTTTTGATCTGTTGCCCCTCTTCTGCCTAAATACAAATTCAGCCTTTGACTGGTTCAGCTTGAAATATCTACTGGAGCAAGAAATTATTAAGTATGGGTGTCTTTACACATGCTCCAGGGTGGGAGAGGGGGAACTTTAATTAGAGCAGCTCTCACAAGCTGCTCTAATTAAACCACCTGCAGCATCTCGTATATTCAGCATCCTACGCTTGAAAATGGCAATGGGGGTGCTTTAACTAAAGCTCGTTAGATGTTTAGCTGGTGCTGATGTTAGTGAAAGCTACCCAGTGGCCTACCACAGCCTGAAGCATGACCAAATAGAAGCCTTGCCAGCTTTTGTATGGGTGGTCCTGCAGGGTCAGGCAGGTGATGAGGATGTGGGTACTGCCCAGGTCCTTGATGAACCACAGGAAGCAGAGGAATCATGCCTCCACCTCCAGGGGACTCATGGATCCAGATCATGGTGTCGCCTAGCACATCGTTGTTCAATGAGCTTTAGTTAAAGCACGCTCACCCCTATTTTGAAGTGTGAGGAGCCTGAATACATGTGATGCCAAGGCTTCTGAAGCATGCTAATTAACACACCAGCAGAATGGGTTAATTGAGTCTGCTCCCATGCATGCTAATTAGCATTCATTAGAGTAGTTATTGGGCATATGTGAGGTGCCCAAAGAGTTTACTGTACTTGGTAAAGGGGTGAACTACACTAAACAAAATTGGAAATGCCAATTTAAATGGAATGTCAACAGGCAGATCAAGATGCTGCCCTGTTGTGGTTTTCAGTGAACCATGCTGTCTTTCAAATTCTTGAAGACCTAATAAAATTCCCTTCTGAAAGTAGTCTGTTAACCTGATTTGGTCCAAAAGTAAGATCATTGAATGGCATATATCTAGGGGTGGTAGGAAGGAGGCAGTGAACCAAGAAACTTTGATCAAGTTAAGGTTAATATTTTTAACATTAATAATATTGTTTTATAACCCTTATTCAACAAATCACTTCAGTCCTTAGTTAGATATAAAAATTTGTGAACCCGAGCTAAGAATTGCATTCCAAAATAAATTATCATTTCTTCCAGCTTAGAACAGCTAGTTGGTATTCTTTCTATAGCATGATGTTTAAGGTTTGAAAGTTTGGCTAACTTCCAGAAATGGCATGAAATAATGCACCGAACACTGAATTACCAGAATGGAACTTATGTGGTACCTTCAGAAATCAGGTATTTCAAAATGAAGAAGAAACATCAGGATCTGTTCCCTTATTGTGATTTTTTTCAATGCTTGGTTTGGTTTCAGTTATTGTAAACTTTTGCTTCTTAAACTCTACAGTAGTGGATACTGGGAACATCTACATAACATATTGTACTGCACAGTTGACTAATTTATTTCTCAGTAAAGCTTTCCTGTCTACACATGCAGGCAGATAGTGCACAGTACATTAGTCTACTCAGCGGTTACTTTACTACCTGAAAAATCAGGTAGTAAATTAACTGTGTAGTAGTTACTGTGTAGTAGTAACTGTGTAGTAGTGGAGTAATGCATGTGTAGAAACTGACTGAATGAAAATTTACTCCCTGTTGGTCTTGTCCCTGGGGGAATGGGGCTCAGATTTTTTCTAGCCCTGGGGATGGGATGGTTCTTTGCCTGCTTCAGCCTGGCCTTTAAAACTCTGCTGTGACCCAGGGGCCTCTGTCACCTGATGCCTACCTATGGCCATTGGATACCACAGCAGTGGTCCCATGCTGGCCACAGTAGCTTCATAGACCCTGTCAATGGGCCCCGGGAACAGCCCCAGCACCTGAATGCCTCTCATGAGCCATATCCCTGTGCTGAAGGACCATTCCCAGGCCCAGCACCACCCAGACTCGCCCCTGAGGGCCATCAAGGGAGAAAGGCTGATATTTCCGATACCACACACCATGTCCCAGGGACCCAAATGGTCCCAGGAAGAGACCACAGATGTTGTTGCACTCTGGGGTGATGCTGAGATCCAGAGCTAGGTTGTCTGGGGCAAGCACTCCAATGACTACATCTGTGAGGCTCTGTTGGGTCATTGGCTTCTGGGTGCTGGCAGGAGCCATATATCATTGCTTCTGTGGGGACAAATTTGGGCTGCCAGGGATGTCTGCCATGCTCTGCCAGTGAGCCCTGCATTGGGAGGAGGGCTGGTGAGGGGAAAAGCAATAACCTGGCCACATGTTCTCACCCACATCTGGTCCACCTCCTGCCTGGATTCTCTCCCCTCCCCCTCCCAGATATGCAGCCTCAGGCATGTCACATGCAGAGAAACTCACTGATGCCTATGGTGATCTCACCCTTGGCTTTAGGGTGAAGAGGCTCATAGCATAGGCACAGATACCCCTCTAGGTGGCATTGCACATTGTAGGGAATCCAGGGGATTGTCTGGGGCACCACTGAAGTTCTGAGTCCCACACCAGCTTCTCAGGTGCATCTGGGACACCATGGTTATCATCATCAGCAAGGTGTAGTGAGTTGGGCTCCACTCTGTGCATTTGAAAAGCTCATCATGGCACACCCGGGGGACTCATGCCAGGGGTATGCTCAGGGCACAGGCCACACGGCGGGGTGACTGTCCCAGGCAACCTCTCCAGGGAGGCCCACCCGAGGGAGGGTGTGGGCATCACCAGCATTGTGAACCCAACAGCCAGAAGTCCCTTGTTCCCGGAGGCCAGTGCAGACCTAGTGCCATGGTAGCAGACTGCCTTGTCTGCACAAGAAGAAGCAGGGGAGTGGGTCTAAAATAGCTGTGACAGCTGCACATGGAGCCTGGGTAAGTAGTGGGGGGGAGGGTGGGACGGTTCAGACAGGAGGCCTGGCTGCCAGGGGACCTGAGGCAGGTGCAAGGGCAGGGGGACCTGGCCACTGGTTGTGCCACTGCACCTCAGCTCAAGCCCACTCTGGGGGCTTGCTGCTGGGTAGCTGCCAGAAGGCGGGTGGGATCAGAGCTAGGGGCTGGGCAGTGATTGGCATGAATGTGGCCTCCAGGGTCAGGGTGGTGTCCAGCACTTGGCAGCCCTCTTCTGTGTCATAGCCACCTGCTGCTCCTGAGCCTCCAATAGCCCCTTGAGGCCTGCGGGACCACCATGCCAGCCAGGTCTATTGGTTGCATGTCAAATGTTCCAGCCTCCATCTGGGGGAGGTGACTGCCTGCAGGAGCTGGCCACAGCAGGGCCACATGTGGGTCTAGCCAATCACCTGTTGAACTTTACCTGGCATGGGTTGAGCTGGCCAGTGTAGGGCCACATGAGCCAGGTCGGGAATGGGTAGGAGAGGTCCCTGATGAGCAGGGGAGGGACAGTCACCTCACCCAGATGGAGGTCTGGAACACTAGTTGCAAATTGCCCACTCCCCACCAGGGCTGCCAGGGTGTAGTTCTGGAAGTCATGGGAACTGTGGGTGCTGCCTGTCCAGCCAACTCTGACATTAGTGAAGGTATCCCAGTGGTTCATCTCAGCCTGAAGCATGACCAAATGAAATCCTCCCCAGCTGTAGTATGGGTGGTTCCACTGGGGTGGGTAGGTGATGGGGATGTGGGTCCTGTCCAGGACACTGCAGGAAGCCAAAGGCACAGAATCCCACCTCCACCTCTAGGGGGTCATGGACCCAGAGCACGGTATAGCCCAGCACACCAGGACAGTGCCTTCCCTGCATTCACCTTGCTAACCCTGAAGGGAGCAGGCTGTTTGGTATCCTGAGCTTGAGGAGGGCAAGGGCCAACCAGGTTTCTGCGGAGAAGACAGGCTGCATGGTGGTGGGGTGCTGCTCCAGGTGTAGGCACAACTGGTTGAGTAGCTCCTGGAATGTGTTCCGGGTCATCTGGAAGTAGTTCAGCCACTGCTCATTGTGCCAACTCAACTGGATGAAATGCAGCCACTAGTTCTGGCTGGCATGGTGGGGCCACAGGCAGCAGGGCTGGAGCCCCAGGAGCTTGTGGATAGCACTGGTGGCAGCATCCATATGGGCATCCTTGATGTCCCTGCTGGTTTCTGGGTGGTGGCCTAGGGAATGGACAGCATCAGCCTGGGGGCAGGGAGCCATAGGTGTGGCTGTAAGCTTGGCCACATGGCTGTGCAGCACAGGAGAGCAGACAGGGCTGATACTGACCTGGGCCAGGTAGTGGTCACTGTGGTGATGAAGCATGGTGAGGATGGCAGCAAACAGAATCCCACAGTGTGGATCACCAATGCTAGGGCCTAGGGGCAGAGCAGTCACCAGACACTGGGCACAGACTCTGCAAACAATGTTGTAGAGGTCTGTGCCAACAGGCTGCTGACTGCTCCAGGCAGAAAAGCTGGTGGCCAGAGAACACTGCACAGGGCTTCCTTTTAAATAGTGGGCCTGGCATACAGGCAGCTGCACCTAGAGCCTCCACCTCTCCCTGGCTGCTACAGGGTGGTGGAGCAAGGCAGGAGGAGGCCTTGAGAAGCCTACTCCCATAGGGCACATCCAGATGAGCATGGACCTGCGATATGTGGCACTGCAAACACATTTTCAGTACCACACACTGCACAGTCTGGCATTCTCCATGCTGCAAGGGAACACTGCCTGAGCATCTGCTGCTCCATTTTTTTCAGCATTTTTTTTTTTTACCACTGGATTGCCATGCCTGCAGTTGCAGGAGGCCCCCAGGATCCCAGGTAAGACTGCTGGAGCCAGAACAGTGCTGGGCTCGGCCTCCCTTATGCCACATGGGTCTGCTTCTTGTGTGCCAAAGTGTGCATAGCACAGATGTTCCCTGAAGACAAGAAGTGGCGGCACAAGGTGCACCGCTGGTACTTGTCTCTGGGGAACCAAACTTCCATGCTCATCTGGATGCACCCATATGGAGCAAATGTGCTCCCAGTATGCTGCACATGTAGATGCATTCCAAGGGTTGGTTAACTGTGCAGTAAATTAATGAGCAGTAAACCCAAAGAGCATTAATTTCATGTGTAGGCACACCCACTGTTTCCAGCTCTCTTAACCCAGACAATGACTTCACGGTTCATTGTGATATACCTGATACTTGTTAAACTCCGCAATTCACAGGTGGTAACAACCCTTTTGAACAATCTTATTCTTTCATTATCAGGTTCTTATTGCATGTCTCATCTATTGGATACCCAAAAATCTCTCTTGTATCTTGTTGTTATTTACTTATGGAGTTTTACACAAGTTTTTGATCCATCTGCTACTTAGCTCTGCTGTGTCTGCTTCTCTCCCAGACACCTTTTTTAAACAACATGAAGTAATGAACAAACAATTACTTAAACATACAGAGCTGTTTTGAATCAAACAATATTGGGTTATTGGTTTTTGTTTTGGGTTCTCTTTGCCATTTCTAAACTGAACATCTGCAGTTTGAATCAGCTCACCTGCTGAGACTGAACTATGCCAGCCTTCTTGTGAAAGAAGCAGCACATTACAATATGAAAAATTCCATCTAAGAAACAGCTCTTTTTAGAGAAGCTATAAACCAGACAGTACCTAGAAACACAATCTCCAAAGTCACTTTAGCTACAAGATATTTGGTACCCAATACATCCTAGGTTCTTTGCTTGTAGGCATGTACAAAGTAATAAGTCATTTTGCAAGTTTGAGAAGATTTACTATTTTCTACATATATCGCAAACACAATAAATTTCACTGCCTGGTGAGGTCCAGGAAAAAGAACAATCCTGCAATGTGGCTATCCAGAATGTACAAGGGAACTTTTGCAGCATGCATACATAACAAGCCAAAACCTAACTGCCACTTGCCCACACCAGCTTTCAAATATTTAGGATGAATACTAGTAGCAATCTACCTGCTTCAGCATAGACTTCAATGCAGGCTGCAAGAGCAGGTATAGTATTAGGTAAGTACTGATTTGCTGAAGTACATGCCCGTATGGCTAAATTGTTACCAGCACACAAAGTAGCTAGTTTAAAAATATCTTGGATATATCTATAAGAGCTGCAATTGCACATTTTGATTGCAGTGAAGACTTCTACTTTAGTAAGGAGGCAGGGAGGTTAAGATGAGAGTGTAGGCCATGATTGTAGCTTTGGAAAGAGATAGTATAATAATCAATTCTTACTATGACTATGACACTACATATTTAGTGCCAGAAGAAGAAATTATGATCCATTTAAATGTTTGAGGTTTTTAAGCTTGATTTTTGTCATATGAACTAATGAGCAACAGTAGGAGATAAACAACGCAGTAATTTTTTTTCAGGCCGCTTTTTTTACTGGCCCTATTTTTAACATGCAACTCTGATAATTTTCCAGCCTATACAACGCAATTCAATACATTGAACAATAATCAAATGATGTTTTCTCATGTCACTCAAGTTTGTAGTTCTCAGTTCAGGAAGGTCGTGGTAATCCTGGATTGTAGTTAATAGAATGAGAACTTCCTTTGCAAAGTGGAAGATGTCAACAGTGACATGGTTATTGGAGTTGATGTCCTTTTAAACTCAGCTAACTCAGAGCAGAAATCTTCTACAGGCCATGGATCAGAAAGACCTACTTCCCTGTTTTGTTTTGTTTTGTTTTTACAAAACTCTCCAACCTTTTTGATTTGGATAAGGAGTTTGTTTGATAGCCTAAGATATTCTTATACTGTAATAGACTGCTTCTGAAGTTAGATAACCATGGTTCTGATCTCAATGATGAACTCAGCATCAGACTCGCTGCCAACTGGTTGGGAACAGCCCAGAAGAGCAGAGCAGTGCCATGTGGCCTCCAGGGCTGCACCATCCAACCCTGTAGGCTGCTTCAGGCTGCTGCCAGGCCTGCTAGCAACCAGACCCAGATGCAGCCAGCTCCTGGCCAACAGGGCCCGCTCCAGCTGCCTGCAGCCAAACCCCCACTGCCTGGCTAGACCCTGCAGGTTCTGCAGGGCATTGCCTCACCATGCAGCTGCTAGTCCTGCACTGTGCCCCTGCACTGTGCACTGAAGGCATCTGCCCAGGCCTGGCAGGACAGGGACAGCTGTGCAGAGGCCCAGAGAGGTGGCAATGGGCTTCTCAGCCTAGCCATGCCCCCAATCTCCCCACCCAGCCTGGCTTCACTCTCCTGGCCCCCAGGTTCTGCCCCCACAGCACACAGGGAGACAGTAAAAATCTTTATCAAGCAGCCCATGGCCCCAGAGCTAAGCAGGCACAGGCCTCTCACATGCTAAGGAATGCATCAATGCCCAGGGCAATGTCCTCCTCAGCTACAGGGGGGATGGACATGCAGTGCAGCCACAGGTAGCCATTTAGGTAACGGCAGAATTTGCAGGGCAGCTTAGGCTTTTCCCCAACATTGTCGAACCTCAGGGTTACATGCCGGGTGTGCAGGTGCACTTAGGGCACCATGGCCATCAGCAGTAGCAGGGCATAGTGGATTGGGCACTTCTTGGTCCCAAACAGCTTGCAAACAGCTCACAAACAACTATCAGCACTGTTTTTGGACTGTAGCAAAACCCCCAGATTTTCTTTTTTTCTTTTTTTAATTTATTTTAAAATGCATTCGATCCCCTTCCCCAACCATTTCTGACTTTTTCATTCCCTCTCTGTTCCCTATAGATAAGTATCAGTAAGCTAAGATGTAGTATAAGCTTTAACATTTTATTTTAGGTAGTAAGTTTTATTTTTCCCTCCCCTCTGCAAATATGTGACCTGCTATTTTGATATCGATACCCACTGGTTTATAAGTGATAATTATTATGTTTGTACTGCTTTTATATTGCGCGATTACTGTCTTAGGTCTATATGTGTAAATTAGCGTAAGTCACGTCAAGTTTCCATTTTGTATGTCAAGCCTCCATCTTGTGTCCTCTGCTGTGTTGCAACTGTATGATTCATGTACCTCTCCCATATAAATTGGTTCCTGGATGAATGAGAGTGATTGGGAATGATTGAAATACAATGGTAGCAGGCCTCTACTGAATGGCCCTGTAATGACCAGGCCATCACCTCGCATTGATTCATACAGGAACCATGAACCTTGTCCAGGAACAGAGGCAAGAACCCGGCATTTGAAAGACAAAAGACCCTGCAGAACCAGCAACTCTACCATTGTACCCCACCATTACAGACACTCAAAACTGCACATCCCTGCATGGAGCACATGCTCAGTATGCCAGGGGCTGATCCTTGCCTGGGCATGCCTCCTGTCACTAGGGTCACCCCCTATAAAAAGGGGCAGTGATGACAGGCCCAGTGGGATGCCCTCTTCATCTGGACCAGCACCATGGCACACCACCTATCCACCCAGAGTTCCTGCCAGCGACCCCCTGTTGGACATCATCTACTGGACAATGACCGCTTTCCAGCCTGGATAGGTAGCTATCACTCCCCACCCCCTCTTCAACCAAGGACTTGGACTCTGCTTCTCTTCCCTACCTAGACTCCAGCCCTTCCACTAAGTCTCTTTCTCCTGCTGCCATTGTGAGTGCTTGTGTGTAACTTCATGCGGCTGTGTAGTGTGTTGTCTGTTTAATAAAACTGTAATTTGGACCCCTAAATTGGGTTTGCCTTACTATGGTTTGGTTCTGCTCCAATCTCTGCTCTTCACTCCTCTAACTTCTGTCTCATTTCTCCCTCTCATGCTTCTGGCTCACTGACACCTCCAACACCTGTCCTGAGCTCCTCTCTGTCTCCAAACCCCCTATTTCTTTGCCACTGTCTTATCCCCACTGCCTTTCCCCTTTCCCCTGAGCAACCAGGTTTCTGCCTCAGTTTCTTTCCTGTCTGTCTTCTCCTTGCCGCCACTTATCTATTAGGTGCATATATACAACCCCCCACCCCAATATCTCAACTGTCTGCCTCAATTTCCAACCCCAGTCTACCTTAAAAAAACCCAAGTCTCAGATCCTCAGCTAGCTTCTCTGTAGTCTACCGTTTCTAATCCAGGGTCTGGCAACTTTCGCTCCCTACACTTTAACTTTCGCTTTCTCATTTGAACCTTCCCCCAAATATCCCAGGTACCCCAAGCACACACATACACACTGTACCATCCAAGTTAGAAACTTACCTGTATGTATGTGTAGGTGGGTTGTATGTGTGTGAACTGGCGAGTGTGTGTGTGTGTGTGTGTGTGTGTGTGTGTGTGTGTATATATATATGTCATTGTGTGCATGATATATGAATTAATGATTGGTGTCTAACTTGAGTTGGTGATAGATATGCATGTGCCTAGGCTGGTTTGGATGTGCATGTGCCTGAGCTAGTTGTGTGTGTGTGTGTGTGTGTGTGTGTGTGTGTATGCACCTACTTGATTTGTGTGTTTGTGTATGTGCAATTGTGTCATGCCCTCCTGTCTAACAGCACAATATTGACATCCTGAGAGCTGGCCTGACTGCTCAGGGCTACAGGACAAGGGCAGAAAGGGCATGCTTGCAATGAAGTGGTGGCATGTGGGGGACTGCCCCCGGGGCCTTCCCCAGAGAGGGCCCTTGTGAGAAGCGCAGGGGCACAGGTAGTTCTGCATCCTAGTCATCCAGGAGCCCTGCACCCCCTGAGCACAGGTGCTATGTTCTTGGTGACAGCACAGGAGACTGTGCAGGAGTATGCAACTCCTCTGGGGCCTCAGTAGTAGGGGCCCACTTGGGCCAGCAAGAGCCTAGGGTGCTGCGTGTTGTTACCGGGGCAGGGGAAGGGGCTGAAGCAAGCACAGCACAAGGTGACAGAGGCTGTGGTGAGAACTGGTGCATGTTGGCCCCAGGCTCTGCACGCTACTTCCAGTCAGAAAAGCAGTTGGGGAGAGAGCGGGGCTGCCTTGTAAAGATGGCTGCCCACTACTGGCAGATGCAACCAGAGTTTTGAGTTTCCCCTGTTGTTAGGGGCCCATTGCAGGGCAGCTGGCCAGCAGGAAGCATATTTCTGCACATGTAGACACCTGCCCAGCAGCACTTACTCATGCATAATTTACTCGCAAGTAAAGTGGTCTCAGATGAAATGCACGTGTAGACACACCTGTCTACTACTGTTAAACCAAAGGAGACAGAAAACTTAAGAAGGGGAGAAGTTAGGTTGAAACTGGTTGAAGTAGCCACATTACTTGAACTTTGAGTTAACTTTGAAGAAGTGGTGATATTGGTTTCTTTACAAAGGAGAAGTGACTCTGTTTCTAAGGCAGTAGGATTTCAACAGCCTACAGGACAATCTTCATGGGGAAACAAATATGTTGCAGATCATAATGACCATTAGCTATAATAGTTGGCTTTTTTACAGTTGAGTTTTCAAAACAGCCTTTATGTACTACTAGGGCTGCCAGCTGTCTGAAAATGTATGGATTGTCTGTAGAAAAGCAAGCTAAAAATGCCTGTCTGTAAAGTCTGTAAGAGAAGTAAACCCTTCAAAAAATTAAGCATAATAAAAAGAAAGGAAAGAAGCTTGCAGGCAAGTTTGAAGGACAGATAGAGCATAGTAGTACCACCTGGGGCATTGGGGATTAACAGTAGGGTAGGGAGAGGGGCTTAGAGGAGTATGGCCCTCTTCTCCCCAGGAGTCTTTTCCCTGGCAGAGGCAGCCCTGTGCAGCCTGGCTATAGGGACCCAGGGGGGTTCAGCCCCATGGCCCACAGTGGAGGAGGGGTCGAGGTGAGTGAGTGGATTTACTGTGCATGGTTTTATGCACAGAAGTGTATCGGGGGGGGGGGGGGGATAAACAGGGCATCAGGAGCTGCCTAGCATGTTAAGTGCTGAACCTCAGATTGATTCAGTCACTGTATGGAAATGAGATCCAATCTCAAAACAGATACATTTATATTGGGATGGATTCCAATGTGCCTTGATGCACTGTGAATCAGAAGGTTGGTAGCTGAATCACTCTATGGATTAGCGCACAGATCCAACAAATGATTGTTGTGGTGGGATACCTGGTGAACTTTTTGTAGAGGTATTTGGAAACACAATTAACCCCTCAGAAGACAGACACGTAAAGAACACTAATAATATACGTATTGTAGAAAATCAACACAAAGCACAAATAACAATTGGAAACTGTGTATAATGAGTTAAAACTTCAAGGAGAAAGGACCACAATTATTAGCATATACAAGAATATTTACGTATAAATATATATCAGAACCAAATAACAAACTGAGAGCACAACAGGGAGCCCTGCACCACAGTAAGTGCTGACAAATAAGCAAACTCTATCATTTACAACCCCAGTTCCTGCTTACAAACTCACAGGCACAGACTCCCAGACAAGCTATACTCCTTAACCCTTTCTCAATCGAAGTTTCTCTCTTTCAACTCTTACACTTCTTGAATACTTTACACACAAATACTCCTCACAAGGAAAACTGACAGAATCACTAATTACCAAACTCACACAAAATGTTTTAATGATCTTTAGTTATGGGTACTCAAACATTCCACATGTCACTTTTTCTCAGGATCAACTAGACCTTTCCCAGCTGAGCTTCCCCAAATAGGGCAGGAGCTAGGTTCCCTTGCCTAAAAAGGGAGAGATGATACTGTACCTAACCAGGTAAGTGCTAAATCTCATAGCCCTTCAAAATGCTCTAGAGCAATTCCCAGTGTTGAAGAACTACCAAGATACATTGTGACCAAATATTTAACATTATTTTGATACAATAAGAATGAAAAAACAAAAATAAAACCTAAGCTCTAGAATCCTTATTTAACCTTGTGACCAATCCCAATGTCAAACACACATGACAGCCAAGTAGAATGCAAGGTGCTGAACTCTGGGCAGCAACTTCTTTTTAAAATCCTAAATCACCTTAGTATGCCTGACCAAGCCCATCGCTCACACACCTGTCAATCACATGTCAATCTTTTAAACTGGTACTTCTTTCACAGATTAATCAATCATACCATCAGTCACTTTAGGAGTGGAGCTAACACACACTTGTCAATCATGCTCATTCTCCTGCCATTCCTGATACCAAAACAATGTATGCTCATAGCTGGCTTTTTAGGCCATTACCTCATTCAGATCAATAGTTCATGCTTAACTAGAATAATCTCCTACTCTTTGCATCATAGATTCATAGATGTTTGGATCAGAAGAGACCTTAGCAGATCATTGAGTCCAACCCCTGCCCTGGGCAGGAAAGAGCGCTGGGGTCAGATGACTCCAGCCAGGTGCATATCTCACCTCCTCTTAAAGACTCCCAAGGTAGAAGAGAGCACCACCTCCCTTGGAAGCTCATTCCAGATTCTGGCAACCCTTACAGTAAAGAAGTTCTTCTTGATGTCTAACCTAATTCTGCTCTACTTACAGGGTGCAAATGGTACACCAAACCTCTTCCCCAAAATGTGGACGCTACTCTGGTTGGACGCTTCAATGGCACACTGTGAACCCATCCCTCAGGTATAGCAGCCAAGCTCATGCTGCTACAGCAGGAGCTGTAGCAGCTACCACCTATATGCAAAGAGACAGGGAAGGTAAGATTCCATCTCATCCTTACCTTCCTGCTCTTCAATGTTCAGCATAATTATCCCACCCACCACCTTACCTCTGCTATGGGGGTCGGGTTGGGAGATACAACATG
Source organism: Caiman crocodilus (assembly GCA_030014935.1). Lineage (NCBI taxonomy): Eukaryota > Metazoa > Chordata > Crocodylia > Alligatoridae > Caiman > Caiman crocodilus. The sequence goes on along the minus strand of JAGPOW010001543.1, from coordinate 64,895,283 downwards.
ATGCGGGATGCAGTGGACGGTAGTAGGGTGTGAGATGATTATTGCAGTCATACAGGGTTGCCATACCAATATTTTTTTTCTTTACTGATAGTAAGAACATAGGTCAGTAAAAAAGTTTGTCAGTAAACAGTTTGCAGATTGTAAGTAAAAATATTTCTTAGACTGGTAAGCTGGTGGTACTGCTAAAAGAGATTGTGCTATGATCTGTGTCAGTTTATGAAATCATTAAATAGTACAATTTTTTTGACCAGCTAGCAAAGAAATAATAAAAAAAAATCTAAAAATATTTATATCACTTAGTTGTCACAGCTATTCAGTCCAGGATAGTTTTTAACAAATATGCATACACACACTCCCCCTCCTCCCCCTTTATAACTCACCTTTATCTGGGAGCTCTTTCTGCTTATACTATTTTAGCTAATCAGTTCTGTACTTAAGCATCCTATTTTCTCACTACCCTGGTACTTGAGGTAAATGGAGTTCTTTATACTAGGTAAGAAAAGCAAAATCAGGTCCGTAAGTAATCTTACAAATCTCCTTCATGCAAGTAGCTTCAGTGAAACATTTTCAGATCAGGTATGAATAAATACAATAATATTCAATTCAATTGACTTGTTTCTTTACTTTGCATCTGACATTGACCCAAGGACTTCTTGCAAGAATAAGGATTATACCTGTGAGTAAATGCTTTCTTGCTTCTTGCAAGAATAAGGATTATACCTGTGAGTACATGCTTTAGTTAAAGTGCCCCCACCACCATTTTGAAATGTGGAACACTGAAAATCCAAAACACTGCAGGCATTTTAATTTCAGTGGCTCCCAACAGCTACTCTAATTAAAATGCTCCCTCCACACTGGAGCATGTGTACAGACACCTTATGGTAACAAAAATGGAGGATAGTCGCAACATCAGTAATTTACAAGGAATTTAAGTCTCTCATTTCAGCAAGAAAGGATGGTGCAAACTGGGTTGATGGCTAGGAAACACAAACACAGGTGGTCTGCATGTCTGTGAGTGGTTGTTGTGGCTGCATGTCTGTATGTTCAGTTGTCTTTTGATTAAGCTGCATTGCAGAAAAAAGTGAAACACAAACCCAACACATGGGTATCCCAGTGCTTCTGATTCTGAAAAGGGAAAACGAACAAATCTCTCTCACTGGTAGTGTTTCAATACAAAGACATACAGCATTTGAAGCAACGTAATTTACTTTGACACACTAACATTATTTGTTAAGATAAATTAATAAACAGCACCTTTGGGTGCAGCCAATTCATTCAGTTCATGTCACAGTTGATTTGAATATCTGACTGAGCTGTAATAAAGCTGAGTGCGTTAATATATGATAGTTTCCTTTGTTTACTTAATGCAGAGCAATTACCACTTATTCATTCCACCAATCACAATTTTCTCATAAACAGTGAGTGTTTCTGCCTCTTGCTTACAGTGTTGAAATGAAAAGGGTCATTACTCACATTTTATTATTGCCCAAAGCACTTGTTATGGTGGAACAGCAGAGTGGTGATGATTTAAATAGGTAAAATGTTGCCTAACTAATCAGGCTTGTTCAAAAAATATATGATTAGCAACATTAGAGGAAAAGATAACACATGAACGTTCTATAAATGTAACCCTGGAATGTTCTGTCCACTTATAATAACAATAGTCTAATACTGTGTGTATATTGTATACAATTTCTCATCAGCTCAAGTACTATAAATAAGTAACATTTATGAATCATCAGTATGCCATTCTAATAGTGCTGCCCTTTTCACAATGGGTTTAGGTCATCCTAATTTAATTTCTTCATTGTTTGTTATTCAGGAAATAACAATGTTTTATGTTGATTTGATTAGCACCATCTTTGATTAGCGCTATCCATTATGTTATTGCAAATTTCCTTTTTACTTGTTATATTTTATTTTTTCCCTTTCTGTCTCTTTGTCTTTTTCGGCAAAAGTACTTTCTTATTTCCCCATATAATTACTTCAACCAAGGACTTTCCATAAGAATTAGTGATCCTAAGAATTAGCTTTTTTCCTGTCCAAACTTCACTCTGGGGATTTTATTTTCTTTAAAATAAGGCCAATTTACTTTATTCTAGTTATATTTCCTGCATTACTTTGGGAATCTAAAGCAATATTTACAAAGCTCATAGTATACTTTCAGGACTAAACAGTTAATATTTTATTAACACAAGACAGTAAGATAAACATTACTACTCTATGCTTACACATAAACTTTAACTTGAACCCTTTTTTGAATGGTAAGGAAATGGAATTGTTTGAGACTAGAGAAGAGATGACAAGGTAGGTGATCCTGTCCAGTTATGAACATGTTTCTATAAGAGAAGAAAATTATTCTATTGGACCTAGCTGCAAGGCAGTGTCACCTACCTAGGCTCTTATATTTTAATAGGCGTGTCCCAGAACAGTTAGAGTGGCCAACGTCTGGAATGGGCTCCCAGGGGATGTGGTACTCTCTCCTACCCTTAGGGTCTTCCAGAGGAGCTTGGATATGTATCTAGTTGGGGGTCATCTAGACCCAGCACTCTTTCCTGCCTATGCAGGGGGTTGGACTCGATGATCTATTGAGGTCCCTTCCAACCCTAACACCTAACATCTAAGAACCATTAATGGTTCAACCTCACAATCCTGTGTGTTTTCTTATCATCCCTATTTGTATCAGGCAACTGAGGTACAATGACTAGCCATGGGTCAGACAGGAATTCTGTGGCTTAGATAGGAGGCCAGGCCCTGAGCCCTGATCCAGGTCTCTATCCAGCAGGCCAATCATGTAGTATTGTTTATAAATTTGGATGCTTTTTATTCCCATGATTTTGTGTTCTTTTTTGGTAAAATGTACATTAAAATAAGTGAAAGTAAGAAAAAATATCCACCTACAGAACAATAAAAAGGAGAGCTAAATAAAATATTCAAGTATTAGCACTGATCGAGAGATGAAATTCTATCCTGTGGGCTGGAAGGATCTAGCTTTACATTATGATTTACAGGAACATGTTGCATTAGTAGAAGCTGTATTCTACAAGATGAAATATTAAACTGAGGTCCTTCTTGTCTGTCTCTGATAAAAAAGTAACAATCCTATGGCACTTTCAAAAGATTATCCTGGCATCTTGGCCATCTATCCTTCTTTTAATTAAAACAAGTTGAAAAGTGGGTGAACTATTACTAGGGGCTTGATCCAAAGCTCACCTAAAACCAGTGAAAGACTGGCTGTAGTTGAGCTTTGAATCAGACTACAGTGCAGGATGGCTTTATCAAATGACTATACAGTCTCTGAAGAAAAATGTTTTATTTTTGAAAGCTTGTCTAACTGTATCCCAACTTTACAGTTGGTATATTAAGAGATATAACCCTAAGAAATCCTTTCCTCAACATAATCTCTTTAATTTCAGGAAACAACTCGTTTTAAAAGATACCTTGACTACTAAAGAACTTTCTGTATAAAAGCAAATTCAGTTTTGGTTTCTGTTAAGAGCCTAAACCTTTACTGAAAAGAACAAAGAGAAGTAAAAAAATGAAACTCAGAGGGAAACAGAAAAGAAAGAGTAGGTCAAAAGATTTTCAAAAGCATTAAATATTAGTAGCAGATGATGTGACAAAAATACAATAGAGCCTCAAAGGTTTGAAAAATTTCCTGCTCCTTGTCATTAAACCTATTGATTGTACTTGCAACCTACAGTTTGGAACAGATGCTTTAAGGGGGAAAAAAGAGAGAGGCAATCAGTTTTGTAATCCTAAGCATCATACTTATGTTATTATTAAACCTATTCACAAGGGAGCTACAATAGCTTTCCCTGCAAAAATAAAAGCTATATTAAGGAGGGATTTAACTGTGAATCTACTGTCTGTAAATTGAAGTGGAAATGTATATAATACAGCCAAATATAAACAGGCAGAAGGTAGGGCAGGGTAGCAATATAAGGAACTTTTACACATGCTCTGAGGGTATGAGGAGACGGTGCTTTAATTAGAGCAGCTACAAGAGCCTCTGTAATTGAAGCACAGCTGTGTCTCATGTATCAGTGTCCCCATGCTGAAAAATGGCAGCATGGACACTTGAACTGAAGCTCGTTCACCATTTTTAAGTACAGGGACACTGATACATGAGATGTTGGAGGCTGCTAGAGCGCGGTAATTACCACCTACCAGCAGACTCAATTCACTGAGTCTGCTCTATTGTGCTGTAATTTCAGTGCATTGGAGTGCCCTCTCTGCTCTTGTACAGCCACCTTTAGAGATTAACTGGTTAATTCTTATTTAGGGTCACTACAGTCCATTTAATTAAGCTGACAGTGCTGCCATCCAGGAGTAGAGAGGTAATTAGCCATGTCAGTATATTAGGCTGCCTATACATGTGCTCAGAGTTGAGGGTAGAGATGTGTTTTAATTAGAATGTTTCCTGGGCAGCCACTCTAATTAAAACACCTCACCGTCACATGTATGAAGTTCCCACATGTTTAAAAATGGCCATGGGATGCTTTATTTAAACTTCATTTGACAAGGTTTAGTTAAAGTGCTCTTCAGCCATTTTAAAATATGTGGGGGCTTAATACATATGATAGTGAGGCATTTTAACTAGAGCAGCTACTCAGTGACCACTCTAATGAAAATACCCCTCTCCACCTTCAAGCACATGTATGGGAAATCTTAGACACTGGAAAGATTTTGATATTAGAGACTGGTTAGTCTGAAAGTGATACCCAGTTTTGTGTTCTGCCTGACTTCCCTGCTAACTACTTCTCCCAAATATAAACAGATGATGAAAAAAAATTGCCAGGCATATATTTTAACTAATGCTCTCTTAGATTTAAAATGCCTGCTGAAGTTTGAGTTAATCCCTTTACAAAATGTGTACTCCATGTTTGTCTATATTAGAGATATTTGCTCAACAACAATAACATATTACAAGTCTTAATGTCAATAGACTTCAACAGTGAGCTTAACTGCAGAGTACACTAATTAGCCATGGAGTAAGGCATCACCATCTACACACGCAATGCTACTAGTTTTCAGTGAATTACTTAATACTGCTGTAAGATAGTACAGTCCCCAAAAGTACTATCTTAAAGCGGGATTATTAACTGCATTTAAATTCACATGTAGACACTGACTATGGGTTTAAATGGTCAGTTTAGCAAGCAGGGGGCCAAACTCCCATCTGCCACCTAGCAACATGGCTCCACACTTTCAGCACCCTCATGTCTGAGCCAATCCTTCCATCACCTGATGTCACTACATGGAGCCCAGGGCTGACACATTGTGCCCCTGGCCCTTTTATAAACTGCTCTGCCCCAGCTCAAATTGCTACTGTCACAGCTGCATGTGTAGACACTGTTCCCAGAAGTACTTTCCTTCAGCTCAAAATGCTCCAGAGTTTATTGCTTCAAATTAATTGCACATGCAGATGCACTCACTTTAGTAGGAATTACTTCAGTTTAATGTATGTGTGAAGTGTAAGGACCTGAGATAGGAGTGGAGTACTTGGGGAAGAAAAGATGTTAGCAGCAAGGATGTCCTAGAGTACTATATATTATTGTCCCAACTGCATAGTTGGGGTACAGTTAGATAAATTTTATATGAAATACATTCTTCCTCAAGCTTTTGGAAAGTACAGATATTTCAAAATGATATAGCAGGTGTTGTGATAAGTTGCAGATGTCAGTGTTCTGAATACTGCTATTTTAAAAACATAGAACTATTTTAAAAAATGGGTTTGGAAGGGACCTCAGGTCATCTACTCCAAGCCCATGCTTAAATGAGGACCATCCCCAACTAGATTATCCCAGCTAATGCTCTGTCTAACCAAGCCTTAAAAACTTCTAAGGATGGACATTCAACAACTTCTCTGGGTACCTGTTTCAGTTCTTTAATACCCTCCTTGGGAGAACCTAAACTTCCCTTGCTGCAACCTGAGACTATTATTCCTTGTTCTGTTATTTACCACCACTAAGAACAGTTTAGCACCATCCTCTTTGTAAATGCCCTTCAGGCAATTGAAGGCTGCTTTTAAATCCCCTCTACCCCATCTTCTATTATGAAGACTAATTAAGGCTAATTGCTTTAGCCTCTCCTCATAAATGAGATTTCCCACCCTCTAACCAGTTTTCTGCCCTCCACTGAATAGAGTGTATTTTATTTACACCCTTTCTGTAATGTGGGATCTAAAACTGGACACAGAAGTCCAGATGTGGCCCCATCAAGCTGAATAGAGGGGAATAATCACTTCTCTTGATCTGGTAGCAACATTCCTACTAATTCAGCCCAGTATGCCATTGGCCTCCTTCACAATGTGTTCCATATTCAGTTAATTGACTATTGTATCTTCTAGGTCCCTCTCTAAAGAGCTGCTACTTAGCCAGTCAGTACCCAATCATAGGATTGTGCAGGACTTTGCATTTTTCCATTTTGAACCTCATGAGATTTCTTTTGGTCTAAAGCCCTACCCTCCCGGATGTCTTCCACTCCCCACAGCTTGGTGTCAGGTGCAAACTTGCTGAGGATGCTATCCATACCATCATCCAGAAGGTTGATGACGATCTTGAACAAAATTAGCCCCAGGACCAACCCCTGGGGTGCTCTACTTGATACCAACTGCCAATTAGAATTTAAGGCATTGATGTTTACCAGCTGAGCCTGACAACCCAGCCAGTTTTAGAACACTACAGACTATAACAAACTTACAGTCCACTTATGCAACCTATACTTGCTTAGATTGAGAGAATATTGTCAGGTACTCTATCAAAAGCCTTGCTAAAGTCAAAGTAGATAACATCCACTGCTGTCCTCACATTTGCTGAGAGTTATAGAATAAGAGAATCATGGAAAATTAGGTTTAGAAGGGACCTCAAGAGGTCATCTACTCCAAGACCCTGCTCAAAACAAGACCACCCCCAACTAGATCATTCCAGTCAGGGCTTTATTGAGACAGGCCTTAAATGCCTACAAGGATGGAGATGCCATCACCTCTCTAGAAAACTTGTTCAAGTGCTTCACCACCCTATTAGTCAAAACATTTTTTACTAAAATCCATGTCCCAGGGACACAGGGTCAGGCCAGATGATCAGGGGTCAGGTTAGATGATCTTAGGGGTCAGGATAGATGATCTGTTCAGGTCCCTCCTGACCCTAGCTATTATGAAACTATGAAGCCTTATTCTCCTGGTCTGGAGTCTATAGCACATACCCACCATGATATCACCTTTTTTGCTTTCTTCTCTGAGCCTAACTCAGAGACTTTCAACAGGCTTATCTTACCTTTCGTACTGTATTCCTAAGCAGTTATACAGCTCTTTTACCTAAAGAGCAACTCCTCCTCCTATTCTTCTTTGCCTGTCCTTCCCAAACAGTTTATATGCACCCCAGTCATGTGGATCATCCCATCAAGTCTCTGTTATTCCAATCACGTCACATCAGTACAAAAGGGGGAACTACAGTAGTATGAAGGACATGAGCAACAGGCTGAACTATATGGCATGACATTTTAGTTTATAGAAAGGGTAAATGCTTAATTTATATGCAAACATTATATGAATACATATATTCTATTGACACAACAATCTAAACCACAGTATTTGTGTCACTATCTCAAATTTGTTAGGCAAAAACTATACCAAGTGACTTGAACTTATGATTTGGGTATCTGATCATAGAGAACTGCAAATAGCAGGAACCTAAAGTATCAATAAAGATAAATAATTTTTAAGCAATCAGTTCTGTGAAATCACCTACTAATAATTACAAATAAATGAACATATTCACAAACTTTGACTCTGTCTGCAAATAATGCAAACTAAAAATGGGGACTGAATTTGTTGAACAAATTGATTACTTCAAAGAACTATCTTATCTCCAGCTCTTAAGAAAATTTGAAAACAAATAATGAAAAATCAATGGAAAATTATATTCAACATCTCCTATAATCAAATGTATATTATAGATATAGTCAACACAATCATTGCTATCTTCTATTGTATGTATACTTTTTTCTTTAATCTCTAATCATATTCCATACCACATCAAAAGAAAAAAGAAAAATGAACCTCTAGTCAATGTCTCATTGTATCATTGAATACAAAATTAAGGGGCTAGATCTTCTTCAGGGAGAATAGCATTTCAAGTACAGTAGGCAAATGTACAGTTATAGTAAATATTTTTAAATGAAACTGTTTCTTTAATGGATTCTAACATACATATTGTAGTAGGGCTAATAGTACAGGAGAGATGTCTTCTCTAATTCATTTATTCTATCTAAATAACTATCAACCCAGAAAGAACTAGGCCTTGAATTACTGTTTTGCAGAGAGAGAGATTGTAAAAAATAAATATAACAGGAGCATAGTAATATAATTATGATGTCTAAATACAGTATATTAATTTGAAATTTGAGATGTGTTTTGTATCTTGCATTTAGAATCATTCAACATCATAGCATGATACAGCCCTTTATGCATAAAGTCAAATGAAAAATGTATGTACATATTTAAAAATATGTATCATGTTTTAGCAGGCACGTCTATAAGCATGTCTGTATATATTTATAGATAAATATATGTGTATACTAGAATTTATTCCAAATCTGATTTGTAAGGTTTTAATAAAGTAAAAACAAAATACTTAATACCTGTTCTCTGCTGGTTACATTTTTCAATGCCATCTCTTTTCATGAATGTAGCTTTTGTCTAATTTTTTAAACAAAGAAAATATTAATCTTACAGATTGTTCATCTTTTTTTTTTTTTTTTAGACTAATGTTTCCTATTACTCCATAGACCTCAATGACAGATTCCCCCCATCTCTTCATGTATTTTATCCTGCATTTATCTACCCTGATCTTGAGAGGAGCAAAGTCTTGTACAGATCAGGCAAGAAACCTGAATTGTTGCAGTGAATGTAAAGTCTATAGAGTAATATGTAAGTGTAGATTATGCTGTCTGTTATAAAATACTACCTTGAAGTCCTTACACCTAAAAGATGTACTAAATTTTAACAGTACATCATAGTTGCAAATCTATATTTTAAAGTACTGTGGTTCTTTTCTTTTTTTTTTTCTGTTGCCAAATAAATTTTTATTTGTAGAATAGATATATGGCTGTAGAAGCCTATAAATATGGACTTCCCTTGTCTTGGAAGGTTATGATATTTATCTTAATAAGAATTGTAGGTTAGCACCAATGACATACTGCAACTTACCAGGATTAGATGTAGTTAGTAGTATGCCAGAAAACCACTTCCTTGAATTACATGAGTCTTCTTTGTGGAAAGATAAAAAGAGTACAATGTATAACAGGAAAGAAAACACTATTTTTTCAGCATTGCCAAGTAAACATACCTATTTCATATTTCAGGGTGATGTATACAAACCATTTGTGAAATGGGTTAGCTGTAGCAAATATTATTTAAAGCATAAAATAAAATCATAAGAGGTACTTCATTTTTTCATCTCTTTTATTCTCCTATCTCTTCTAAAAATGGATGGTTTGTACCTTCCATAGTATTTCTCAATCCAGCAACCTCAATATGTATGTTGTTAAAGATGAATGGATAAGGTATTTGAGTTAATGATCTGTATCATATTGCCTCCATTTAGCTAAAGATATATAATCCCACACTGTTTGGTTTATATTGACTCTTATTCAAGAACCACATCGTCACAAGGCCATCATGTTATCCTGACAGGTTTGAAGATTAAAATAAATAAGACAATAAAGTATACTTTCTGTTTTCTAGATAAACTCTATAAAGCATTTGATGTTTTTACTCCTTATATTTTATACTGATATTAGAATTATATATCACCAAATTACAATCATGCTGCATTTTATCGCCTCCACTTTATTTCTACTTTGGAAACATTTATAGTTGATTACATTTCTGCTAGCATATATGGATGTCTCTGTATGCCTGTGGCTGAGTCTGTATATTCAAAGTAAATGCATTAAACTTTATTCACTTCTGCAGGTATATAGGGATATCATTTAAATCCCTTGTTTCAACAGAATGCTATTTCCCCTTTTGCAGAAAATCAAAGCCATTCTTACAGAGGCCATGGTGGGTCTCAAGTTCCAGTTATGGCATCCTAAGAGAATGGTTCTGGGTGTTTTTAGACTCAAGTTGCCACCTCAGGACTTTTTGGAATTTAGCAGCACCCCATTTCAAAAACTGATCTATTTATTACAGTGCTTACCTTTTCACACAGGGGGAAATCCAGGCATGAGTAAGCAATTACTCCTTTTTGCTCCACAGCACTCTTCAAAGGATCTCACATCACTGTACTTGAGAATCACTGTCAAAAAGATCACTGGAAGCATGTGACAGACAGGAATGCCTGAAAGAGAGAAAGCAAATAGATCTACCAGTATCTGATGTTCTCCAAGATGTGCTGTTGATACATCCAGCCTTCCTGTAGCTGTGCTTAGAGACTTTTCCCTTGAGCTTACTAACTGAACATACTGTAACCCTCTCCTTCCTTCCAGTTCTAAATGGCTTGGGCCCAACATACCTAAGGGACGACTTCCTCCCCTATATTTTATTGCAATCTCTAAATTCAGCCCAGAGAAACCTTTTCTAAGGTCCATTTGTGCACCAAGTTCATTTGGTGAAAATATGTAGGAGGACATTCTTGTTAATCACTCTTCAGCTTTGGAATTCCTTCCCTCTTAAGATCCAACAGAGCCTAAGCTTGGGCAGTATTGTAAGAGCTTCTTATATAGGCAGGCTTTTCTCAGGCAAGTTTAAATACTGGGGTATTATGTGGGGCTTTGTTTGAGGAACTGTAATATCAATAATTTTATTTTACTATTTAATCTGTATTTTTAATTTGGGTGGTTTTTGTTTTGGGGGTTTTTTTGGTTGGTTGGTTGGTTGGTTGTTTTGAAAACTGCCCTCAGCCTTTTTGTGGGAGGAGGGTATATCAAATAAAGAAATACAATAAAATCAGAAAGCAATATAACCAAAAGAACAATCTCTGTACTGTTACTGTGCCTTTGGATTAGAAGCTAAGAAGACAAATAGTCACAAAGACTTTCTATTAAACTTATCCTGTGCAGATAAAAGTATAACACTCTTTTCACACCAAGTGTCATGTCTATCAATGCCTCAGATTTGGAGGTATCAAGGTTCAGAAAAAATACTGGCAAGTTGATTTACATACTGAGGTGGCTTGAATACTCAAGGATATATATTTTTGGGGATAAAAGATAGTTTACAGAGGATCTATCATAGAGGAGACTTTAAGCAAGGGGCAGGAGCATATTGCTACCAATCAAAGGGCAACCCCATCAGAGATGTAAGAACCAAGTTGAAATTCCATAGCCATATCTTATGTCCCAGAATCAGAGGATGGACCCATAAATTTGCAGCTCAGTCTCATGTATCTTTCTGTCCCTGGATGGAAAGTACCTAGGAACACTGAATTCCTCCAGGTAATACAGTTAGTTGTAGTATACATCAAAGGTGGGTATGGTATTGTCATAAGATAGATATACTTTAAAGGGGCACTTTTACACATGCTCCAGGGAGATGGGTGGGAAGTAGCACTTTAATTAAAGTAGCTCTGAGAGCTGCTCTAATTAAAGCAGTACAGCATCGCATGTATCAACATCCCTACACTTCAAAATGGTGATGGAAGTAATTGAACTAAAGCTTGTTCAACAAGCTTTAGTTTAAGCATTCCTACCGCCATTTTGAATCATGGGGATGTTGATACATGAGATGTGGGAGACTGCTGGAGCATGATACTTGGCACATTCTAGCAGTCTCGATTAATCAAGCACACTTGATTAATTAAAATGACTCTAATGCACTGTAATCACAAAGCATCAGCAAAGCCTCCACGCTTGTGTACAGGCACCCCATCATCCTACTGTAGGTATTCTATCCTGTCAAACAAAAATAAAAGAAAGGTAAAAAGAAATTAATAAAAGAAGCAACAAAAGACCAGCTAGGTAGCAATTTTCTTTTGTATGTGCATTTAAAAGGCAAAACAGCCATCTTTGGAAAAGATTTAGGTCATGGCCACACTGATAATTTACTGGCAGATAAAGAAGAGTGAGATTTACAGTGCAGCACCTTTTCTACAGTAACTGCCCATCTGACCCAACAATTCAGCAACTAGGCTTCAACCTTCCATGGAGTACGTGGACAACCCTTAACAAGATATGCATTGGACATGGCTGGCCACATGGTGTATAGGTGGCACCTCAAAACTTCACCTGGCTGTGATTGTGGAAACCCTGACCAAACCATGGAGCACATAATAGCATCCTGCCCTAGGTACAAGTTTAAGGGTGACATTCTGGAGTTACACTCACTTTCTAGCAGGGCATTAGTTTGGTTGGGGAATTTGGAATTTAAACTGTGACAATAGCTCTTGCTCTTAAAACCGTACAAAACAAAGAAAGACTGCCCATGTGTATCCTTTTACCTGGCCATAAATGAAAGCTTACCATTGGGACCTTAGTCTCTATTAAACAGGAATAACTTACACCTACTGCAAGTTAGTTTTCATTTACTGTGGAGTAAGTGCATGTACAGTTGTCATGGAATAGATAATACAGTCTAAATGTCCATCCTTGTTTGCTGTATGGTAACTTGTTCATGTGCCCATATTTTCTTAACTTTCATATTAGTGTAACCATGTGCATAAATTTTAATTCATTAAAAAAGTATATATTATGTTTCATCATCATTATTTTGCTAAGCTTCTGAATGCATACAATACATCTTTGAAGTACATGGAAAAATCAGGCTTTGTAAACATACAGCTGAAATAATCACATATTACAAAAAATAATACATAAATATAGACTAATTTATGAGCCAACACTATCTTAATTATTTAGGAGCACACAGAAGGGAAACTGAGTGTCAAAACTTTCCAATCTCATGTGGTAAATATTTCTGACATCTGAGGTACTTCAGTTGCTTCATTCTGTGAGATAGTAGCTAGATGGGAACAAAGTGAAATGCTCACATAAATGAGCTCTTTAAGTATAAAAGCTGACAGAGTTGTTTAAAACATTTGGAATCTAAAAATATGCAATATCTGCTTATTACAAATATTTCCAACTAACATACAAGCATCCTTCTGCAATTGCCATTTAAATCAATTAGACTGCCATTAACTTCAGTAGGGATAAGCGGTTAAGAAGACTGAGTGGACATGCATCATGACCTACCCTGTATTGAAAAATAAATTACAAAATTAAAAGAACCCTAATTATAATGTTTTTATGCAGTTTTGAAATACATATGTGCAACATTTCAAGGTATTGAATAGGGCATCTATAGAAAAATCTCCCTACATACAACCCCTGTAACTCTATTGCATCACTAATGGCATACACACACACACACAACTTCTACAGTACAACACAAATGAGAAAAAAATGCACACTCATTTGTGGAGCAGTATGCAACATCTGAAGACCCTTTTTCTCTCTCTGACTGACTGACTAACAGCTACTGTGTAAGTAGCTAGTTGCTACCTGAAAGAGAATTTTAAAATTTTCAATTCCCCCAGTCTCTGTGTTGCCCTGAGGGCTCAGGCCAACTCTCAGGATCTCAACATTGTGCTGTTAGACAGGGGGGTGTGACACGATTGCACATACACAAACACACAGAACAGTTAGGTGCATACACATGCACACACCAGCTCAGGCACGCACACATTCAAACCAGCCTAGGCAGATGCATACCTATCACCAATTCAAACACATACACTATCACCCCAAAAGTTAGACACAGATCACTAATTCATATATCATGCACACAATGCCATACACACACACACACACACACACTAACACTAGCAACTCAGATACACACACATTCAAAATAATTAGTCTAGGTTCATGCACATCTTTCACCAGTTTAAGCCCATACATGCTACACACACCAAATTTAGATAGAATCAGTTACCAGTACCTGTACATTCAATACATATACATGGATTACTAATTTATATACCACACACACACACACACAATGATATCTTTATATGTGTGTGTGTATGTGTGTGTGTATATATATATACACACATATATATATGTATATATATAGACTGAGGGGGGACCTGGTGGCTGCCTATAAGCTGCTGAGGGGTGATCAGCAGGAAATAGGGCAGGATCTTTTTTCCCGGGCAACTAGGATCAATGGTCACAAGTTACTGGAGAGGCACTACTTCACAGATAGGGTGGCTAGGACGTGGAACCAGCTTCCTAGGGAAGTGGTTCTTGCTCCTACCTTGGGCATCTTCAAGAGTAGATTGGATAGGTACTTGGCTGGGGT
>JAGPOW010001543.1:64861250-64880875 GCA_030014935.1 Caiman crocodilus | reverse complement strand
GATAGGTACTTGGCTGGGGTCCTGTGACCCCAGCACTCATTCCTGCCATTGGTGGGGGGTCAGACTAGATGGCCTGCTCTAGGCCCCTTCTGACCCTAGGCACTATGAAACTATGAAGGTCTGAACAGCAATTTAAGTTGTACAGGGACAGATATATTAGGAGAAGCAAAAGATTGTTCTGCTTTTAACATTTGCAGGAAATGAAGTGTTAGATATGTATAATATGCCTCCTATGCAGCAGGGAAGAGAAGAAAAAAGGAGCCTTGGAGAAAGAATGCAAATGTTTGAGTGTCATGCTATCACTAGGAAAAAAAAAATCAATTATGGGAGGTATATGTTCAGAATGAAGAAGGTGGAAGGAAGAAGAAACAGTAGAGGAATTTGTCAAAAATTCCTGGAAAAAAAAATCCTATGAATATGAAACACAGAGACTCTCCTGTAACAGATCAACTGTCTTCAAATATAACAATTAAAAAGTGAATGAATAATTACTGAGGAGGATTTCACAGTAAATATGTATTTGTGAATCTACAAAACAAACACACACAAATAAAAAGCCTAGAGGAAGATACACAAAATACCACTGTGTCATTTGCTAAGCCAGCAACAGAAAAGTCGACAAAAAGTTAATCAGGCAAGGAATGAGACTGAGGAAACAGAAAGCAAAGCCTGTGATATGCCAACCACATTGAGTATGGAAAGTATCCTCCCTTTGGCCAAATATGCAGAAACTATGAAAAATGTAACTATTATGTTAAAATGTGCAGAAGGAGTAGAAAAATGTGTACAGCAAATGCAGAAACAAATACCTCAGGTGAAGAAGTGTGTCTATTCTGAAGTACAAATCAAGAAAAGTTTGGAAACTCGAGACTGGCTAATTGAAATTCACGCAAAGATATATATCTAGACAAAGTAAATGTAATAATAACAGAAATGGAAAGTGAAAAGTGCAAGCAATGCACAAAAGTTAAAACATCAACATTATCCATGAAAGAATATAATGACAAAACAATCCCAGCACAAGACACAGTGCATGCTGTCACAAATTAGAAGGCAAAAGTGGAGCTGTGGTGTTACACAAACAGCCAGTTGTAGGCCTTTTATACAAAGATCTTGGTTTTGTTGAAAGTATATATGCTACAGAGACTTTGAAAGACAACTAACCAGCTTTGAAAGAGTTACTAGCGTCATATGAACATGCATTCACAGGAAACGCGTCTTCCTATAAAACATACAAGATACAGCTAAAAGAGGATGGAGAATGAGTGATACATATCACACAAAAGGTCCCTAATGCCTTAATAAAAGAGGCTAAAAGGAGAGTGGTAATGTATGATAGCAAATTACATAATTATTTATATTATAGAAGAGAACTAGTCAATTAGTTTAGCTCCTTGGAAACTGTAGATAAAAAAGGTGAAAGGGAAATGATGTGTATAGATCCAAAGGAGTCGACCAGTGATATCAAAAACCATGGGGCAAAGGTGTAGAATGTGCTACTTTGTAGTGTTATGACCCAATCCTGCTTGAACTGGTTCCGTGTTACATAACAATATAAGAACTACTATTTACTGTGTCAGACCACAGATCCATCTTGCCCTGTATCCTGTGTCAGACAGTGGTAGAGAGTGGATGCTGAAAGGAAGATAAAACTGGGCATGGCCATGGGTTTTTTCCCCACACTGTTCCTCTCTTTCTTGCAACTTCCAGCATTTAAGGTCTTGAAGTTCTGATTCAGAAGCTATATCACTAACTGCCATGCTACTGATGCCCCTTTCATCCAACAGTTTCTCCAGTCCCTTTTTGAATCAGGCTAAACTGTGAGCTTCCACAATATTTAGTGGCAATGAGTTCCACACTTAATTATACACTGTGTGAAAAAGAACTTTGTTCTGTTAGTTTTGAACTTAGCATATTTACTCGACTAGAAAAGAACCCTGATTATAGGATAACCAACAATAATTACCTTCTATATATGGAGAACGTACACATTTATTATCATTTCCTGGTATAGAATCTAATGATCGGAGGCTTGCCTTGAACACGTCCTCTTCTCCCTGCTACAGCAGGGAAAATAAATCTTGGGAGAAGGGTCAGACCTAGCTGACAATTTTCAGATCTAGCTCATGTTCTTGGCCCAGAAGAAATGCAGGATGTCTAGCATTCTTCAGACCCTGGTCCACTTCATTTTGCACAGCATGGTTCTCACAACCTTGTTCCATCTGGAGCCTCAGAAGAAGACACACATGACCTTCTGTTCTGAATTCTGCAGAAAGTTTAGCATGAAGGGGGAAAGACCAGTGCAGTGTACAGAAACACCAATAGGAACACCACCTTCATGAGCACCATGTACACCCTCCCCCGCCACTGACATGTGGGACATGTTCCCAAGTCCCAGTTTCTGTTTGACTGAGGCTAACCTGAGTTTGACCGAGGCTTCTATCTTCTACATTTTCTGTCTTTTTACCTCTGGGTTGAAAAACACCTTGAGGACCTTTACCCCCTCAAGAGAGAAGGAGACTCCCCAGGGTTGACAAGTCTCTGAGTTCACCCAATACCAGGCACCAGCGTGGCTCCTGCTGCCACTCCATACACCTGGGTGTAGTTGTAGCACTTTTTCCATCAACCATTTGTCCCTTCACAGGACATTGATGCCATTCATTTAGACCAGGACTCTTGTCCCTTTCCTGACTTCTCAGGGACCTGTACTCCACAGATCATCAGGGTCTCACCAGAGCTACTGAGTCAGTGGTTCTACCAGGCAGATGAATAGGATAAAGGAAAGTGGGCAGCCCTGCTGGATGCCTGACCCTACCATGTTTAGACCTGTCAGAGACACATTCACCAGCATCCTTCTGCTCAGGTCTGTGTATAGCACTTTTATCCAGGTTGAGATGGTCAGGGGTGGGGACCATCTCTCAGCGCCTCAAATATTAACTTGTGGGACACTCAGTTAAAAGTCTTCTCCAGGTAAAAATTCATTATGGTGACATCCAGCCCCCTTTCCTGACAGTACCATAGCACATCCTGAAGTGACAGTAAGAATCCATGGATCTGCTGCCCAGACATCATGACAGCATGACTGGTCCTCAAGGATCACTAGACCTATATCATACTTAAAACACTCAGTCAAGACTTTGGCTGTCAGTTTATAGTCCAAGTTCAGGATCATTATGGGCTTTCAGTTCCTTAGCTTTTTCCTCACTCCCTTCTTGTAAAGAAGAGTTATGAGGCCCTGATCCATCACAACCCCCAGGTGGCCCTCCTGCAGCCACTTCCTAGGCCCACCTGCTCCGAGAAGGTAATATAGAACTCCTTGTACAGGTTGTATTCTTGCAAGTCTTACCATCTTTGCAGCTGTGGAGTCTTGGTGGTTTCCTCCAGCATCCACTCCTCCACCAGCTTCTGGCCTTCATCTGCCCCAAGGATCCAGCTGAGCTCCTGCAGGCAGCTCTGAATGGCCCTAAGGTTTTCTGGACATGCTGTGTATAGCTACCAGTAAAAGACCACTACCATCTCCATCATCCCTTCATTTGACTAGTGCCTCTCTCCCACCCCATCCATCATACTGCTCATGGCCTCCCTTCTCGTTTTCTTCGGCCTGCCAAAGAAATCATACCACTTTCCCCACTTCTCCACCCAGGTGGTCTGGGCCAGGATGTTCTTCCTGGACTGCTTCTTGTATCACTCGGAGACCAAAATTCTGTAATTTATCTCAATTCCCCACTCCCATGAATGTACTTTTCATCTTATTTTATTTTGCCCCTGACACTTCACCATAGTCTTCAGTATGCCTTAATACTTCCTCGATTGTTATGTTGTTCTGAGCCACTATGTTCACATCATCCATATGTAATGTACATTTACCTTTTTATTCTCCTGGTGTCATCACACCACTTATCAACTTATTTTCACAAATTCTCTAGGCCAATGGCTCCATCACACATACAAAAATATAGGGGGACAGCAAGCATCCCTGTTTTACCCTTGCTTGTATGGGGAATGCTTTTTTCAACTAACCATTCACCAGTACTTGACTTCCTGTTTCACTGTATAACACTTTAACCCATCCAATCATCTTTGCAGGAAACCCTATCTTTCACAATACATCACACATGAAATCATGTTCAACCCTATCACAAACCTTTTCCAGGTCTAAATTCATTATTACTGTTTCTTTTCCTCTCTTGCACACATGGTATGACATCTCTCATTTAACCATAGAGTCTAGGATACATTTATCTCAGGAATGGCACACACTTGTTAGTTTTGTATTACATCTGCTAAATAGTCACACATTCTTTTGGCCATTATTTTTGCCATCAATTTGTAGTCTTTGTTTAAAGGGGTTATTGGCCTTCAGTTGCCAGACATGTCTTTCTTTCCCTTCTTGAATACCAAAATTACCACACTTTCTGAAAATCCTCACCTATCTCTCCACCCTCCACTATTTCTCTATATGTCACTATAGCTGTCCCCAGTCATTGCCAAGATTTTTTATAAAATTCGTAAAATTCCATCTCTTCCCAGTGCCTCCCCCCCTTGTAAGTTTTTACACAGTCCACCACATCTCATTTCAGATTAATGTAACATCAGTCTTCAACAACTGTCTCCCACTTAGTTCTGTCCTTATAATCATCTAGACCACTGGCCCATACATCTTTTAAGCCTCTTTCTCTTATTATATTAATCAGAACTTTTGATGAGCTGTCTAGCTCCCCCTTCCTCATCCCCCTCCTCAATCATACAATTGAAATCCCCCACCAGGATTTGCTTCCTATTTCCGCCTATACACACCTCTAAATTCTTAAATAGAGTGATCCTTCCTTCTGACCCCACCCACCATCTGACCCCACCCACCATTATAGAGCCCATTCCAATCTCTTTACAGAACACTTGTAATTCGTCTCCCATGTAATTCCACACTCCTGTAAACATATTATGTCTGCTTTGACCCCTCTCAATATTGGCATAATCTTACCCCACCTCAAAAACATTTCTGACATTTATAGATGTAGTGCACAAAGTCATGCTTGTCCATTTAAATTGCACATCTCTACCACTTCTATGACTTTTCAGTGCTGCTGTTTGATGTAGTTGACTCTTATCTCCCCTGTCTTTGCTTTACTGTAGTCTTTGCTAGTTGTCTTAATGGTCTGATATTCAAGAAGGGATCCCCTTTCTCCTCTTCCTGGCCTTTCTGCTTCCCTTATCCCCTTTCCTCTCTCCATTAGTTGCAGACCACATTAGTTATGAGGAGTTTTTATGAACCCAAATCCCTCTCCCACCCTCTGTCTTTATCCACCTTCTTCTAAACTTCATAGCATGTGTTTTCTTTCTTTTTCCAAGTTAGGATTCTTCTTCTTTCCCCTGCTCTGTCCTCACTCCTCCTTCTTCTTCCTGTGCTGTTGTCTCCTTTTTTCCTTGTCTCTCTGACTCAAAGTCACTTGTTCCATTTATCTTTCCTTCCTTTCCCTCTTCTGTTACCAGCTGTGCTGCTTTCACTGCTGAAATTGCTCAGTTTTCCTACCCAACTCTTCTTTCTTGTGGCATCTATTCTACTGTCATACATTCTGACTCAACATCTTTTTTTTCCTACTCAACCTTTCCTGTCTCTGCTGCTCCTCTATAGATCTAGCTTTATTTGAGAAAGACCATGGACATCACTGGGTAATACCTCTTCTCTGCAGATAACACACTTAGTATTTCTTGGCATTTTATCTTCCTGTACCCTTTTCCTTCACATCTGTAGCACATTACATATTGGCTAGATGTCCTTCCTGCCCACTTTTGCTACAAAGTTTAGGCTATTCAAATCATTGTAAACCCTTGATGTGGCCCTACTTGGATTAATTTTGGTAAGTGTATTATCCCACCAGGATTCCTATCATCTGCCCTCATTACCACTCAACCTCTCTACAATCCCTTCCATATAACATATATATCACATATCTTCTCAACATACATAACTTTTTGCACATAATTATGAAACCATTTTGCTACCTCTCCCATCTCAAACATATCCATGTACATTGGAATAATTATTGTCCTTTCTCTTGTCTTTTCTTCCACAATAAATCTTATCCTCTAAAGTTTTTTCTCTCTTAACTACTTCTGCATATGTCTTTAAAAAATCCTCATAAACTTCTCAGCTCCAATATGAAAATTCCCAAGACTTCTGTTTTGGAAAGGTGACAAAGCTATTTAGATGTCCTTCATTAATATCCAAAACTTCAAACAATATATATATATTTTATAAATTCATATCTATTCATCATCTGACTTCTTTGTTCTTCTTCCTATGTTAAAACAATAATCTTATTCTCAGTCATAGATTACCTGCCACTCCATCTCTCAGTTCCTCCCATCTCCTTTCTTTTTGTGGGTCTGGATTATTCTGCCCACTAATCTTTTTCTTCCCTTCAATCACTATTTCCTTCCTCATTTTCCTCTCTTAATCTCATCTTCCCCTCTTCTCCTGTTCTTCCTGCTGATTGGACTCTTCCCTCATTGCTTTCTTCAGTAAAGCTTCCTCCAAAAACAGCAGTCCCACCACACCATTTTTCCTACCTTATTTCATCCCCTCTTTCCCAACATTATCCATATTCCATCAGACACTTAATCTTTGCTTCCACTTTCCAATTCACTTCTCATCTCTTGGTTTGCTTTCCCTTCCATACTTGCTATCATACTCTCCAAAACCACTGTGGGTGTTGTTCCAGGCTGGAAGAACTCCTCCTTCTCTATCCCAGCATTCCATTTCACTCTCCTTGACACTCCTGGCATCAATCAAGGCAGTTAAACTGGACCACCATCTAGCCACTACACTTGATATTTGCCAAGGAGTGGCTGAAACATGTCACTCTTGGGAACTTACTGCAAGGCTAGTTAGTGTAGCTAATCTAAATCAGATGTATTAAATTACACAAATTAAATTAATTGTAGTGTCAATTTGTAGTGACAAATTAAATTAATTGTAGTGTCCATTAAGTACAGTCCCCCCTTTTTTGAAGTGACAGTGAGCCATTGCATTTGCATACATTTTGACTTCTGCCTAATTCCCACAATTGATCTCTGCCTTTTTTCCCTTTCTTAGTGTTTTGTTTCTTCACCAGCCTTAAAAGTCTGGGAAACAACACTGAACAGGGCCCCACACAATTCACCCAGAATCCCTATGTCACCACTTCTTTCAGTCTGTTTCATGTGATTAGTGTGGCCCCATCCTCCATTAGGTGGAGTTGGACCAAGTTATCTGAATAAACCGTTTTGGAGGCTCCCAAGGCTCTTGATAAAATAAAAACAGCTGTTCTAATCAAGAGCTGGGGCTAATTATCCCTTGGATCTTTTGTAGGTGTTGTCTGGAGTACACACACATACTGAGCAGTGCTGAGTTATGGGGTCACCATTGCTTGAAATGTTATTGACTCTTCTGAGGCCTACATATATATGGTAAATAATTAATCTTTTGGCTTTGGACTAATATCATGCATTGTTTATAACCCCCTGCTCCCAACTTCCCTGGCAGCAACAGAGAATGCGGGGATAGAGAAGGATGGAATTGCAGAAGATAAAGGAGGAACTCTTCCCTTGCCCCACACACACACATCCTGAAAAGAAACAAAGGTGTTGGAGAAGATAGAGGTAAGAATGAGGTAGATTTTGGGATTCTGGAGTGGTAGAACATTACCTTTCAAGGGTAAAGTTTTGGGGTTTTTTTGTGGTGAAAACAGTACTCTTCTCAATGATCACATGCATAGAAGTAGTGTATCCAGTGTCATGGCAGAAGATAAGGAGGGTATAGAGGCAGATAAGCATTTCTTGAGGGGAAGTAAAAGAGAAACGGTAGCCAAAATGGAGCTAATACAAAACCAAGGAATTAGGAGGTTGAGGAATACCAGATTTGGAAAGCTTTGTGTATACTTGCTTTATAAGATTTTTCTGTAAGGAGTCAATGGAGGGGGTGGGGAAGTTTGCATGTTTCTGCCAGTTCCTGGCAGAAAGAACATTAAGAAGGGCATGTACGGGGGAGATTGGAAAAAAATCTATGGCATGGCAGCCATCAGCTCACTATGTGAAGATGGAGAGTTTTGTAAGGGTAAATAAACTACAGAGAATGGGATTAGAGTGCTTGAAAGACCATAAGAAAGTAATTATGGAAATAGGATAAGACTCAGCATCTTTTCCTCAAGCAAAAATATGATTATCAAGAGTACAATATATCCCCACAAAAATACACAAACAAACATAGATGTCTTAAGATAGAAGAACAGCAAACCAGATTGTTCATATATTATTGAAAAATAAGAAAGAAACAGTATTAGAAATATAAGAAGTTTCAGGAGCACAGATCTAGACACAGATCATTTTCTTGTCAAAGGAAGAATAATAATGAGACTGAAAGTGGGCAGAAATAGGGTACTGTAGAATATGGATAAATTTCATACTGAACACCACAAACAGTCAAAGGTAAATGAATAATATCAAGTAGAAATTAAAAACAAGTTTCAGGCCCTTGAAAAACTGTCTGACATAAATAAAAGAACAGTGAAAATGACAATGAGGTCCTAAGCATTAATGATCAATCTCCATTTTGGGGTTGGGGTCAGAGCCACAACTGCCATCATTTTCTCCCCACCCGCCTCTTCCCATCCATCTTAGTGATAGAAAAACCTCACCTTGGATTTAAGTAAATATAGTAAAATGTTATGGAGACAAAAATATATATACATATCAAGGAAAGTACAGAAAAAAAAACATTAAGGATACAAAAAAAATCAAAAGAAACGGGTAGTTTGATAATGAATACAGGTAAGTAACAAATAAAATAAAATTGACAAGATCAAAACTCTTACAGCAAAACTCAAACCAGAACATGGGCATACGTCTAGAATATAAGAAGACTGGAAGAATATAAGGAGAGTGTCCATGAAATAAGAAATTTAAAATGCCAACACTTGGTGAATCGACTCCAGTGTATTAAGGAACAATGCAGGAAAAATATCGTAAAAAAAAAAAAATTCTTTAGTGGACAAGACAGCAATCATAGAGTATTTTGCAGATTTGTTGAACTCACCAACACCTACAGTGCCAGTAGAACAAGAAACATATTCATAGCTGAATAGAAAAGCCATCTTTTCAGAAGTATAAAAGATATAGCAAAATGTAATAATAAATGTAATGTAATCACCATGAACTGAAAGTATTTTGGCTAAAATGATAAAATATGAAGGGGAATAGCTTTATAAACAAATCCCTAAATTAATCCTCCTTATCTGGAAGTCATCAACTTTACTTGATAATTGGAGAGAAGACTTAATATGCCTCATCTCAAAAAATGGCTGAAAACTAGTGTCACAATTACAGAGGTATCACCCTATTAACAAGTATCTATAAAGTATTTTCTACCATCTTGCTACATGGCTTAACACTTTATAAAGATTTCACAGAAAATGTTTGGTGCACATTATGATTCCATAACACAAGAATGATGCATAAGATCCAACGATGAGTTATGCCAATTGTACCAAGACCCAACCCTGACACAGGAAATCAGAGCACAGCTTGGTCATGTTGAAAGAATAGAAATGATCCAAATGCTGAAGACAGTGCTCCTCAAGGTTCTAGAGCTGAGAAGGCCACCTGGGTGACCAAGACAAAGCTGGGTAGATATAGTCAGACCTACAGAAATTAAATATGGTGGCCTGGAGGATGAAGGCACACAACAAATGGGAATGAATGAAAATAGGAGAGGCAGCCAAGGGCCTCCAGGGTATCTAATACTATATTAATTACTTAGTGTTAATAAACGTATCTACCCAAATCTGAGGAGGAAAGGAGAGGATTACATAAAACAGTATTCTTCCATTACTGGTTGTGATCCTGCAAGAGGGCAATCTACCAGTTACCGAATCAGTGGTTGGGGTCAACTACTAATGTTGTTCTGAGGTTCCCAACCAGCCTCCTGCCTGCTGTCACTCTTTGTGTTTAGGTTGCTTGGCCCAGAGTGCTGTCCGAGGCAGTTGCCAGAACTACTTTCCTGAAGCTTAGGTGCAATGCAGAAAGATTTACTTGAATTTATGTTTGATGGTGAAAGCTCAATAGGTCTACTGTCTTTTAGAACAGCAGCTAGCAGATCTGTATAGCAATCAGCCCAGCTCAGCAAAACTGCCTAGACAATGGTAAGTGACACATTACATTCATAAATGCCCCCTATTTTGCTACAAAAGTGCAAGGCTTACAACCCCTGTATTTCTCTCTCTCTGTCAATATGTCTCTTTTTACTTGTATCTTGGTCAATTGCAGACACTTGCAGCTCATTACTTGCTAAATGCAGCCCCCCGCTCCCTCCTCCAAGTTTGGGCCGCTAGAGCTCATACCCTGCTGAGCTTGGACTTTCTAACTCTCACCCTTACTGAATTTGAGTACCTTTGGCTTACCCTTGCTGAATACAGCTTTTCGCTTGCTATCTCCACTTTGGCAAATTCTAACTTTTTACTCTCCAACTTGTTCAGCTGTTCAGCTGTTTCTTGTTTCTTCTTCTGAATTATTGTTTTCACTCACTTCATCCTTACCTGGTCATTCAGTGGTTGGTAAAGCCTGTTACTTCAAGGTCCTTTGTGGTATCTTAACTGTAGCTTAACATAAGTACAGGCTAGCAAAACCCATACTCCTACATGTCATATTGTTTTCTTTAATTTATGTAGTTTGTACACTTGCTTTTATATTTTTCGCTTTCATTGGAAAGAAATTGTCACTTAATCTTCTGACAGCAGGGAAATCATGTTTGTTGTGAGAGTTGCCTTGAAGACTACCATTGTATGCTGTTTATAACCATATTTTGACACTTTCTTAAGATGATTGTAGCTTTCTGATTTTTTGATCCGAGTTCCACATCTCAATTTTCTGAGTTCTATCAGCTCAAGACCAGTACTAGAATTGATTCCTATTCAAACTCAGATAATTTTCTTAGTGCCTTTCTACTTTGACATTTTCTCAGTGCCTTTGCACCTCCTTCTTTGTTCACTAATGGCTTTAAGTACTCTGTATTACTAGGGGAAGCAGCATCCACAAAAGACATAATCCAAGTGGCTTTCATCCTATCTAAAATGAACTGTACATTTCATATTCTTGCCTAGTATTGATTACAGAGATTAGGATAAAAAGAGTTTCTTAAGAAAGTGAATCAGGACAACAACAGTTCCTTACAATAATGCTGAAGGAAGTTTGTTCATCATTTTTCACGACCTCCTGACAATTTCCTGAAAGGTAATGTGCTTCCAATGATAAGAGAAACTCTTTATGGAAGACACAGTATGGTTTCCAGCCAGATTGAGTTGTCTATATGTTGATATAATCTCACATGAGCAAACAGGATAATCCATTGAAAAGAGAGAAGAAAGGGCATATTGAAAAGGTAGACACTGGGTAAGGACCTCAGTAGATTCAAAAAGCATACATAATATTAGATCTTTACCAGGACAACATCTTCTAACTATGGAGGTCCTCTTAAATCTAATATAGAACATAGCTACAGACATGAAAGATATTGTTTAATTAATTATGCAATTTAAAGCCAGATTTACCAACAAGAATATAACACATAGCCAAATAACTCTATTTTAACAGATAGAGTTAAAATAGGAAACATTTTAACTCCATTTATTTAATTATTTTGCCTCATAAAATGTAATTATAAATGCCACTTTATGGTTTTAGAAATCAATAACATAAATCTTATTTTTTTATACTGCCAACTCTATTTCTTTGGGGCAAATGTGTTCTATCAGGTTTAAGAGGTTTCACATTTTTAATTATAAAATAGTTTGCAGTTGACCTATTCAAGTCTCTTTCATTCTTTTAAACAAAAAGTGTAAGCCTGCAAGGCAGTAGAGGTTGTAATCTTAAGTTAGGATATTGCCTTATAAAAAAATTGAAAAAAAATTGAATCAGATATCTGGAATAGCAGTGTGATAATGGAACAATATTTTTTGTCTATGCAATGAGTGTTATCTACTGTATTTACTCATATATAAGAAGATTTCACAATACTTAGATTTTTATATGGAACATTTATTGATTTATTAGGATTTTCCAGGTATAGAATACAGTTATTGGAAATTTGACTTGAATTTGTCCCCCACCCACAGGTACAGCAGGGAAAGTAAATCTAGGGACTAGGTAGCCCACTTGAGTTCTGCCCCCCTTATCCTTACTGTCACAAACTGCTCTAACTTAGCACATGGAAGTGAGGGACACATTTAAAAACACTGAATTTTGAAATAGCCATGCTTATAGTAATTTGCATCTTTTTAATTTGCAATAAAAGACTTACTTCATCCAGAATTTATGCATGTCACCATTTTTTAATCTGCTGCAAGTTTCAGCACAGGTACTCCATACACATCCTTTTAAACAGCACATTTGTAGCTACTCACATAAAAGACAAACCATGCATGATATCAGCCCAAAGCCACATGACTCATGATTTACCAATTAGTTCATGGGGCTGACCCAACAGAATTAACACTGTTTCTAGTTATGGTGACCACACAGGTCAGGACTCATCAGTATGTGCATGCACTCCAGATATGACACTCCCCCAACAAGTATCCATGTACTAATTAACCCCCCACTCATGACTGAAACCAGGTGTTTTTTGTCACAAGTCCTAGGATCCTCCTAAAAATTATATGCAGATATGGCGCAGGGCAACCTGGTCCTGGACCTGGCTGTGGGAGGAGGCAACAAAGAGATTATGGGTGAACTGTTTGGGCCCCTGTTTGGTGATCTTTCCTAGACATTTAAGGCTGGTGAATAAATAGGAATAATTAGAAATAGGAAATAAAGGTGCAGTTCAGCTGTGGGAGTGAAGAGAAAAAGTAAAATTATATTCATTGTAGTGGCTCTTGACTTGAAAAAGAGTTTAGGGGTAGGTTCATAATAGAATTTACAGACATTAAAAATAGTGACAGAAGCAAAAAGTGTAGACTTTTATAAGCTATAGGTATGTATGCCTAGTAGGTGGTTGAGACAAAAGGCAACTGAATTAGCCAAGCAGATCATAGAGAAGACTACGAAGTTAGAAAAAGCTACATGGGCTGTAAATCATTGGAGGTCACAGGCTGCAGTGGTAAGACTGCAGGCTGTGCAACTTCATAGCATACTGCAAAACATACAGAAAGAAAATGAAAATTTAGAACCAGTATTTGAAAATCTGCAACAAAGAAAAGTACCTCTCCTGTGATAGATAGTAATGGTCAACGACAGTGCCCAGTATTCCATATCACCAATAGTATGGGGGGAGGGGAGGCAGAAATGGAAAAAAATAATCTAACAAATTAAAAGAAGGAATCTAGGGTGACAGGGAGAGCTTCAGGAGTGAAGATCCAGTCCCAAACCAGCTGCTTCCATTGAATTCCTGGGCAGAAGCCACAGTACTGCAAGTTTTCCATATGAGAACTAGGAGTGTGCAGAACTTTTCCAGGTGTTTCATTCTGATGCTGTTTTAACTCATTTTGAGCTCAAAGCAATTAAATTTAAATGAAACAGAAAGCTTTGAAACAGCCTTGAAATGAAACATTTCCAATGTTTTGAAATGTTTTGAGTTTTGAAGCTGGGCTTGGTTGCAGGGAAACAGAAACTAAGGACAGGGAGGGGAAAGAGGGGGGAGGACTGCTCTGTTATTGACATGTGAAGCTGGCCAGTGACTGTGATCCTTCCCTGGGGTCCCTTCCAGTCCCAGTGCTGTGGGGGAGGGACAGAAAAAGAGTTGTGCCTTAACACACACACACACAGTCTCACACGTCACTAGTTTTGCTTGTCAGCAGTTTGACGTGCAGTTTCACAGAAACCATAGAACCTATCTCCTTGAAACCTGGCAGGCTTTGTTGCCTCAGCAGGGGATACTAACCCCACAGTTTTCACCCTCCTGTGCCTTCACATTTATAAGTGACATGAGTTTTGCTTTCAAGAATTTAAGGTAAAATTTCCCAGAAACCCCTCCATTCATCTCCTTGAAACTTGGTGGGCATCGTGCCCTCCAAAGGGGCTACCATCTCTTCTGTTTTTATCTAAATATGCCAATAAATAACAAAGTTATAGGTAGTTTCCTGATTCCCCATAACAGCCTATGAGCAAAACATCAAAACACCATCAAAATAGTGAAACAGTTTTGATGAACCAAAATGGAACAGTGCTTTGAAATGAAATGAAACTTGAAATGAAACACTGTCCCATCTCAACATTGAAAATGAAGTTGAAATGAAACAGTGCTGTTTCATACAGCCCCAATGAGAGCCAGGTTTCAGGAAAACCAACTCCAAAACCTAGAATGGTGCCTGAAAAAGTGACAGAGAAAGAAGAGAAAAAGCACTTAGAAGGGGATATAAAGCAAGTAGAAAACACAGAGCAGAAGATAGAAGTTGGGGGATGAAGGTAAATAGGCTGTTCCAAGAAAGCCAGGCCCAGTTGTAGCTTCCAGACCATCTTGAATGATTGAGACCATGGACTATTTGCCATCTGACATCTGGCAGTCTAGCAAATAGAAGAGAAAGTAGGGAAAGTAAGGATAAATGTAGTGGGTTGAATCTAAGATGGGAGAACACTAAGTCAAAAACCTTATTGATTTAGTGGATGCCATGGGACCCCCTCCCTTAGACAATATTAATGAGTTTGTGGGTTGAATTCATAAATATTTCCAATGGTTGCAGACAATGGGCTTTAAAATAGTAGAAGAACCCTTATTTAGAACCATGTTAGGACTCTTAAGACAATATACAGTAGGATTTAATGTTATTTTACAAATGCTTAATTAAGTGATTCAAAAACATTTTAAAGTTCCTTTAAGAGGGCAATACACTCAGTGCATCTACATGAGACACTAACTGTGCAGCAGCCTAACAACATTGCACAATAGTGTGTTGAGCAAAACCCGTTCTAATATGTTACTGCACAGTAGTATTAGGCTACTGTGCAGTTCGCATCTGTAAAATATGTGCTGTTGCTACTGTGCAGTAGTGTCAGTTACTGTGCTTTGATTTAGTACTTGGTTATCCAAATACTAAACTTAATACACAGTAACTACAACACTTTGATGAACATACAGATGCACCCACTAGGTCCATCTATACATGCAATTAGTAGTGAATAAATTTACTGTGCATTAGCTTAATGTGCAGTAACTGATTTTTGGCAGGTGTCTACACATGCATGGAATTGGGACTAAATTTAGATCATCAGGTCCAGCCCCCTGCCCAAGGGTCAGAAAGTCAGCTGGGTTCAAATGATTCCAGCAAGATAGGCATCCAAGTGTTTCTTGAAAGTGTCCGGAGTAGGTATTTTCACTACTTCTGAGAGGAGTCTGGGGACTTGGAAAGTAAAGAAGTTTTTCCTTATGTCTGACCTAAAGCATTCTTCCAGGAGTTTGTGACCGTTGATCTTTGTCTTCCTTTGGGGTACCCTGGTGAACAGATGTTCTCTCACTTCCTGATGCACACCCCTTATATACTTATAGGCTGCCACCTGTGAGGAGGAATTGGGGGGGGGAGGGGGAATAACCCCTGAGTCGAACAGGTTGGGGATGAAAGGGTTCAGGAACGTTTCGCCCTACTACTTCCTTCCAGTTCCTGAATAAGACACTTCAAAGCCGATATGAAGAAAATAAATGCTTTACTTACAACTTGGTCACTGTAGACACACTCCTCCAAATACCACCGTGAGGCACTTCAACGCCTTGTTTCCTCTCCTCCAAATAGCACCGTGAAGCACTTCAAGCCTCGTTTCCTCTCCTTGCCAGCAGTTCCCTTTAACTCTGTGATAAATGCCACAACCAAAAACCTCAACCGTAGGGAACCCAAGAGCTCTTGTTCATCTATCTGCTGCAGACTATCCAATGGGAGCATCCAGGGGGAAAAGGGAAAACCGTAGACGCAGAACCTTGGTGAAGGTGATGAATCCTCCCGATGCTATGTGTGGTCCCGCCTTTCCTTTTCCTGGGCTTAGGTTTTATACTCCCCCAACAGCCAATCAGCTTGTTGAGAATAACCTCGAGCCATTCTCCTAAAGGCATGATAAATGGCCTTGAGCCATCCTCCCAAGACAGGATAAAAGACGAGACTAGAAGACAGTTTTCTGAATTATGCCCATCTGCAGTGATAAGGAGGAGACAGCTGTACTAGGCAAGGGGCCTCGAAGACAAACAGCGAAATACACTGTAAAATAGGTGAAAGGGCTCATTAGAGGCTTATTATAATACTAAAAAACACACCCCTAGGTGAAGAGAAAGTATGCTAATGAAACATAACATGTATGGAAATGAAGTACATGGTAAAGGGACATGCTCAGTAGAGAACTTTTTGCATCATTTACCTGTAATCAATCACTGAATAGTATGCTTGTAGATTTTAGTATAGAGGATGCTGAGAAATAGTTTTTAGTGTTAAAAAACACTTGCTACCTTGCACCTTTATTGCTTGCAATAAAAACTTCTTTTCTTTCAAACTTCCTCTCCTGGTATTCATTCATATTGGCTTCTGCATACCGGGCACGAATCCAGACTTGGGCTGGAGCACAACAAGCTCAGATCTTACTTTCACGCACTTTTCAAGCAGCATGAGTTGGGGATTCTGCAACATGCATGCTTCGCACGGCTGATTGGGCTGCACCCGCTGTTTCCTCTTCCAGCGAGCACAATCTGCTGGTGTCTGGTTGCTTTTTCTTGTCAATTATTTATCACACCACCAAGTCTGACATGTGCCCCTGAGCCTATGCTTATCCAGGATGAAGGTCCCATGGTTCATAACCTCTCCTCATAAGGCTTGCCTCTTGTCCTGTAATGATGTGCATGGCTCTCCTCTGTACCCTCTCAAGCTTCTCCACATCCTTTCTGAATTGCATAGCCCATAATTGGATACAGTATTGCAACTGTGGCCTCACCAGGGCCAAGTAAAGTGGGAGGCTGACTTCCTAGGTCTTGCTTACAATGCATCAGTAGATGCAAGACAGAGTTTGTTTGCTTTGCTGGCTGCCACATCACATTGGTAGCCCATGTTCATCTTGACCCCCAAGTTTCTTGTGTAAATGGCTCTCCTCTGGACCCTCTCAAGCTTCTCCACATCCTTTCTGAATTTCAGAGCCCATAATTGGATACAGTATTGCAACTATGGCCTCACCAGGGCCAAGTAAAGTGGGAGGATCACTTCCTGGGTCTTGCGTTCAATGCATCAGTAGATGCAAGACAGAGTTTGTTTGCTTTTCTGGTTGCCACATCACATTGGCGTCCCATGTTCATCTTGACCCCCAAGTCTCTTGCAGTCATAGTTCTAGTGAGAATAGCACCGCCAAGCCAATAAGTGTGATGTGGGTTTTTTGTTCTGATGTGGAGCACCTTGTATTTCTCCATGTTGAATACCATCAGGTTTTGATCCACCCACCTTGCAAGCCTGCTGAAGTCAACCTGGATTGCCAGCCTATCCTGTAGAGTGACCACACTTCCCCATAGTTTGGTGTTCTCAGTGAACTTAGCCAGCCTGCTTTTGACATCAGATTCCAGATCATTTATAAATAAGTTAAATAGTACAAGTCCAGGAATGGAGCCCTGGGGGACACCACTGGTGGCCATATGCCATGTTGATTCAGTTCCATTGACTATCTCTCTCTGGGTCCATCCACAAAGCCGGTTTCTCAGCCACCAGACCACAAGATTGTTGAAGTCACAGTTTCCCAATTTTGTCATAAGGCCATCATAGAACATGAGGTCAAAATTTTTTTAGTCCAAATATATGATATCAACCTCTTCTCCTTTGTCCAGATGATGCATCACCTAGTCATAGAAGGAAATGAGATTGAGAGAGAACCAACATGGCTTCTTTGCAGGTAGGTCTCACCTGACCAGAGTGTTGCCTTCTGTTAGCCTGTTATTAATGGTTTCCTTGATGATTTTTTCCAGGATCTCTCCAGGCATTGAGGTCAAACTGATTGGCCTTTAGTTCCCTGAATCTTCTTCCTCCCTTTCTTGAAGATAGGCACAGGATTGGCTTTTTCCTGGGTGTCAGTTATCAGCTGCCCCATTTGGTTTAGCAAGAGTCCAATGTTGCTCTTGGGTTTTTTTTCTGACTTCCCACATATCTGAAGAAAGACTTTTTATTGCCCTTGGGTTTTGTAGCCAGTTTTAGCTCAGTTTGAGCCTTGACTTTCTTAGTTCGCTCCCTACAGGTGTAGGCCAGTGCTGAATACGAGTCCTGAGTGTTGTTTTCTATCTTCCATCCTTTATAAGCTTATTTTTTTAGGTACAGGAGATTCATGATTTTCCTATTGAGCCAAGAAGCTTTCCCAGCTCTTTTCTTACTTTTTTCTATGGGCTGGAATGGACTTCCCTTGTACTTCTAGGATTGCATCCTTGAGGAGCTACCACTTCTCATTGACTCCCCTTCCTGTCAGATTATGGTTTCTTATGAACTTGACAATTAGTCTTCTGAGCTTGTGAAAGTCAGTTTTCCTAAAGTTAAGGTTTGCATTGCTTACTGACTTGCCAGCTTTATGGAGGATAGAGAAAGTGATCAACTCATGGTCACTGTCTCCCAGCTCCCCTTCGATTTTCAGTTCACTCACTAGATCATCCCATTTAGCCAGCACCAGGTTCAGCAGTGCTTTGCCTTTTGTCAGCCTTTAGACTTCTTGAAACAACTAGAGCTCATCAATGCATATGAGGAAGCATTGCAACTGATTGGATTTGGCTTGAATGCTCTCCCCATGAGATGTCACTGTAGTTGAAGTCACCCATGACAATCATGCACTGAGAGCATGCAGCCTAAGACAGTGCCCTAGTCAATTTGTGGCCAAGTTCTTGCTCCTGATTGGGAGGTCTGTAGTAGACTCCTACCACTATATCCCCTTCACCATGCCCCCCCCCATATTCTTACCCAGATGATCTAAAGCCACTCTCCTTAATTGCCAATTTCCACCTGTAGGGATAAAATGCTGTGCATTGAGACTTTAGTCTCAAGTCCCTGTACATGTAGATAGATACCTGCCAAAAATTGCTTTCATGCACATTAGCTTAATGTGCATCTAATTTAGCTGTGCTTATTTGCACATGTAGATGCACCCACTGTGGAGTATTTTACTGCACAGTAAATCTAGTCTAGAATAAATGAATGTGTAGATGTGCTCACTGAGATAGAAAAAAAATCAATTTCATAGCATATTTGTTCAGCAAACAGATGCAATATATATAACTAGCTGAAACCCACAAAACATTTGGAATTACATTTTTATTGAAAAAGTATTTCTTTAAATACAGGGATGTATGTTGTAGCTGTGTTGGTCTGAGGCAAAAAGAAATGGAAAAATCTAAAACTCTCGATTCCAAAATTATACCTTTTATAAGACCAACTGAGAAATTGCAAAAATATATCTTTTTTCTGCAAGCTTTCAGGCTCATGTGCATTTCATCAGGCTCAGGGAAGTTCAATATGGTAAAAAGTCCTACATGTAGGAAATCATAGAATCATAGAATTAAGGTTGGAAGGGACCTTGTAGATCTTCAAGTCCGACCCCCTGCCTGGGCAGGAGGAAAACTGGGCTCAAATGACCCCAGCCAGGTAGGCATCAAGCCACTTCTTAAAGAC
>JAGPOW010001543.1:64846819-64861150 GCA_030014935.1 Caiman crocodilus | reverse complement strand
CAGATCCTAGCCACCCTGACTGTGAAGTAGTTCTTATGGATGTCTAATCTAAACCTACTCTCCAACAACTTGTGGCCATTATTCCTTGTTATCCTGGGGGGCGCTAGAGGAAACAAGATCTCCCCAAAACTGTTCTGGTCCCCCCTAGTAAGTATACAGATGGTCACAAGGTCCGCCCTCAGCCTTCTCTTGTGAAGGCTGAACAGGTTCAGGTCCCATAGCCTTTCATTGTAAGGTTTTCCCCAGATCATGTGGGTGGCCCTCCTCTGGACCCTCTCAATGTTGTCCACATCCCTCTTGAAGTGGGGTGCCCAGAACTGGACACTATACTCCAGCTGTGGCCTGACCAGTGTCATGTAGAGGGGGAGGATCACCTCCTTGGCCCTACTTGAGATGCACCTGTGGATGCACAATAAGGTCCGGTTAGCTTTGGCAGCCATGACCTCGCATTGTCAGCCCATGTTCATATTGGAGTCAATAATGACTCCAAGATCCCTTTTTGCCTCCGTGCTCTCAAGAAGGGAGTTTCCCATCTTATAAGTGTGCTGCTGGTTACTACTGCCCGAGTGCAGCACCCTGCACTTGTCAGTATTGAAATGCATCCTGTTTTTGTTAGCCCACCCCTGCAACTTATTTAGGTCTTGCTGCAGTTTTTCCCTCCCTATTAGCATGCTCACATCACCCCAAATTTTGGTATTATCAGCAAATTTCAATAAGTTGCTTTTCACACCATCATGCAAATCGCTGATAAAGAATTTGAACAGTGCAGGCCCAAGAACCGAGCCCTGGGAGACTCCACTGCCCACTTCCCCCCAGCTTGAATATGACCTATCCACCACCACTCTCTGAGTTCAACCTTTCAGCCAATTTGCAATCCAATTTGCAAAATAAACTTCATTTTTTTCACAGAGGAAGCAGAAGCTGGAAAACTGTCCCTCTGGGTCCATGAGAGGTTCCTCTGTGCAAAAATTAAGTTTGTTTCCTACATATAGGGACATTTTACCTTCTTGAACTTTTCCTGAGCTTGCTGAAGGCTGCATGAGTCTGAAAACTTGCAGAAAATATATATTTTTTTACAATTTCTCTTTAAATACATAATTTTTAGTTATATTTTGACTGAATAACAGAATCAAAATTTCTTACCCTCATCCATAAATCTGTCCATATGTAAGCAGTGATTTAGGTATATAAATACATATTTTGTCAAAAGTCTGACTTTGTGACTTGTTTATGGTCATAGAATAAGAGAGCCCATGTACGCATGGCTAAAAGCCTTTATACACATGAGGAAATTGCCCTTTTAATCCCCTTTTAGTGATTTATTTGCCCTTTTTAATGATTTAATTGCATAAGTGTATATATTTGGTGACATGTTACTATTAATTTCATAACAATGTACACATTCAGCAGTGTATTTTGATTTAAATTACTTTTTAATGTAACAAACTAAAATATATCCCATGTATTTTAGCTTTCTACCTAACAAATTATAGTGATATTCCTCATGTGTACAAGGGCCCTTTCTGGAGAAGGCATTGGGGACACTACACAGAGCGCTGGAAGCCCAGGAGTGCTTGGGGAAGCTTGGCTTGGCAGTGACTTATGCACCATCCCCACCACCTTTCTGGCTGCCAGAACACCCAGCTGCCTTCCTGCCACCTTCCTGGGGTAACCATCCTTTTCCCAGGCAGTCCCAGGTAGCAGGAAGATGGTGGGGATGGTGCACAGGACACTGGAAGCATGCTAAGCCAGAGCTTCCCTGAGCAGGCACAGGCTTCTGGCACCCAGTACACTGCTGGATCTGGTGAGTGCTGCCTGAGAGCTGTGGCAGCACCTGCACTGTTAGCACACCACCTGGATGGCCCTGCTGCTGTGAGGGGAATCATTGCCCCACCACCCCATCCTGCATCTCAGTGGCCTCCCAATCTGACAGCAGCTCATATGGCCAGGTTCCTTGGAGTCAAAAAGAAAAACAAAAAAATGGTGAGGGACCTGATCCTTTTTTTGTTTGTTTTAATCCCAGAGCGTGCCTGCATCTCCCATGGCTGGGGAGTAAGCTACCAGCAGGTTGCACAGCCCCTGAGCTGCAGGGGACACCAGTGCTTTGCTCTGCAGTGGTGGTACCAGCAGGCAGAACCCACCTATTGGCACCCCACCCAGGCAGTCTTGAAGGGTACCACCACTGTAGAGCGAAGAAATGGTGCCTCCTGCAGCTCAGGAGAGGCAGGCACACTCCAGACAGGGGAGAAGGATTTGGCCCCCCACCACTATTTTTTTTCCTTAAGTAAAGCCTACCCACTTCACGGCAGGGTGCCCTGGTGCTCCATTCTAGCTCTGACTTGCCTGCATGTCTGTTTAAAGTGCTTCAGGATCTAATATTATACGAGCCTTAATCTATCTGTCTGTTTGTCTGTCTGTCCATAATGATTTATTTGCACTCTGAGTGGCTGACTGAAACAACCAATCAGAGTATGAATAGTGTTGGGACAGGATGTGGCAGTGTGTTGGAGTGCCACCATGACGACAGGGATACAGGGGATGGAGGGAAAGGGAAGAGTGGGCCTGGACCCCAAGCAGCAGAAGGGAAGGGGGAAGCAGGCCTGGATGAGGGGTGGGGCACACAGGGCTCTATCCCTGGCCACTCCCCCCCATCATTTTTGATGGGCAATTGGCTAGTCTATAATAACAACACACTTATTCTGTCTCTCTGAAGCACTCTGATTGGTTGCTTCCATAAGCATTGGGTTGGGTTGCTGAGATACCCAATTGAAGTACTCTGGACAGCCAGAATATGCTTAGCATTATTATTGATATTTTATTTTATACTAAATTTTAAATAAGTACATATGTTTATGATTCTAAAACCTACTTCTGTCCTAGGCAAAATGAATTTATTTCTTATCTCTCTCATCTATAACATATATAAGTAATATCAAGTATGTCTGTACATAACATTTTCAGTGTGAAATGTTAACAGTTCTTTGTGGGTAAGCCTGTAAATCAGCAAACAGATTTTACTCATGCTACCTTTTCTGTTGTTTGCTACTCATCAACCTTTTTCTAAACTGATTTAACGGTGACCTGATGAAAGTTCAAATCTAATGTTAAACCCTTGCTCTAGGGCTTCCTACTATAAACAAAGTAGCTATTATCAAATCCAGACTTCTGACAGAGTAAGCCTTTCCCTTTCTCTATGTCATCACTGCCCTAGAGTCACTCACTAGGCTTTTAATCAAGCCCTCAGGTCCAATGGTAACAGTAGAAACCCTCATAACATTTTATGAAACATACTTAAAAACTACATAAACATAATTGAGCATGCCACATAAATTATTTTTAACATAAAATTCAGAAGAAATTATTCTTCTAGCTATATAAGCTATATCATCTAACTCAGTGGCATGTTATACAAAAGACTGTGTTCCTTGAGTGAAACAACTGTTATGTAATTAAAGCCTAGAGCATAATGCTTAACATTATGCAGTTCATCACTAAACACAGCAAGATTCGTGATCAAAATAACATACTATTGTGGAAACACAAGGGTGTAAAGAACTAATAAAATCTTAAAATCTGAGTTTGAAATTCTCTGCTACATGGGTTATTTTCATGTGCCAGAATGGAGATTGTGAGTTTCACTTCCCAGGGTCTGATTTTTATCTTGTGTACCTGGGATCATTCATAATATTATTCCAGTCAGGTCAGTGGAGTTACCCCTGTTTTCCACAAGTGTGGATCCTATCCAGTGAAGCGTTTAGGCATCTGTAAACCTTTAAACACCAAAAAAGACTAGTTAGCTGTCTAAGGTTAAACAAATCCTTAAGTGCGTTGTTGGATCACAGCATGAACGAGAGCAAATTCAAGCCTTGATAGTAGCTTATAAAAATGTACTGCTTAGATGTACAGAGAGTTAATGTGACATTAACGGTCAGATGTGATTACGTTGAAATTTGCTTTGGATTTTGAATCACAGTGGTGGGTACTAGAATAGGCTCTCAGCAAGGAAAAGTTAGAACTGCTGGTGACCTCCTTTCATCCTATTGTTTGATCTTGAGATCCCATCTTTCTCTTCTGTAAAATTCTGCCTTTTCTCCTTTAAAATGTCTCAGTATTGTTTTTTGAGTTGAGCATTCTTCATATTCAAGAAAGCTACTAATGAAGTTTCCAGAGGTAAAAACTTCAGCTCCAACTCCAGAGACAAGTGCCTCTTTAATTGGCACTGGCTAGGCTTCTTTGGACATGTCTACACAAGACACTACATTGTTACTGTGCAGTAGAGTTGGAAATTATCTGTGCATTGCTGGGACTTCACAAGTACTATAATGACTGTGCAGTACTAACTGTGAAGTGGGGCACATGTGTAGATGCACCCTGTATGTAGTTTTAGGCTTAACGTTTTTTAAAAGATACGGGAGTGTTACGGTCCAAAGATGAGTGACAAATTGATAACTGTCTCAGAAGTAAAGCCATATTAGAAGAGATGGCAAGAAATAGTGCCAGAGCATTTCAGAACAGCCACATTGCCCTGCCTGGGTTTGGGGGATGGAATGTGGAGTAGTGGTACAGTTCAGTTCACCTGGAGAACTGCTCACCACCATGAATGTAGCTGGAAAAGTGATCATGAACTCCAACAAAAAACAGATTTAATTAATTCTTCAGTTAAGGGAGGCCTGCAATCCAGTAATTGTAAAATCACCATCTAGCTAGATTTTTATACAATTTTCAACATTATGGAAGCCACATATCAATCTCTTAGGTAGAATTTGAGCCTCAGTAAATTTTAGATCCTCTCTCTTAAAAAGATATGTGTTTGTTAGGTGACAGGTAGGAATTTAAACACAAACAATTACAACATGTGTGTGCCATAAGTTTTGTGTTAAAGAGTTTGGCCATATGACTCAACAGAGTGCTTGGGTTCCTGGCAAATTGTTAATACTGCCTCTTAGCATACTTACCATCACCTGAGATGTGCTCATATACAAAAATGAGGAGGTGAATTGGTTTTATTTAAACCTTATTACAAAAGAAAACACAATATTATTTGAGAAAGAACTTGAAGATTTTTGAACATAAGGTGTCTTTACATGTGATCTGGGGGCTGGGAGGATCATTTTAATTAGACCAGCTCTTGGGAGCCTTTCTAATTAAAGCACCTGTAGTGTTTTGTGTACTCAGCATCCCATGCTTGGTGAGACCTGGCTTGACAAAGGTTTGGCTGGGATGATCTAATTGGGGATGGTTTTGCTTTGAGCAAGGGATTGAACTAGATGACCTCCCAAGGTCACTTCCAAGCCTAATTTTCTATGATTCTATGATTTGACCTCAGAAGAGGAAAAGGCAGGAGGCCTGAGACACGAGGAGGAGCACTCAAAGAAGCCAGGATGGACACAGGTGGAGTCAGCCCAGAATCATTACAGACACTTCCATTTTCATGGATTTCAATGGGTACCTAGGAGGTATAATATCAGTGGGGGAGTTTTGAATTGAGAACACATTGATGGCCCATGTAAAACCATCTACATTGTCCCTGCCTCTTTCTGGAGTTTCTAGGAGACAGCAAAGATGATTATGTAGAGAAGGTGGATATTTTCTCTTGGCTGTGACACCTGATGGCCCAATAGCTTGGGAGAAGTCACCAGACTCATGGGCATGGCCAGAAGAACTGACAGGGTGGGCTTAGGAGGCCCCATAACAGGCTGGCCCCTGACACACTGTACAGAGCAGGAGGTCACGCTGCCCTTCTTGCAGATGGCTTGTATAATGTCTGTGTTGTAGGCCTTGCAGCCCACTATGCCCATTCTCTCCTAATCTCATGAACTTCTGTTCTGGCCAAGTCCTCACAATTCATGAATCCAGCAACTGTAAGGAGTTCTGGAGCATGCTGAATGAGCCAGGGCCCACTTGGTCAGATCAGCATGGGAAGGCAGGGGTGGGGAAGTCTGTTTTCTATCTGCCTCAGGGCTGATGAGCATGTTTGAACCAGCTCCTCCATAGCCTTATATAGGAGAGTTCAGACAGGACTGATCCTGCCCTGAGCAGTGGCTAATCTAGCTGAGCCTCCCTAAGAGCCCTGCCAACCCAGATCTTCTAGGACTCTCTGATCTGCATGGGATCCTGCCTCCACCTGCTGAAGACCGTGAAAATCTGTGCCCATGGCTCCTTGTGCCCATCTGAGCATTCAGCCATTGCCTGCCCATGCGGAGGACAAGGACTCACTTGGTGTTAATAATTCTGGGGCAGAATCAGGTTGTGCTTGGACACCTGAGGCCCAGTGAGAGGCCTTCTGTAGATGCAGGGGGAAGGACAGGTATGGGAAGAAGGATGTGGCCTAGTATCCCTGCCCAATTGCCATGTACAGGGCATGACACAAACTGCTTTGTGATGTAGCTCCCATGTCACTCCATCACCATGGAGACCAGGAATTAAATCCATGCTTTCTGGTCAGTCTCAGAGAGAGGCAGAAAGAGAGTTACTCTCTATGACTCAAGAGACTCAGCTAAGGTGTAGGGAGAGGTTTTGTTTGTTGAGGAGAGTTAGAGTTAGGAGATTAGATTATGTAGGTTAGAGACAGCAGATAGAGAGTAGTAGAGAGAGAGCAACAGATAGTTGTAGAGAGAGTTAGAGATACTAGAGTAGATAGTAAATAGGAAAGGAGATAGAAGGAGGAGATAAAGAGTAGATCAATAGAGACAGTGGAATAGAACAGATAGAATAAGTAATAGACTATAGAGTGGTGATAGGTAGGGAAAAGCTTGGGTCCCCAATCCATGTGATCCCAGCACTTGGCTGCTTGCTCCCATCTTTCTCCCATTTCAAACCAGCTGCTCTGGCCTGGGCAGCAGAGAGAAACAACCAAGAAACTGCCCAGTTCAGGTAAGGGGCTGGCAATACCTTGGGGTTTTGCAATGAGATATGAAGCCAGCATGGGAGTAACAAAGGGTTCCTGGTACTCCAGCCTTCTGCTGGAATGGGTGTATCATGTGCTAGTGCTGCTGGCTGGGGCTGCTCTTTCCCCACTACCTGCACTCTTAGCTCTTAGGTCCAAGCCCTCTGGCCCAGCTGAGTGGCCTTGACTCCACTAGGGCAGGAACTAGGGAGGCATGAAGCCTCCTGAGCTCTGTGACCATGGCTGTGGTCTGTGGTTGGGGCATGAGCTATCAGAGTCCTCCCTGGGACCTTCTGCATACTCTGGCACAGGCTGAGCAGATCTTCACCGGTATCAGTGATGCTGTTGGCTCTTGTGGGTTGCCTTTATATAATGGGGTGGGTAGGTGCTCCAGGAGCCAGGTGCTGGGTCAGGACAGGCTTAGAAGGGCCTCAAAGATTCCCTGTTGGTGTAAGAAGTAGCTTGAAGGCTGCTGGGGGAAAGGGGTCCCAGAGGGGCTTCTGCTGAGCAGCTCTTCTTCCCCTCCAGCCACCCCAGCTGCGGATACCTAGAGGATCTGAGGCACAGCTGACCCCACAGCCTCTTCCTAGAAGACCTAGGCCAACCAACAGACTGGGCTGGGTGTGGGCCTCCCTGCTGGTGCACCCACTGTGCCACCCAGAAGAGGGTGAACATATTCGGACAGATGATGTGCCCAGGGGCAAGAACCAGGTGAGTGGCTGTGAGGTGCTGGCAGAGCCATGCTCTCTGCCTTGAATGACATAGTGACAATTTTCTGGGCCCTCCCTGCCCCTGTCTGTATCCTGACCTGCCATGACCCTCCAGCCAGAGCCTCGGCCTATGGTCCTGGGTGGAGACAGATCCCAGCACTCTGTCATGTACAAACACCTGCCATGGCCATGGGGACCAATTCAGTCGCTGCTCAACTTTCAGTCGCTGTCTCACTTCCCCTTGGGAGACATCTAGAAGTGCAGAGGTGTCCATCAGGTGGGATGTGTGTGTCTAGTGGGGTGGAATATGTACATATACATGTGAACTCATGCTGGTGGCTGGCCTGTGTGTGTGCATGCATGCAAGGCCATGTCCCTAGCAGGCAGTTGCTGCTTTCCATGCTGACTCCCCCATTTTTCCCTTCTACAGCTGCTCCACCCTGAGACCCTGAGGATCTGACAGAAGCTACCCAGGCTGATCATGCAGGGAGTGGTAAGTCCCCTGACCGACAGTGTCCCAGGGCAGGGGTAGGCTATATCCAGGGGCTGGGGACCAGGTGGGGCCCCCACCAGGCTCTCTCCCTTATGGGGCCCACAGATTTGAGGGGTTTGGGCCCTCAGTGTCAAGGAGAGGGCACTGCTGACATAGTGACTGTCCCCTCTCCTTTTCTCCTAGGGCCTTGACAGAAGCCCTCAGAGCCAGGTCAAGGTGGAAGCTCCAGGGAAGAGACCTGTGACCCAGAGGGACCCAACACCCTGCACACCCCACAGGGCCTTGGAAAACCAATAGTTTGGCCACATACTGGGTTGAAGACCTTTATGCTTCAGGTAATACTTGCTGCCCCAGCCCCTGACAACCTTCTGGTGGCCTGTGCCCCTATGTGCTGAGGCATTGCATATACTGTTCATGTCTGTGTGGGGGACAGTAGTGCTCATAAATGTGTATGTGTTTCCACAAGCCTGTGCTGTTGGCTACCATGTGCATGTAGGCGTGTGGGCTTCTGTTCCTGGTATTGACTCCCTCATGCTTCCCCACAACAGGATCTCAGCCCCAAGAGGGCATGGCCCAGAGAAACCCCAAATATATCTATGTGTGTAATGGTAGGTTCATAGACCAGCTGTGCCTCCGGGGCTGGGATGGACCATGTCCAGGGACTGGGGGTACCAGGTGGGGACTTGTGAGGCTCCCTGTCTTCTAGGGCCCCAGGGGCATGAAGTACTCAGATTCTTTGTGCCCAAGGCAAGGGGCAAGGCACTGGTGGCATAGTGACTGTCTCTCTCATCTGGTCCATTCTAGAGCCTGTCAAGAAAGCCTGCATAGTTGGCATAGGACATGGGCAAGTGATCAGTAGGACTGTGGCAGCACTGTGGCGGTCCTGCTGTCCTGTCTTCTCCCAGGCCTGGAACACTCCCCCTGCCAACACCAAGCAGGAGACATGGGAAGAAAGAGTTGTGAGTTCAGCTCCAAGCCACCCACTAAGTAGCTGAGTAAAGTATTTTTCAGCTGAGTAGCTGAAAAATACCCAAATCAGCTGACCCTTCATGGCCAGCATATGACACTAGGACTGGAAGGAATCAATGGAAAAAGCAAATGCCACCTTCTCGCTGTCATAAGCAATGTCCCCCAGCTCCTGGTATAGGTCAGGTTCTGCCTGAAGAGTCCATCCCCCTGTCCTCCAAAAAACAGTGGCACAGTTACCCTGCCCACAGTGGTCTCTCATCGAGTTTCAGGTTCATGTCGAATCTGTGGCGTGGGAACAGCAACATCACCTTCCACTTCAACCTGTGCTTTGATGAGGACTGCCCCATTGTCATGTGCAACATAGAGCAGGGTGGAAGACGCTGGGAAGAGGAGGAGGAGGCCTACAGCATGCCCTTCCAGCCTGGCACCTATGTCGTGATGGCAGCAAGCATCTGGAGTCA
The DNA here is from genome assembly GCA_030014935.1 of Caiman crocodilus. Classification (NCBI taxonomy): domain Eukaryota; kingdom Metazoa; phylum Chordata; order Crocodylia; family Alligatoridae; genus Caiman; species Caiman crocodilus. The sequence goes on along the minus strand of JAGPOW010001543.1, from coordinate 64,851,631 downwards.
GTGCTACATGGCCTAGGCATGGTGGGGTGCGGGGCAGCTTGCCTTTCCCTCCCTGAACAGAGCACAACCCTGACAGGCCATTTTCCACCACAACCCTGACCAGCTATCATTCTCTCTCTTCATGGACAAGGCCCTGCTGTGCCAGAAACTTTCTTTACCATGGTCCTGACCAACTGCCCATCTGTCCTCACACACACTATATCCTGCTCTTCCAGGATATTCCATCACCCTGGCCCTCATGGACTGCCCCTCTGTCCCCTAACAGACACAAACCTGCTTGACCAGAATCATCCTACCATGCCCTTCACTGACTGCACATCGGTCCTCCAAGAGACACAGCCCGGCTGGGCAGACCCTGCCTCAACATGGCCCTGACCAATTCAAGTCTGTCCTGCCTGTCCCCTCAGTTCTCAGTGGCCCACCAATCATCAATCACTCAGCATTCTCTATTCTTTACAGAGCATGGTGTATGCACCTATGAATTATTTTATGGCTTCTGAGTCTGATGCACAAATGACAGTCCCACCTATAAGCAGGGCACAGCCACACACTAGCAATGCTCTGAATCTGAACAGCAGATTTTTTTCATCCTCTGACACCACAACATGGACAATATTGAGACCTCCTATACTACACTGCTTAAGCTTTTGCAAGCATTTGATATAGCTCCTTCAAACATCGCTGGAGAATAGTTATTTTCCTTTTTGCGGTAGAGATAAAAATTCAAATGGGTGTTGTGTTGTACATTCCTCTTTTCCTCTTTTATACTGACAAGGAAAAAAAAATGCTTTTAAATTAGCAAATGTCAAAGATTATTTGCCCTGCCATGGTACTTGCCTAGTTGTAATAACAATTGGATGAAATGGGTTTTGTTTGTTAGAGCAGTTTCTATTACAACAGCTTATGGAGTCATGCAGTTAGAAATCTTTTGAAATGTTTTTTTTGTAGCTTTGAGTTTTTCTTTGGAATTTTTTTTTCTTTCTTTTTCACTCTTCATGGAATTAATGAGGCAGTGCATTAATTATATTATTTCATAATCCCTCTACTACTTGGAGATTTGCGCCAAACATATTAAAATACATTTAAATAACCATTTCTGAGATGATACCTCCTACTTCAGAATTGTTAATGATTCCACAACATCTGACATGTAGCCAATTCATTAGTGAATGAATGGGTTTAAACTCATACATTCTGGCAGATTAGCATAGAGTCTAACAAATGTCTTTATAGAATCAAAGAAAATTATGCTTGGATGGACCTCAGGAGGTCATCTAGTCTAACCCCCCTGCTCAAAGCAGGACCATCCCTAACTAAATCATCCTAGCCAAAGCTGTCCAGGCTGGTCTTAAAAACCTCCAAAGATGGAGATTCCACAAGTTCTCTGGGTAACCTATTCCAGTACTTTACTACCCTCCTTGTAAGAAAGTTATTTTTTTCTAATATCTAATCTAAATTTCTGTTGCTTCAGCTTGAGACCATTGCTCCTTTTTTGTCATTTGACACCTCTGAGAACAGTCTATCTCCATTCTCTTTGGAACCATTCTTCAGGTAAACGAAGACAGCTATAAAATCCCCTCTCATTCTTCTCAGTTCCTTCAGTCTGTCCTCAGAAGTCATGCATCCCAGCCCCCAAACCATGTTTGTTGCCCTCCACTAGAGCCTCTTGAATTTCCCTACATCCTTTCTGTAGTGAGGGGCCCAAAACCAAAGAGAGAGAGAGAGAGAGATAGTACTCCAGATGTGGCCTCACTAGTGCCATATAGAGGGGAATAATCACTTCCCTTGATTTGCTGGTGATGCTCATATTAAGGCAGTCCAGTATGCCATTATCTTTAACAACAATAGCACATTGTTGGCTCATATTCAGCTTATTGTCCACTGTTAATGCCTAGGTCTTTTTCTGCAGAGCTGCTAATTAGTCAGTTAGTCCCAAGCCTATAGCAGGGAATGGGATTCTTTTCTCCTAAGTCCAGGAATTTGGAGTCCAGGAATTGCACTTCTCCTTATTGAACCTGGTGGCTGCATCCAGATGAGTAAACACGTGCTTGCTGCAGCATCTCAAACCAGTTTGAGACACCACAGGAGGCATGCTAGGAATGAAAAAAATGTTCTCTGCACTGCATATTTGCAGTGCAGACTCCAAATTTGATACCAGGAAATCTTGCTATATATATATATATATATATAAAAAAGCATGCTGGGAAAAAGCAGCACAAGGCACGCTCCTGTAGTATCCCCTATGCAACCAGAGGCTGGGTCCCCCAGAGAGATGCTCTAGCACCTGGCCAGAGCTCTATTCCTGCCTTGTGTTCCTGCTGCTCCAGCAGACTTCATCAAAGTGCTGGAGCAAACAGAAGTGGAGCAAAGCTGCCAGCAGTGGCCTGAACCCAGACTCTGTCCCCAGTAAGTAGGGACTTCGAGGTGAGGGGAATGCTTGAGTGGGTTGGGGAGATTGTGTGGGTGGGTGGGGGGCTGTATGGAGGGGGGAACTCCAAGGAGCCAACCCAGCCCCATGGCATGTGGGGCACATGGAGGCAGGAGCTGGCCTAGCATGATGGCATGTGGCTCTTGCCTGCAGTGCCAGGAGTCCCCAGGTGGCAGCAACAGGGACCTCAGTCTTGTGCAAAGGCACACACCAATGGGCCTGGCTGGCTCCATGCACTATATGTAGCCCTGGGTCTCAGGTGGCACTAAATGGCACCCAGGTCATACACTCCCACTGGCTGAGCAAGGACCCAAGAAGACCCCTGATTCAGGTGTGGTCTCGGCCACACGTGAGCCCTCGCAGCGCAGGAGGAGCAGCAGCAGCAGCAGGGGCAGAGAAGCAGAGAAGTGGTGAGAAGGGTAGTGCCAGCAGCTGAAGCTGATCCGGAGGGGAGCCTCCCGGATTGCTTATAGCTGAGCCAGCAGGGAGCCACGCTCCTGAGCCACGCGTGAACACAGCGCGCAAACAGGGAGCTGGCAAGGGGACAGGAGGGGGCTAGGAGCATCCCCAGAGGAAGCTCTGGGGAGAGATACCAGCTCACCGAGGTGAGTTGCTGGGCTAGAGACTTGTGCCCACCCCACCTCAACCCGGGAGCTTTAGAGACTGAGGCTGCCGGCAGGCACTTCTGGGGAACCGGGACTCCTGATTGGCAGCTGAAAAACTGCGGGAATACCACGGGAATTTCAAATCTAAACTGAAACTTACCAGCGGGGTCTGACTCACTGCTTGGCAGTTAGGAGCAGAGCAAGGAGCCAAGAAGACCCCTGATAGGGTTCAGGTGTGGTCTCGGCCACACGTAAGCCCTCGCAGCGCAGGAGGAGCAGCAGTGGAGGCGGAGAAGCAGTGAGAGGGGTAGTGCCAGCAGCTGAAGCTGATCCGGAGGGGAGCCTCCCAGATTGCTTATAGCTGAGCCAGCAGGGAGCTGTGCTCCCAAGCCATGCACAAACAGAGTGTGCAAACAGGCGCGCTCTGTAAGGGCGCGCCGGCATTCACGCCGGCATTTGCGCAGGAGGAGAGCAAGGAGGAAGTGAAGAGTGACTTGACAGAGGGAAGACCACTTTTTCTAGGAACATGGTGAGTACACGTAGTGCCACTGCCAGGGGCCTGGCCCCTCCCCATCCCTCTTCCCTGGTGCTGCGCCCCCGGCGCACCTCTGAGGCCACCACGCAGACTGAGCCCCTGGGGGCCCACTGTCTGCCTCCCCCACCTTGGCTGGGGGTGGTGGCTGGGTCAGGCCCCCGAGGGTGTGGGAAATGCCTGGGGCATCCCCTGGCTGCCCCTTTTGTGGCCATCTTCAGGCCCTGGAGGAGCGGCTGTGGGAGCTCCAGGCAGAGGTGAGCAGGCTGCAGGGCATTCGGGCAGCAGAGGATGAAATTGACATGTACTTCTGTTCTTTGCAGGGCCAGAAACCTACTGAGGAGCCCCCCAGACCCAGAAGACTCACTTGTCGGTGGCAGCAAGTTCCCCTTGGACCCAGGTAGCCTGTGCTGCTGCAGAGCCTGTAACTGAGTTACCACTTGGGAACAGGTATGCGGCCCTGGCCACCCTGGAGGAGACTGCTGAGAAGCACCCCCCTGAGGTGCTGATTGTGCAACATCATCACAAGCGGAGAAGAAGAAGCGGTCCCAAAGGATGAACAAGTGTTGAGTCCTGGTCATCGGGGACTCCATCCTGAGGGGCATGGAGGTTCCCATCTGCTGTCCTGATCCCTTGGGCTGAGAGGTCTGCTGCCTGCCTGGAGCATGGGTTCAGGACGTCACGGAGTGCGTCCAGAAGATTGTTAGGCCCACAGATTACCATCCGTTAGTGGTAGTCCACATGGGGACCAACGACGCTTCAAGAGGCCGGCCAGAGGACATCACTGAAATCTTCAAGGCTCTTGGAAGACAGCTCAAGACAATTGGATCGCAGGTGGTGATTTCTTCCATTCTGCCAGTGAGTCGGCGGGGAAGATGACACGAGGCGTGTATCATAGCTGTAAACCAGTGCCTTCGAGGTTGGTGTTATGATGTGGGCTTCGGATTCTTCGATCACAGCCTGCATTTCTCTATGCGGAGTATTCTGGCAGAGGATGGACTTCACCTATCGCCTAAAGGTAAGTGTTTCTTTTCTTCTAGGTTGGCTGATCTCATGCAGCGGGCTTTAAAATAGCTTCACTGGGGGATGGGCCTGCCAGGAGAGGAGAGGACACTCTGCCGCTGAGCCAGGTAAGTCGGGCGAGCATCGGTGGTTGTAGCTTGGGGGAAACAAGTGGAGAGGGGGAGGCAGCAGTGGGTAGCCTCAAATGCCTCTATACAAATGCTCACAGCATGGGAGGTAAGCAG
>JAGPOW010001543.1:64734846-64840908 GCA_030014935.1 Caiman crocodilus | reverse complement strand
GATCAGGCCTGTGTTCTCCAAGGTGCACAGAGCCAGAATTGAGTCCAGAGCCTTGGATGGTGGCAGTGGGAACCCCAGGCTAGCGGGTGTGCTCCAGGGGAGGGGACGGCTGAACGGGAGGCACCTCAAGGGAGGCACTCGGAGCCTGGAAGGTGGTCGGGCACAGGGAGGTGGGCAGCTCAACACAGGAGTGCCCCCTACTGGCCTGCCACAGCTACTAAGTCCCTGAATGAGATAAGCACCCCCTTCACCCCCCGCCACACACACAGCTTGCTTGGCACTGTCTTCTGTCTCTGCTGTATTCAACATATGTCCCCTCCTTTCCCCATTTCCACACTCCTCTCCACTGCTGCTACTGTTCTTGGCTGACCCAGGGGTGTTGGGAGCAATACAGCCACTCCTGCTTCACTCTAGCCAGGATGCATGGGGAACTAGGCTTAGCCGGAGATTGCAACAATGTTGGTGGGGGTGGGATCTGTGGGGAGGGAAAGTTCTTTTCTCCTGAGCCTGCTCCAGGTCTGGTGGGGAACGCTCTGGGGACCAGGAACAGGGAGTGAGAACCCACTGAGCCTGGGTCCCTGAACAGAGCAGCCAGGGATAATGGGGACTGCAGCAGCAGCAAGTGGAGGGGAGAGGGATATTGGGAGGGGAGGGGTATGCTCCTGCACATGGAGGGAAAGGGATGGGAGGGGGAATTCTTAACTGCTTCAGGGACTTAAAGTTCCTAGATGCTGCTCCCATAGTATGTGCTAAAAGGGTAGTGTAACTGCACCACTGTAGGCTTCTGCATGTGCCCATTGATTGACAATACAGGAATTAGCTGCAGACGGTTTTGAAAGTGAAGATAAGCACCTTATATTTGATACAAAAGAGAAGGTAGGGCCAGTGGAGGAATAAAAAAGGGCTGAAATGGTCAAAGCAGTAGGGTAGAGAAATGATCATTACAGCAATAATCAGGATCGATTAAAACCTAGGGTTGCGCCACGCTAAAGAGCAGCAATGTAGGTTGTTCCCAAGGCATTTCCTCTAGTTATTTTTATAAAATTCATTTTTTTTTGCAGACTATCATGTAAATGCTTTACAAAATGTTGTTATATCAAGTGTGATCTTTATCAATCACATAAGTAATCTTACTGAAAAAAAAACGCTAGTTTGAAGACACTTATTTTCTATAATACCATACCTGCTGGTATTAAGGTGGCTACATTTGGGTTTGTTGGTTTGGGTTTTTTTTACTGCTTACCACCCATACTGGTCTTTTTATGGCTTTGCCTAGGGAAGCAGCATCTAGCTAATTGGGACCTCTCATGTACTCCTTTAGTATTGGCATAATACTCCTTTTTTTCCCCTGTGTTGCAGGGCACTAAGGTGCCTGCTCCTTTAAGGGCTGAAACTGCTAAGGAGAGAGCCTTAGCAGTCAGTCAGGAACCCCTCAGCTGCAAGTTACCATGGCAGCAGGAATGACGGCATTAGCCCACACCTGCAAGTGGTCAGCTGACTGGAAGAGGCAGGGCCTGAGGCACATACAAACCCCAGGGCTGGAACTAGAGGGTCAGGTCTCTGCTAACAGCTAAGAGGCAAGGAGCTCTCCTAGCGGAAGCTAAGTGAAGAGGCTTGACTGCCCATTTGGCTTCTGGTAAAATTAAGGGACTTCAGGAGCTCAACAGATACCCTGGCCTACAAGGCATGTAGTGCTGGGAGGAAAGGTGATTCTTTTTAAGTGACAGAGCACACCCTGAACTGTTTGCATTGTTATATCCCAGGGGCTTGAATTTCAATTTGTTTGTAAATGGGGAGGATTGGGTTGAGGCTATTGGGGAAGGAGGAGGCCTCTTTAGGGGCCTACTACAGTGTAGGGACCCCAGAGCCAGTGTTTGTACAGTGTCTGGGGTGCATGGACCCCAGCGCTGCAGGGCACAGAGAGAGAGAGGGCTGTGGAGATCCCAGTGATGACTAGAGGCCAAGTGAAACTAAGGCCTTGGAGGGACACTGAATGCCATCTGTGAGGCTTGGGGCATGGTAAAGGGGTGGTTTTGATGCCATGCAGCTATCCAATAAGGTTGAAGGTGCCCCAAGAGGCAATCACTTTTGTGCAGGTCCTAAAAGGGGTCCAAGAACCCACAGGATCCAGCAGGACCATGCCCAATGTAAACTTGAGGGCAGCCTTCCTATTCATAATTATTACCAACAAGACATGGTGGGCGAGAGAGGGTACCCATTGGGCCAAATTGGCATGGTCAAGAGGCCCTAGGGATCCCATGGCTATCCCTGGGGACCTTGTCCTGTGACACCTGTCTTATGGAACATCTTCAATATTTCTGGGATATACTAGTTTTTTACAGAATGGATCTCTTGCTTTCAGTACTTGTTCCATAAATGTCTTTACACCTAAAGGATTCATCTTTGTGTGACTATGAAAAGATTCTTTTATCCTTAATTTTAGCCTTCTGTTTACATTTTCATTGTTTAGGAAGCTGAGGAAAAAAAAAAGAAACTACCATATAGGGAATTTGAATAACCAGTATAGAATTAAGCTTCAACAGTAGTCACTAACTGGTTCAGAAAAAGCTAATTACATATGCTAACAGGGCAAAAAGAGGGCTGTATGTAATCCAATATAGCCTCCATATGTAGATAATAACAGCCGCATCTACATGAGTAGCAGACTATTCACTAGTTACTGGGGAGTCATTTAGTACTTGCATAAAGAAGTACTAAATGACTGCTCAGTAACTGGTGTTAGTGTACAGTACTGTCCCTGCACATCTCTTTCCATGCACAGTAGCAACAGCAGTAGTTGTGTGCCATGCTTGGTGCCATGCAATATGCTACTGCACAGTAGTATCTTGTTTAGATGCTCCCTATGTTTTATGAAAAGCTGCCTGCAGCACACAGTGACACACAGTCCCTGGGAAACAGAATTTGCTTGGCAGTCACATGTTGCTACCATGAGGAATTACAGCCCTTATATGTTGTATATGTAATAACAGAACATTTACATCCACATAAGACCTAAAAATGTATTGTGTAAGTCTGAAGCTGAATAGAACATTTTTAACCTAACTGAGGGTGAAAAGATAGATATATGGAACAGATCCTCCTTAGTATTCATTTGGCAGCAGTCTGGAGAACATCAGCATTCTAGAGGTGAGGACACCATATAGTGCAGTGACTCACACCATGTAGCTGAATGCAGCACCATTCATTGGGGTTGCAACAAGTTCAAGCTTTCAACTTTTAAGAGATTTGGCCCATCGTATTTCACTAGTCTGGTTCACACAAGTTGTACTAAAATAATAGGGGAAAAAACAGATTATAGTGTTTACCTTTTTAAGCAAATAGACAAAAATAATAATGTGGCTTGATTCTAAGGTTATTTCTGACCCTGACCTTAACAAAAAATCTCTTAAACAGGCTAAATATCTATTAATTTAGTGTTTCCCAACTATTGTACTTATGGCAGGTATGAAAATACATAGTGTAATATTCCCAAAGCTTATACATTATGCAAGCAGCACAGAACAATGATTATAAATCTTCTCCAGATGCAGCAGCTAAAGACCCTACCAGCCCCCTCTCCCTCTGAGAAGGAAAAAAGAGGAGAGGAAATTTAGTCAGAGAACTTTACTGTGGCCTGACAAATTACCTCATCCATTGCCAGTAATATAGCTAACTGAGCTGAATTAATTTCTTTGCCACAATGATCCCCATTTTTTTCTAGTGCAGAGATCAAGGTCATGTTACATCAGCTGAACATCGACCAGCTGTGTATTACTCTTCATGAGACATCCCAATTTTTATTCTTGAGGCTGTAGCCACTAGTGGCCTATTAACAATTATATATTGTAAGATCTTTCATACATTACTGTTATTCACAGCTCCTATAAAACTGCCTCTGCACATTGTAGTAATACGTATGGTTTAGGCAACTGACCTCTAAAGAATATTAAACAGCTGTGTGGCAAGTAAAAAGCAATTATCTATGTGACTATTTAGATATACCTAAGTAATTTCAACATTGATAGTGCTGGTAATGATCCCTCTTGGTGCCTTGATATAGCAAATCACTGCTAATCTATGCCCAATTCTTTGTTGTACAAATGCAAATGTATTTGTTGATATAAATATTAGCCAAAATAAAATTAATGCATTATTAATTTCAGGTTTATACATACATGCATTACTATTTGTAACTGGTTTTTGTTTTTCTGTGTTCTATATGAAGCTTTGAAGAATATAAAAAAGAAGGGAAGGCTATGAGAAAGTGGAAGAAGCAGGCTCTGAGGTAAGAGTTCACTTACTTGTATTAATAGGGTCCAACAATTCTAAAATTTCCACTTTTACAATCACTGGAAGACATAACAATGACAATACATACCTAATAAAAAATGAAGGAAAAAAAAGCATTCTCGGAAAACATTGTTATTCAATGTAAAGAAGCTTATATAAAATAAACAACATTAATATATATTATATATGTATAGTATCAGTAGACTAAGAAATAAGAGTCAGATGCAGTTTTCTCCCTACTCACCTTCCCATGCATCTGCCTACTGTCTGATGTGGGATGAATGCTAACCAAAATATTTGACTATCAATGACCATTGTTGCAAAACAATGACCACAGAACTGGGGATATGTGTTTGGTTCTTATCCTCCTAAGAGGATAAGAATCCTCCTAACCTTTAATATCCTCCTATCTAGATTCCTTACCATCCTTCGATAGGGTTCCTTGCCTGCCTCTACAGATTTTTCCAGTATTCCTGGATACATCTTATCAGAATAATAAAGAGACCCCTAAGGATTTTTGGGAGGTATACCAGCAACTGAAGTGGAAGGCAAAAGTAGTGTAAGACCAAGTTTCTCCTCCTTTACACAAACAGAACAACGCTTTATTCCAAAAGAACAACCATTGAAGAAAACAAGGCAATAATATACTACTTAGTGTAAGAATGACAGAATCTATCACATAGTCAATGTGCATATATACATCCATCACTATATTTCTGTTCTTCACCCTCTCTTTGTTATCTCTTAAATGTTTTGATGAAGGCCCCAAACTTCCTTGAATTTAGATAAAAGGGGATCAAATCATTAAGCATTCTGCACATTCATATATTCCAGAGCCATTCTCATCTGACTTGCTGCACAAATATTTAGACAACTCTGTACAGTATATAGAACCAAGCCTGCATAATTTGATTTTATTCTCGCTTATTCCAAACTTCAGAAATGAGCACTGAACTTTTTAGCTTATATGCAAGTTGCTTCTATAACAATAGGAATTTAAAAACCCTGTGGAAAGATATGTTGGAAATTGCCTGTTCAAAGAAATTTATGATTTTATTATAGCTGCATATTGACTATTTCTACAATAACCTGAAGGCAGAACCAAACAGTTTATTTATTCAAACTGCAAATGAAATTGGGTAAGAAAAGTAATTAGCCAGCAACAAAAAATAATAGAAAAGCACCATAAAAGCAGTTTTGAATTTATGTGGGTTGTCAGATAGTTAGAAAAATAACAGCTTAAATTTAAAAAGATCAACTTTTTATGCACACCAACTGCATACAGCATATATAGCTTTATCACAAAGTTCATTTAGAAAAAAAAAGCCCAGAGCCTTGTTTCACAGTACTTCTAGTTCAGCTTTTTCTCTTCCTTCCAAATGGTTGAAATACCAGCTTATGGGAATAAGGTGCTTCTGCATAGTGAAATGGAGGCTCTATTTAAGCTACTAAATGTATATATATTTTAAAAAGAAAATCTAAAATAGTTGCAGCAGAAGTAAGATTTTGTTGATAGTCCTTCCAAGAGATTTTTGACTAATATATATATTTTTTCCCTCCAATCAATCGATAGTTTAAATGCCAGATGTAGTTATTCTGTTTTCTGAGTTGGCCAATTTCTTTATCTTTCCATGCTCCTCTTTACATGTTGCCCTAAACCTGCTAAAGTTTGAACAATCCTTTTTAGCCACAGTTCTGCACTAGAAGGTAGAGGAGCTGTAGTTATCCGGGGGGAGAGGGGGGGCATTAAATAAAACCTGACACTCCCCACTATACTGTGAAATCTTTTTTTTTCCCCACTAAACCATATCCATTCAAGAGGTACAGCTTACTCCCTTCCAGAATGTAGCCTTCCTGTTTTGGTCCCACATTATTTTATCTCCCCTGTGTCATATTCAGGTCACCTATGCATTTCTAGGGAGGCTGGGATTGCAGTTCCTGCTAACCCATCTCTTCTTCCTCTCTCCATTCTCATTGGTAATTCCACCAAACATTCATTCAAGCTTGAATAATTTTTGATTCTCTATTATACCTTTTGCCTTAACAGGTAGTGTCAGACCTTAGTTGTAAATTGGCATAGCTTTAATTGGGCTCTGCTGATGTATACTACTCCTTCATCTTTGCAAAACACCTACATTGCATAGGTGTTAATTAGGGCTGTGCGGAGCTTCAGTCACTGATTTGATTCAGTGGAGATTCAGCCTGATTTGGTGTCCAAATCTGAATTGGATCAGGAGACCCTTTAATCTCTCCTAATCAAATCAGAACACTCCTAATTGATTTAGAGCTATTCGATGATTCGGACATAGACACAGCTTTAAAAATTTGTTCTACATACTTCAAGGTACCGGGTTGCTCATCAATGCTGAGATGGTGGGGAAGATGGAGCCTCTCACAGAAGCATGGGAGTGGTGAAGGGAGTCCCAAGAATGCTAGGCAGTAGACCCAGAAGTGGACCAGAAGTACTTCTGGTCTACTTCCAGGTACACCATGGAGTACATGGGGGACCCTCCTCACGCCCCCTGGCTCAGTGATTGTTGCCTCCTGGGTCTGGGGAGGGGGAGGAGTGTCCCCCATATGCCAGAGACATGTGTGGGGGAGGTCCCTATGCACTCATCAGTGGAAGTACTTCTGGTCCACTTCCAGATCCACTGCCAAGTATGCAAGGGACCCCCCCATGCTCCTGTGAGATGCTTCATCTGCCCCACCATTGCAGCATTCACAAGCCATGCTTGGTACCTCAAGGTACGTAGAAAAAACATTTAAAGCTGTGTCCAAGGCTGAATCACCAATTCTCTGAATCTGGATCAAATCTTCAGATTTGGATTTGGCCAAATCTAATATGGACATTGATCTGAATCAACGAGTCAAATCACTGTCCCCAGTTTGGTCTGAATCAAATACTGCCCACTTTGTAGACCACTAGTGTCTATGCCTATCTAAGGTACAAAGCATTGGGGAATTGGGCATAGCATGCCTGAGAATCAGTAACAATTAAAAATAAAAAAGCAGGACAATAAACAAGGCTTTGATCTTGCCTATGTTTCAGTTGAACAGCTGTTGTGTTTAAAGTTTTCCACATATGTAAACATTTGCAGAAGTGAAGTATTATCCAAGCATATATAACTAGAAGAGACTCATTTAGATAGTGATGATCTACTTCCCAAAAGTACACATGGGTCTCTCTCCAGCCGAAATAACTAGCTGCTCAGCACCCATTTTGTACATTTGTTCCATTTATCAACTTGATTATTTTGTTTCTGTCTCTCTAATTATCTTTCTTCAAATGGAATAACTAGAAAATAGGCACTATACTCAAAATATGGTTCAACTAATGCTTTATTAAGCAGCAGCCCAATATCCTTGACTTCATAATAAATACAATTTGCTACCAACTAACACTCCACAAAACTATTTACTGAAGCTTCAAAAGGAACACATTTTTAAGGTTGAATCAATATAACATACGTGGACCCTTTTCCTCTAATTATTTCTTAACATTTTAAACTGTGCTTACCTTGGATATGATTTTCACACTGTTGCCATACTTCATACTAAGAAATGTTTCATTTCATATTCTAGGCCAAGACCCCAATCTTAAACCTGTCCTTTATCTCCTGAGCATATATTTTCCCTGCCAACATAGTTGTTTTTTTTCTCTCCTTGGTGTGTGATTGCTAATGTGCATCAGCTAACTCATCATAAAATGCTTATAAGGAGAAGACTCAGAGACTATTCACTGGGCATGTCTACACAAGATGCTTTATTGCATAGTAGATTCATCTACTACACAGTAAAGCATTACTGTCTACACATGAATAGCATTTACTATGCAGTAAATTAGTCTACTGCATGCTTGGGTACTACCTGTAAATGCAGGAAGAAGGTTAACTGCTCAGTAGCTACTGGGCAGTAGCACACATGTAGACAGTGACTCAGATGTAAATCCATGCCTGATCAGTCAGACCAGCAGGGGGCTACTCTCTTGCTTGGGGCACAGCAACATGGCTGGGAGTATCTGTAGATACATGGTAGGGACAACTCCTTGGCCTGACCCCCAGGGCCTGTGCCAGCTGCTGGGCATTGGGTCACAGGAGTGTGGGCATGTACCAACTGCAGCATTCTGGGAGACCCTCATTCCTACCCATGGGGCCTATGTCACCAGCTGCCTGCCTCCCAAGTAATGTGCCCTCAAGTGAGGGCATGTGCCAAGTGTCACTGGCACCTGGAGTCTCTTTGTTAGACTCCAAGGTCCCTGGAAACTGCAGACAATGTCCTGGGGTCCAAACTGGTAAGAAGGAGAGACTGCCGACCTCATAGCAATAGGGTTAATGCCAATGTACAGATACCTTTTGCCTGGGGCAGTCAGTCAAATGTCCATACCTGCAAGGGCATGGCATCCTACAGGCAGAAGCATGGTCACCAGCAGTCTAGGCACCAGTGTCACATAAAGGTCAAGGTCCTAAGGGCTGAGTGGGTCCATATTATGGACCACAATCAGCAGTTTAGAACCATGATCATCATGCAGCAGTTGATCCACACCCTGGTCAAAAGGGCCCCTGGACATAGCCACCGTGCTTACTCCAACACAGGTGGCCTGCTGGGCTAAGAACAGACATTACACATAAATCAGTTTAAGTGATCAGAAACTGATTTAAACCTGTAACATAACAGGTGTTCAGTGGACTGAAACCAGTTTGAGATAAACCTGACTGAATCTAGCATCAGACTGAACTGATTTGGCTCAAACCAGTTTATGCAATGTCTGTCCTAGACCCCTTTCTGGTTTAAGATAAACCAGACACCCTCATCATCCTCGTATGCTATCTGGGCTGGGCAGAGATCTTTGCTCCACAGCAGGGTTGGCCCCTCCCCTCTGTCCCCTGGCTGGAAGTCCCGCTGAGACTTCAGGTACAGCAGTGTTTGCCTGGCTTCCCCTGGCTCTACCAGCCCTCGCTACTTGCTGGAGAAACAGGGATCCCCCCCACCTCTCTATCTCCCATAGCATGGACCTCAGCCCCATGAATCCTAAGCATGCAAGCTAATATTGAGAGGTTTCTCTGTGTGTGACTCTCTCCAGTTTCACTGGTACAGCCAGATAGAACAGAGATCACTTAGGGTTGTTCCCTCTTGCTTGATAAGCTGGTCACAGTGGAAGAGGAGTGGTTAGCAGATTTGCAAGCCCAGGACATGGAGTAGGAGTGGGAGAGAGACTGGAGGACAGTCCTCCAGTCTTCATCCTCCTTGAGAATATGCTTGAGACCCAGGAGTGGCAGGCCACCATGGTAGCCCTGGCAATTGAGGAGGACCACCAAGTGCTGAACATCATCCTGGCCCTGGAGGTCACCCTCATGCCAACTGAAGTGGCCAGGGCCCCTTGCCCCTGCTGATGAGCTGGTTCTCCCAGGGGCCTGGCCTCCCACCTGTGCTGCACCCATTTGCCATGTAGCCCCTGAACAGGAGCTGCCCACAGGAGGACCAGCTATGAACATGGGCCCTGATCCCATTGTGGAGGAGGGGGAATCAGGCTGAGCAGCCTGGACAGTGGCTGCCCTAGTCCCCGACTGAGCCCCCAGCCCACTGGTCTTGCCATGGCATGCACACCCATGGTGGTATAGCCAGAGGTTAGGGTGCCAGGCACTTTTCCCTGGGATTGTCCCTGTAGGTACCTCCAACCCATTGTCCCCCACCTCCTCACCCCTCTGATGGCACACACAATGCATTACAGCAAGCCCTCAGAGCGAGGGTGGGAAGCATTCATTGCATGCTGGCCACTGGCACTTGGGACAGTGTCCCCTATGAACCTAAGACTGCCCACCAGACTCCTTCCAGCCTGCACCTACCCACCTGGAGCCCCTGCTAGCCTGTGCCTACCCTTCCACCCCCACAACCTCTTGCCAGGCTGAGACTGATCCCTCGCCCCTGCAGCCGCCTGCCAGCATAAGGCTGACTCCCAAGCCACTTGCCATGCTAAGCCTGCCCCTGGAGCCTCCTGCCACTCAGGCAGCTGCAACCAGGGGCTTCAGATTCCCCTGGATTCTGCAGGGGGAGCAAAGCAGGGTAGTCAGAAGAGTCCCAGGTCCCTCAGCCTTTCCTCATATGGCTTGCAATGCAAGTCTGATCATATGTGTAGCCCTTCCCTGGACTCTCTCAAGCTTTTCCATATCCTTGTTAAAGTGCAGAGCCCAGAACTGGATGCAGTTCACCAGTTGTGATTTCACCAATGTAGGATATCACCAAAGTAGAGCAGAAGAATCACTTCTTTGCAATGGTTTTGCTGGAGGTGTATCAATTGATGCATGCCAAGCTACTGTTGGCCCTGCTGGCTACAGCATCACACTTCCAGCTCATGCTCATACTGTAGTCAATTATTACCTCCAGGTCTGTGTTTGAAAGTGATGGTGGATCTTCAGTCCTGCTACCTGATGAGAGGCAGCAGTCGCACAAGCACCCATGTCATGAGTTTTGCCTGTCAGCAGCTAGGGGTGCAGGACCCCAGAATCCAGAAGTCCCTACACTTATCTCCTTGAAAGCTGGCAGGCTTCATGGCCTCATGAGGGGTTAGCAGGCCTGCAGCTTTCACCCTGATGAGACTTAACACACATAGCGTCACCCATATCACAAGTTTTGCTTGTCTGCAGCTTCAGGTACCGTTTCCCCCAAACCCCTGCACCTATCTCCTTGAAACTCAGCAAGTTTTATGGCCTCAGAAGGGGATAGCATGCCTGCAGTTTTGACCTTGCTGTGGCTTAACACATACATGTGACATGAGTTTTTCTTTCAAGATTTTGGGGTGAAGATTCTACAAACTCCCTCCACACATCTCTTTGAGACTTGGCAGGCTTCATGCCCTCAGAAGTAGCTTCCATTTCTTCATGCTTCATTTAAATCAGGCCAGAAATACAAATTCTAGCCTGTTTCAACCTTCCCCATTATATCCTATGGATGAAACGTCAAAACAGGGTTGAAAGGGCGAAACTGTTTCGACAGAATGGAACAGAACAGCTGTTTCAAATCTAAACAAAATTTGAAAGGGAACGCTGTTCTGTTGATACATCAAAACACTGGTCAAAATGGATTTCTACTGTTTTGCACAGTTCTACTAACTAGGAACTTAGATAACGTACTCTAGTCACATCTCAAAGCAATAGCAAGTCTCTGTTTGCTCAGAGTTTTCCTACTCTTCAGACTTGTACCCCTTCCCATGCCTACCCTCTCTACTCAATAAAGCTGTTCATTATTGCTATCCATGTTGTAGATCTGGACAGGTTACAAGGGTGGGTGGATGAGAATAGGATGGGTTTCAACATTGACAAGTGTAAGGTACTGCACCTGGAGAGGAAGAACCAGCAGCATATCAACAGGTTGGGAAATGCCAGTTCTGGGTGCTGCACTTCAGGAGGGATGTGGACAGCATTGAGAGGGTCCAAAGGAGGGCCACTTACATGATCAGGGGGCAGCAGGGCAGGCCCTATGAGAGGCTACAGGACCTGAACCTGCTCAGCCTCTACAAGAGAAGTCTGAGAGGGGATCTGGTGGCCATCTATAAACATATCAAGGGTGAGCAGCAGGGAATGGCAGATCCTGTTCCCCTGAGCACTAATAGGAGTAACTAGGAATAACAGCCATAAGGTGACAGAGTAGGTTCAAGTTGGACATCAGGAAGCATTACTTCACAGTCAGGGCCATTGGGATCTAGAACCAACTTCCAAGGGAAGTGGTGCTCACTCCTACCCTGGGGGTCTTCAAAAGGAGGCTAGATAATCACTTTGCTGGGGTCATTTAAACCCAGCATTCTTTCCTGCCCATGGCAGGGGGTCAGACTTGATGATCTGCTCATTTTCCTTCTGACCCTACCAACTCTGAAACTACATGCTCAACAGGGATTGGACAGGCTTTCTTGATCCCTTGGTTCAGCTGACCAAAGGAGGCTACTTTTTAGGCTTCAGGCTAATAGAAGCACTCCAAGATCCCAAGGTCTACAGGTCCTGTGTATCCCAGGTGGCACAAGGCCCAGACAGAGACCTGGGTCTGGGTGGTGATGATGCTACTCCAGGCTTATGGGTGTGTTCCAGGAAGGGGGTTGGCACCCCAGAGAAGGCATCTAAAGCCTGGTTTTTGGTGGGGTGTGGTGACATGGGTGGCTCAGTATAGGAGCACCTTCTATTGGCCTGCCATACTGCTTACTCCCATTGGAAGCAAATTTACACCTGAGAGGGCACACGTGTAGATTCATTTCCAGAGTAAGCTTACTGCACCTTATTTTACTGTTTCATAAGCTTAAGGTACATTAAGTAGCATGTGTAGATGCTACTGTGATGTAGCTAGGAAAGGCTAACCACATATGGAGAAGGTAGTATTGACCTGCCCTAGCTTACATTACAGTGAAAACAGTGCCCTATCTTTACTATGATTTCAAACAGGAAAGCCAACACACATTAAAGAAATATACCTTTATTGGTAAGAAAGACATTGCCTAAATCTAACTAACTGCCCACACTAGTAACTTTTGAAAATGCATTAATCTTTCATACAGTAGGTTTATCAAAAATATCAAAGCCTCAGAAAATGGTGCCTCATAAATTGCAGCAATGTACTGCTTGGCAGCTTTGATATAAGATACATACCTATGGCTAGGTACACACATTCAAGAAATCCAAGGTAGAATTTATCTGTTATGTGGTTTTCTGTAAGTGGTGTAGTTTAGGTCAGTATTGAACAGAATACACATTTACCTGGGGCAAGGGCGGGGAAGGAATCTTAGACCAGGTTCTGCCATTTAAAAAAAAAAAAAAATCAGTGTGTGTGCGCTCAACTTCTGTTCTATTATGTGCATAGACCAGTTTTCAATCACTTATACCAATAAAAAGTGTAATACCTGTACCTGGCCTACAAGTCCAACTTTGCTTCCTGTGTGCTGCCTACCTTACACCTTATACTTCCTTCCCATTAACTTTGATTTTTCTCCCAACTGTGGCATTGGGCACAATTCTGTCACTTCTAGTAATAATTCACCTGTGTTCACTAAATCAAATCCTCTTCTGCCTTTGCCCCATTTAAGTCTCACTCAGATCCAATTTTTATTTATTGGCTATTTCTACTTCATTTTAAGAGTTAGTTACATGAATTAGATCAATTGCCACTATGGTTCTTTCTTACCTTTCTAAATATTTGCATGTTGCAAAATTCATGTCTACAGTGAACAATGTGCAAGGTAAACGTGAGAACAAGAAAATTAGTAAGAAATAGCTGGAGCTGTTTATTAAAACCATTTTTGTCTGTCTATGTTGCTTTCATTATGGAAAAGTAGCAAATGATGGCTATTGCTGTTTTAATGAATTAACCCCACAGCTATTCCAACTGTGAGCATGAAATCAGTGCATCTAAAAACAAAGGAGGTAATTCTCATACTTATTTCTGCTATCCTTGGAGGTGGAGTGGAGGGTATGCTTATTTACATTGCTCTCTATAATAGTAGATGTATGTACAATTTGTCCACATTTCTTTTGAAATATGAAATAGAATACTACTTAACAAAAATATCCAACTAAATAACATCTATGCTTTTATAAATACAAAGGGCAGACAGTTATTAATTTAAATGTTATAATTTCAGTGAAAAGAATAGTAAGTTATTCAATTTTTGAACCATATTACAGCAGTTAGGCATGATTCAAATGTTCAATATTTTATTGAAAACCCACATTTATGACTGTTAAAATATATTTAGAATGGCATTCTCATTTAATCATCTTACTTCCATTCCTGTAGTCATAGGTATAAACTTAGAATAATTCTTCATATAAAACATGGAAGCAAAGAGAAGGAAGAAAAAGCTAAGGAATCTAAATATTTTACCCACAAAAGTTTATTTAGTATGGTATTCTTTCAATTTCATTTCCTATCCTCATTTTGTAGGTACAATAGCCCCCTGCTACAGTGTGTTTCTCAGGTCCAATCAATCATTGGTCCACCCACCTGTTCTGGGTCAACCTCCCACCACCTCACCTGCCATGCCTTGTTGTTTTCTTAATTGGTTCTTATTAGGATGGGAGGCAGCCCATCCTTGCCCTGATACCAGGGGGGATTATCTGTGGCTCTGTTCATCCCCTACACCACAGCCCAAGCCTCATAGATGGCATCCAGGTGACATAATTACTCCTAGCCTGAGACCAGAGCAAACTGTTTAAAGTTGAGGTGCACACATAAGCTCATACCATCTCCCTTCACACAGGAGATCTCTCCCACTCCACCTCCCTCTCACTGTGGCCTCTGGTATACTGCCCATTACCAGGCCACACTCCACCACCCTGTTCCTCCTTGAGTGACCCCTCTGGACCATCAGGCTTTTCTACTCCCATGCTGGCCTCACCACACAGTCCCTTCAGTTCCCATGAGTTCCCTTACTCTGCGTAGTCTGGCCTTGTGCCAAACTCTGCACTAATTCTGACTCACACTCCTCACTGGGCAACTACATACACACATGGCTCCCAGCCCTCTGGTTTCCTCCTCACTGGGGCTCCACACTCACTCCCTCACTGGGGTTCCTCATCTCTACCTCCTCACTGTGGCCACAGGGTACCCTCCCCCGTTGGGGCTCACATGGCCAAAGCCATGCCTGGCCCATTTGGGTCTTACACCTTCCTTGGGGTCAGGTGGCTGAAGCCATGCCTGGCCTCCTTGTACCCATAGTATTGTGGGGGGTAGGGCTTAAGGTGCACCAGCCTACCTTTCACTGGGGTGGCAACTGGCCTGTTATTTCCTGGGGACTCCTGCACTACTGGGAACCCCACCGGGCCACCCACTCCTGGCAGAGTGCAATTTTAGGTCATGCTCAGGAGCCTCCAAACCATCCCCTTAAGCTCCTGCCCTTACCTCCAAGATGTTTCATGCAGCCAAGCAATGTTTCTGCCTGACTCACCAGCAGTGAGCTTCTCTGTTTTTATAGGTGACCAGAGATATAAAATGGCCACCGCAATCAAGCACCTGCTGGCTGTTTGGCTCAGCCTTTAAAGTGACAGGCACCAACAGTTCCCTGCTGCACACATCAAAGGGAATGTATTTCAAGAATATAAACCAGCAGCATTCTTCATTATGAAAAATACTTTTGATTTGGGATGTGCTTTAATCTTCTAGCACTTCACATTCTCCCCAACCCCCAGAAGAAAATGCAAGAATTGCATCCTAATTAAAACTAGTGGCAATAACGAACCATAAATAACAAAATCATTCTGGAAATAGGCATAGTAAATATTCTTATTTAAACCCATGAGTTTACTCTGTACATTCAGTGAAAGTGAACATTTATTTTGAACAAAGATAGTGCAAAGGATTTTAATGTTTTCTGATCTACTGCATTTAAAAACATTTTTTTTTAACTTTCAAGAAAGAAATTAGAACACTTTTTAGTACTGTCAAGGGTAAAATGTGTCTGAATAAAAACTCAATGTATAATTGGTTTGAGGGGTAATTATCCCTGTTATTCTGAAGTTAAACAGAAGGCAGAACAGTGCAGCACCTCATAGAATAACTTATTCAGGGAGTCACAAATGTTTATAGGCTACAACCTACTTCATGACAAAGTAGGCTCTAGTCTATGAAAGTTCTCTCTGAACAAGCTAGTCTATCAAGTGCCACACTTCCTGACATTATTGTTTCCAGAAATCAGACCTGTTGAGATTCTTGTATGGTAAAAAATAGCATAGCCGTGACCTGTTAGTTTAGCCATGGAGAGAGAGGCCTCATGCAGCCAAGTGCGTCTGTAGTTATTCAACTTTAAGCATATATTTAAGTCCCATTTAGTCAACTGTAAAAATCCTCTTGACTTGAATGAGTGGAATCCTGGCCCTATTAATCTCACTGCAAGCTTGAGAAAAGAGTTCTGAAAAGGCCCCTGTGATGTTGTTGTGATTCCAGGAATGCTGTCTACAGTGCTTGTTATGATTGTGATGAAATTCTCGGAAATACAGTTTTTAAAGACAATATTCCCAAGGATTAGAGAAAACAAGATGGAACTCCCTAGCATACTAATAGGGTACGTATATTTCGTGAGTCTTAAGATGGGGAGATGTTCAAAACATTCACCAGCACATTCTGCTGTTTCCAAGTTCCAGTATCAACTGAGTATGCTGAACAGTAGATGGTGAAAAAGGGGTAGCAGAGAGCCAGAGGGTGGGAATGGGGATGCAGACTGCTGGAGAGCAAAGGGATGAGTGAAGAGTACTGTGGGATGTCAAAGGACTGGCTCTCCCCCAGTTATTCATCCTGGCTGGAGAGCACCACTGCTGTTGGACTGGCTTGTGCTCCAGATGGTGTTTGGGGTTGGACTGCCTGCATGCAGCACAGAGGGCTGGATTGGGGCCCACACTGTATATGGTGCCCTGCTGGACTAGCCCTGTACGCTGGCTCCAGTGCATGGTCTGCAGACTGGCCCAGTGACCATCATCTGGCCTACAGGGATGGATGAGTTTGACATTCCTGGACTAAATCAACAGGATGCCCAAGACAGGTATTTAAAACAGGACTGTCCTGGCAAATACAGAACATATGCTCACACTATATATTGAGAAACACTTCCTATGGTGACATTAGGTCTCTGAATACCTGATAGCAGAAGATTCCAAAACTGACCATAGATTCAGCTGCTTTCTGACCAAAATGGTCTCCAGAGAAATATTTTAACTAGAGAATAACATCCAAACTCTCTTGTGATGATGAGGCAGGTACCACACTACCTTTGAATTAAATACATGCAGTAAAAAACTCAACAGTAATTAATATTTTAATCTCTAGAGTATAACATATAGACAGAGACTCATATGGGAATCATTAGATATCTAAATTAATTTATAAAAGGACAGCTGTAGCACATTAGTTCATTTGATTAACAAGTGCGATGTTACTTCTAGAAATGTGTGCGTATTATATTTGCATACATGCACACAAACACATAAACTGTAACATTAAGACTAAGT
This sequence comes from Caiman crocodilus, assembly GCA_030014935.1. Lineage (NCBI taxonomy): Eukaryota > Metazoa > Chordata > Crocodylia > Alligatoridae > Caiman > Caiman crocodilus. Next base: position 64,823,644 of record JAGPOW010001543.1, on the reverse strand, counting down.
ACAGACAGTAAAAAATCCTGGACTGATTAGATTAAATCTTCACAGGTTAGTTTAAACTGCACAGACTGATCTGATAAACAAGTGAATAGACATGTACTAGAAGAAGCCTCTTTGCTCGGCTGGAGCAGACAGCTTGGGTCAAGGCTAGCCCACCCATTCTGGGTTATGGGGAAGGTGTAAAGCATCCTGAGATGCTGGGGGACTATGAGTTAACCTCAATCTCAGTTCCCTGTTTTAATATTTCCCTCCTTCATTCTCCAAGTACAGTCCTAGCCTCCACCAAGAATCCGCTTCACTGTACTCTTCCAACTCCATTTGTATCAGGCATGATTCAAAACACAGGAGAGAAAGCTTCCCAGTTCTGACTAACCCTACTGCAGCTCAGCCTGCTGCCCAGCATTGCAGTTGCAGGGAAAGTCCTTCACAATTCTAGGTTGGAATGTGCCCAATGAAGGGAATATGCAAGGAATTTTGAAGCTAAAATCTAATTAGTCTCTCTAAGCATTTGCAAACTGAGATTCATCCAAGGATTATACCGTGGCCAAATTTAGACGCATTTTTACAGTGTATAAAATGTTTCCCTGATGACCCATTTGCCAAATTTCAAGTCCTTACTCCCATGCAAAGGTACTAGAGCTATTCAAAGGACAGGCTACCAGATTTTTTTTAATATGAGCAAAACATTTTTCTTTGCCCTCATTTTTGGCAATGGCGAGTTTTTTGATTGGAATTTTCTAGCAAGATTCAGCCTATAACAGGCAGCCAATATTCTAAATGTCACCCCAAATGCCTTAAATTGGGCAGTGAATATCAGCAAGCAAATACAGGGTTTCGTATTATAGGAATCAACCTCAACAGTACTACAAGATCCATAGGATATGTATAAATAGATGTATAATCTTTTTATGAAATATAATTTAAGCATTTATTGATCCACTGTAATATTTTGTTGATTTATTTTTATTATATCATTTTGAATGTTATGAAAATGTATCTGCCATTGGGGAGCCCCAAAAACCTGTGTGATTTAACATCATCATTTTTACAATACCGACAAAAAATTAGCTCCCATTCCCTATCTGATTTTACTTGATTTTAGCTGTGGTGCAGCATTAAAATGCATTAAAATTCTCTAAATCAAGTTATTCATTTACAAATTTATTTCCTATTTTTTTCCCTGTATAAGCTGGGGTTGGGGCATGGTTTGAGAGGAATACCTAGGAGAGAATGGGTATTTTTTTTCTAGTTTTCTCTTATGGTAATGAGTTGCAGTCTTTTAAGATTTCCGTCTAGTAATAATGGACTGTCTTAGTAGCATAAAGAACATTCATTTTTCAAGCCAGTCTACCAGAGTGTACCTGACCCTTGAAATCCTATCAGCCTAACATGAATAAGGCACTCCAATTCCTATAATCAACAGAATACAAAGGAGTGATGTAGCTGACACTAGGAGTGATCTGACCCTACCTGCCTTCATCCATCCCCCAGCTCCCAGAATGAATGCCCAGGTACCTAGTTACAGCGAGGTGTTGCCTTCTATATAAATCAGAAGACGACTTGAAATCTTGTACCTGTGAGATGATTTGCCAACTTCGGCACTGTGTAACCCCCTAGGGTATAGCAACCTGACTTGACATTGTATTTGTGAAAATAAATGGAACTTTAATACAAAAATATGAGGCAGTATAAAATATCTCCCATGTTTCTTAATGCCTTATTGTTTACTATGATAAGGAACAATAAGAGTGCGACCCAGTTTTTCAGCAGGGTACTATACAAACACAAGGCAATGTGATACCATCCAACAGCATGATAGTTCCACAATTTTGATCATAAGTAATAAAATGACACATGGAAATGAGAAGTGATGGGGAAGTGAAGGAGACAGGACAGGGGAAGAAAGAATACAAGAGACAGATGGGAAGTGAAGCTGAGACGAAACTGTGAAGCAGAGAGAAATAGGTGAAGCAAAGAGTGAGACAAAACAGGGTAGAAAAAGACTAATTAAGATTATAGATATTTTCTCAGTGTCTGAAGATCCCTGCTGTGCTTGTTTCCCCTGGGATAGAGTATGAAACTGTTTTTTCTACATTTCCACTCAGAACTACATGGTATGGGGGAAGGAGGCACTACTTAGGCCCCAGTGGGTGTATCTGCATGTGCAATTAACGGGAAGCAATTGTTGCTGTGGAGTTTATTCTTTCTGGATGCATATTTGAACATGTACCAAGAACCACAGCATCCTGAACTAGGTTACAAGGGCTCCTAGAGGTCAGCCTTCCACCCCAGGGCTTTTCTGACCTGGTTCAGTGTGCTGTAGAGGGGCTGAGTGCAGCATGAGGATGCTCCAGTTCAGGCTTAGCCAGCAAGCAGCCCCCGCACTGAAGCACCTTTGTGCTCTAGTCAGCCAGGGCAGCGACTACATGTGCACTGCTGTGGAGTAAAAACCTACAGCAGGATAGAACTTGTATTTACTTATTAATTAGTTTACTCCACCCTAATAGGGGGCACATGTGGATACATCATTTACCATAGAGCTAATTAGTCCACTCTGCAGCGAGCGCCTCAAGTAGATGTGCCTCAAAGTGTGTGTTTGGTAGGTTACCTTGCATAGTTCTAGGTACAAAGATTTTTCAGATCTAAGTAATCTTGAGTGAGACTTTTTGTTTCCCTCTTCCCAACACAGCAGTCCCTACAGCAGCTTTTCCTGGGACCTGGAGTGTCTGTCTGGTTTTATAATGTGTATGGAGGGGCAAGAGCTCTTCTGTACTGTACTGGGTCCAGAGCATTCTAGTTCATGTTCCAGTTCTTCCAGATACAGGCCTAAATAGGCATGCTGATGAGAAGTATAGTGATTCACTTCTTAAATGGAAAACCAGAGTCAAGTGGGACCTCCAAGTTACCACTGGTCCACCAGCGCTAGCATTAGCCAAACCAGTGTAGGCCCAAAACAGCTCTGGGCCTTTGTAACTCTGTGGCAGATTAGCCTCCAGGTTCTGCTGTTGGTTCCCACTACTTAAAATGCACCATTAATGAATGATGGACCCTCTTTCCAGAGAAGACAGGGCCATGTGTTTGGGAAGTCCTATCCATTCTATATGAAAATTTTGCTTCATTTACATAAGTGTTCATCTTAAACAATTCCAAAATGCATTAAAATCTATACACACAGCTACTGGAATGAAGGCCATGCATTAGCAATAAAGTAGACCAATAACATACATCATCACTTCATTACAAATTCCATTCCTCTAAAAAAAAAAAAAGGCAATCGCTTTCCAGTGACCTCACTAAGCAGTTTTTAAAGACTCACTTGAGAAACCTTTGTATATAGTAAACCGAATAGAACCAACTCTTTTCCCTTTGAAAGGTAAAAGTGAGACCACATGCTTTCAATCCGAGTTCTGCTTTCACACACACAATACAGAGTGGAGGTCATAGCCAACCTAGACACAAATTATATTAATAAGATTTTAGGCCTACTTGTACCAGAGATTTCAGGAACTGCTTGTACCAGGTCTGAATCTGGATATACATTTCTACATGCCCTTTGCTTTTCAGCTGATTGGCTTTGGCCTATTTATTTCATAGCTAACATGGCAGTCTGAATCAAGATGATAAAAATAAGTTATAAATCTCTTTATGATGATAATGAATGCAATGGAGTTGTCTCAAAAAATTACCTTTGTGAATAAATGCCAATTATAGGACTAAAAAATCATGATGAATTTACTTCATTATTGTGACTGTAATTATGCATTTATTGCTAATATGACTTTAAGTTTTTATCTCAACTGATTACCGCTACTCCTATTAGACATATTGTACATGCTTTATTTAATTAACAAATGATACAACATAAAATTGCTATATTAAATCAGAATAAAATACTTAATTTTGACACTTCCTTTTATCTAAAAAAAAATCTATACACATCAACTCATTATTTTAAAATTATATTTAGTGCATATTCTTTGTAAAATGTATTTGGCTAACCTTGGAGAGTGCTAAATACAGTCTTGATCAACAATTAGGGAAGCGTAAATTTTTAAAGAACTTCATGTCACAACAACAGTATGTGGTCTCCAATATTTAGAGGGAAGTATTTGTTAGCAATGTTTGGTCTGATGTATTGGGACAGTGGCATCTAATATGCCAATTTTATCTATTTTCTTTTAACAAGAAATATAATTTTAGTTGATCAATAAGCTTTTCTTGAGTAAGCACTTTGGACCCTGGATTTTTCTTAGAAATTAAACATTTATAAAAATTACTTGCTTGGCATAATGGCATCTCCTTAGCTGTATTATGCTTTGAATATAAACCCCAGGACAAACTTTTTCTGTCGTGCTTCACATGTATGCATGAGCAGTTCATAGAAAAAACAATGGAATACAAATTCTTTGCATGCAGGTGCAAAATTCCATTAATATTTGCAAATCCCTTTATGCTTTAGTGCTATGCATGATGTAATCTGGATTTACTCCTATTTATGATCAATGTTATTCTGTTTTGTTGAAGAATTGAGTTTCTGTTGGCACTCAAGTGTTCTCTCCTGAAGAAATCTACCACAGGGTACAGGGTTTGTGTCTTTGTATGTCTAAAAGCTCCCCTGTCAATGTATCAACATATACAAATAAACAATATTCCCCTGGAAAGTCAAATGGTGAGATCTCATAGTTTCATAGTTGGTAGGGTCGGAAGGGGCCTGAGCAGATCATTAAGTCTGACCCCCTGCCATGGCAGGAAAGAGAACTGGGGTCAAATGACCCTGGCAAGGTGTTCATGCAGCCTCCTTTTAAAGACCCCCAGGGTAGGAGCCAGCACCACTGCTCTTGGAAGTGGATTCCAAATTATAGTCACCCTGACAGTGAAGTAGTGCCTCCTGATATCTAGCCTGAATCTACCCTCAGCCAGCTTGTAACTGTTATTTCTTGTCACTCCTGGTAGTGCTCAGGGGAACAGGGACTCTCCCAATGCCTGCTGGTCCCCCCTGACTAGTCTGTAAATGGCCACTAGATCCCCCCTCAGCTTTCTCTTGTGGAAGCTGAACAGGTTCAGGTCCCTTAGCCTCTCCTTGTAGGGCCTGCCCTGCTGCCCACTGATCATGTGGCGGGCCCTCCTCAGGACCCTCTCAATGTTGTGCACATCCCTCCTGAAGCCCAGAACTGGATGCAGTACTCCAACTGACCAGTGCCATGTAGAGGGGAAGGATCACTTCCTTGGACTTGCTTGAGGTGCATCCATGGATACATGACTAGATATGGCTGGCCTTCCTGACCGCATCCCCTCACTGTTGGCCCATGTTCATTTTGGCATCAATAATGACTCCAAGATCCTTTTCTGCCTCTGCACTGGTGAGAAAGGAGTTCCCCAGTCCGTAGGTATGATGCTGGTTCTTCCTTCCTAAGTGCAGCACCTTGCACTTGTCATTGTTTAAACCCAACCTGTTCTCATCCACCCAACCACGTAAGCTGTCCAGGTCTGCTTGCAGCCTATTCCTCCCTTCTAGCATGCCCACTTCTCCCCACATCTTAGTGTCATCTGCAAATTTGAACAGGGTGTTTTTTACCCCCTCGTCCAAGTCTCTGATGAAGATGTTGAACAGTGTGCGCCTGAGGACTGAGCCCTGTGGAGCCCCACTGCTCACATCCCTCCAGGTCGAATAAGACCTGCCCACCACCACTCTCTGGGTGCAGCTCTCTAGCCAGTTAGTGACCTCTCTGACTGTGTAGGTATCGATGCCACAGTCCCCTAGTTTTTTAATTATAATGGGGTGAGATACAGTGTTGAAGGCCTTCCTAAAGTCCAAAAAGACTATGTCTACTGCTACCCCTGCATCTAAGGATTTTGTGTCCTGGTCATAGAAGGCCATTAGTTTGGTCTGACTGGACCTGCCTCTGATGAACCCATATTGGTTGTCCCTAAGCATAATCTCCTGTGCTGGCTCCTCACAGACATGCACCAGGATAATTCTCTCAAAAAATCTTACCCAGGATCTAGGTAAGACTAATTGGCTTATAGTTTCCTGGGTCCTCCTTCCTCCGTTTTTTGAAAATGAGAACCACATTGGCCCTTTTCCAGTCCTCTAGCACAGTGCCATAGCATCATGAGTGCTGGTAAAGCCATGCTAGGGGTCCTGCAATGACCTCTGCTAATTCCCTCAGCACTCTTGGGTGGAGATCATCAGGACCTGCTGTTTTAAATATGTCCAGTCCCTCCAGAAATTTCCTGACTAGGTCCTTTCTGACCCTAGGCCTGGGTGTACCTCCCCTGGGGCCTACAAGGGTCCTGGTGGGGGGATGACCTGCTTCCTGCTCAGAAAAATGGAGGCAAATAAATTGTTAAATCTCCTCACCATTATATTTTAATTGTTTTACATATGCTGACTGGCTTTTCAAACTCCATTTTCAACAAAATTATAATTATTATTAAAATATTATTTTGATTTATATAAGGATCATGAAAAAACTGGGTCAAAAGCAATTCCAAGAAGTCTCATTATTTCTCATTTAAGTGAAGGTACATTTAAGTGAGGGTACAGAGTGATGTCACATTTTTGCTGGGCTCTGTTGTCCTACATCCAAATAAATGAAGAATCAATATATTCATATATTGCCCTTCCAATCAGTGCTCAATGAGTGGATAAGTACACGGCTACTTCTCTGCCAGCAGGCAGCTGATAAATCCCAGCATGTCTTTTGGCAGTCAAGTATCCATAGGTTCTGGGTGACGTCTCAGCACTGAGCAAATGACTTATTAGGTATTCAGTAGGGTGGTGTGGATCTTTAGCAGCCATTTCATTTTGCAGGTGTTTTGGCTCATTTTGGTGTCCAAAACATCGAATCTGAAATAAAATGGAAGGCGCCAAAACATCTCTGAAACTAAATAAAACCATCCAAAACAATTTGGAATGTTTCAGAGGCAGGCTTGTGGGGAAGCGGAAACTCAGAAGAGGGTTGGGGAAGAAGGGAAGGACTGCTCTGATACTGACATCTGTCACTGCCTAGTGTCTGTGATCTATCCCTGAGGTCCCGTCCAGTGCCAGTGCTGTGGGGGAGAGACAGAGAAAGAACATATCAGGCTGTTTGTGAACTACTCTCTGCCATTTGCGATATTTGTCTCTTGCAGCATGAGCAGTAGACCACAGCATCTGAAGGTTCTACACTGGTAGCAGTAGGTAGTCTGTTGTTACAAGTTGTAGCCAGCCATGAGTCAATCCTTTCCCACTTACCCTTGCCTACCATCCCTACTGTTACTCCCTTTTAAATATTTCTTCCCCCAAAATCCTCTTATTTATTTTTGTTATTTTTTTCATGCCAGACAAAAAGAAAGCTGTGCTTTGCCTGGCAGTTTCTCATCACTGTGCAGGAAAGCACTACACATATACAGCACACAGACACATTTTCCAGCACACCAAACATGAAGCGTGCTGGAAAGGCAGGTTCCAGGTCTTCTGGCAGGGGAGCAAGAGGGAGTAGAGGGAGATCTGTAAGTCCCCTTGCCCCACACCAAACAAATGTTGATGCACCCTCTTCCTTAGCAGCCATGAGCCTTCTGCTGCTAGTAGTAGCAGTGAAGTGGGGGGAGTGTCTGCATCTGTACCACCTCCACTGACACCAGCAATAATAATAATCCCCAGCACTACCAGCATGACAGTCTCCTCCATCCCAATTTCAGTTCCCAGCCTGAACCTGTGCCAGAGGAGTAGCTGGATCTGGAACCAGGGGGATCTCAGTGCCATAGCTAGAGAAGTTCCGGGGAAGGAGGGGGAATCTGAGGTTGTGTTCCACACCTCTCAAAGTTCCCCTAGAGCCAGGTCTTCTCTGGGAAGCACCTCAGAGGAGGTTGAAGTTGTGGAGGCAACTGTCTCATCTGATTCGGCTCCTCCTGCTGTCATGCCTCTGCCTGCTCAGGAGGGGGAAAAAACAGGACCTGCACCTACACCCCAGAAGCAAGGGAGTAGTGTAGTGTGGGATCATTTTGAGGTGGCAGATGATTCCACATCTGCTATCTGCCTGCACTGCTGATGCAAAAGTAGCCAGGACAAGGATAAAAAACACTTCAGCACCACAGGAATGCCAGTGAATTTCAGGAGGCACCACCCAGTTGCCCTTGCTCCTCCTCAGCTTGGCAGCAGTGGGAGTATGCCCAAAGGGAAGTCCCTCTCTCACTCCAAATCCCCTGTCCCCCAGAAGCAGAGGTAGGCCACCTTAGACCACTGGGGGAAAGGTAGGAGGAAAATGGAGTGGATTCCAAAGGTGAGCAAGGTCATCCAGAGCATTGGGGAGATGCTTGCTCTGGATGGCTAGCCCTTCTCCTTAGTTCAGTGGCCAGGGTTCAGACAGCTCATGGTGCTTGTGGCCCAATTATACCATGTGCCTGCACACACCATCTTCAGCAGGATGGTGCCCCCACCCCCCTTATGAGGCATGCAGGAAGGACTTGAGAGAGGAGCTGCACAAGGCAGGTCTTCTTGTGGCCTTGCACTTCACCACAGACATCTGGAGCAGTTTAGGTGGAAGTCATGCCTACCTCTCTCTCACAGGGCACTGGTGTGATCAGTCAGGTCACTGATGGGCTCTCCTTCAAGCAGAGGTGCTGGATGAGTTGCACACAGAAAGGGAGATCACGGTGGACATGAACCATATGGTGCAGCGGTGGCTCACTGAGCAGGGCAAGCTTACCTGTGAATTAATGGTCAATGACAATGGGGCCCATATGGTCAAGGTGGTCCATGATGCCAGCTTTCTTGGAGTCTGCTGTGTGGCGTATAAGTTTCACCTTCTAGTCAGGGACACATTGGAGGGAGATAGGGCTTCCAGTGAGCGTGCCATCACATCCAGTCAGCTCTTTTCATAATGCAGGAAGATGGCTGGCTACTTCCACTGGAGCATCAATCAGGGCAAGATGCTATGGGACAGACAGGTGGACTTGAGCATCACGCAACACAAAATCATGCAGGATGTGGAGACTCAGTGGAATTCCACATACATGATGCTCAAAAGGCTGGTTGAGCAACAGAAGCCCATCCACAAGATGGCCTTGCTTGGGGAGATTGGGATAAGTGGCCCCTTTAAGAAAAAAGAGTTGGATACCATCTCCCAGATATTGATGGTCCTCAAGTCATTCCTTGAGCCCACCAAGAGCCTCAGTGCTGGTCATGCCCTATTTACCCTGGTGATACCCATAGTGAGGGAGAGTCAGAACCAATTGGAGAACTTCTAGGGGATTGATGTTCCTAACTGGGGCAAGCAGCTGTCACCAGAGGTGCAGGCACTGGTGAAGTGGATGAAGGAGGCCACTCCCCTCCTCCTCCAAGCCTGTCTGTCATCCCCTGAAACCTCAATTTAGATTTTCAATGACTGGCTTTCTTGCCTGCATCCCAGTCTCTGGCTTCTTTACTATTCATTCCACCCAGGAAGAGCACACACCAACTTCAGATGTTTCCTCAGCCTGATGAAGGGTTTTTAAACCCCAAAGCTTGATAAGATATATTTTTCCAACTATTCAGTTGGTCTAGTTAAAGATAACAGAAGTACCCTTGACTGGTCTGTGCTGGGGCCAGGACCCAAAGGGGAACGGGGCGGTCAAAGGGCCAGGGGCCTAACGCAAGGAATGCACAGAGTAAGAGGCTCAGGATTCCAACTGGCCTGAAGGTAGGGACAAGGGGTAAACAAAGGTCCCAGAGAGGGGACCACAACTGGAGGGGGTGACAGATTCAATGTGCGAGGCATGTGTTGTGTGCACAGGGAGTACAGTGTGAATTAAAAATAAGTAGGAATCTTGTCAGTGGATATAGCACAATGCCACATTTATTAGAACATAAAACATACAACATGAAGAGAATAAAGAAGAGTAAGATTATCTGCTTCACTCATTCCCATGCACATTCATTCATTCATTTATACAATAGAAACAAGCACATGCACACAGTTATACAGTCCTGCAAAGGTTAGGGTGTTACCAAGTTCTAAAGTTGCTCAGGTCAGTCTGGTGGCCAGCCAGACTGACCATGAGAGATGGAGCCAGATCCTGTTGGATGCACCCAAAACTCCTTCTTGCAGGTGGAAAAAACCCAAAGCCTTGTCTTTGTGTTCATTCTTTATAGTGATAGCTGTTCATACAAGCCTATGGATTCTACTGAGTCAGACATGAAGGCCGCCCTCCTTGTCCTGTTGGCTGGCTGGGATTGGTAGGATATGATTTTCTAGCATTTTGGTCTGCAATCTTCGGGGGCGGGGGGGTTGTTGCTTGAAATCTTCAGCCATCAGGGTGAAGCATGATTAGTATTCGGTAATCCTTAAGTGCCAACTTGATATCACTGCAACCTTTAACCATTAAACCATAGAAGGCTATTTTCACCTGCTGCAAGAAGACTGTCTTCCTTCATGTTGTCACATACATACATCATTAACTATTTCGTTACCTCTTTCCACATATGCTAGACATGCCACAAACCTTGCATAAGCATTTTCCTTATACTAAATTTAAGTTCTAAAATCATGAGACCAATAGGTAAAAAATATTTATGCTAAGCAATCAGAAATTTAAAATAGATGGTTAATTTCAGAACACTAATAATGATTGATCAAAATACTATAAAAAATAAATCATAACAAGATTAACTTTCTTAATGGTTAAATTTTTCATTATATTAAAAGTAAAATAACAATATTAGAAATCAACGATGTTTCAATATTGTTCAACATTGTTGAAACATCCTTTGATAAATAGCTAACCATTTCAATGTTGGCAATTCCACAGCAGAAGAGAACATGTGAATAGTCTACCTAGGAATTCAGCAGGTGATGGCCCCACAGATTATACCTTGCTGACACACAGGAGGTCATGGACAGTTTCACAGCTTAGAGTTCCTCAATTGTGTCACAGCTGTCAATGGCATACATGTTGCCATTCTTTCTCCTGTGAGTTGTAGCACTAACTTTTGTATTTTTAAGAATTGTGCTGTACACAGTAGTGGACCAACTTGGCCATTTCATACGAGTAAATGCCAGTTGATCAGGTAAATTGCATAAAGCAAAGATATTCAAAAAATTGAATTATTTTAGAACTGATGGAATGGTGAGAATTCACCCAAATCCTGTCTTACACTGAGATGGAGGAAGTAGCTATACCCCTACCACTAACTTTCTACACTCTTGCCTACCTGCTACATATATATTAGTGATGTTTCATTTTAATCACAGAAAAATGTGGATTTGGAGTTACATTTTTTAATCCAAAAATTGAGGATTTTTTTTTCAGTTAGAGAAAACCAGGATCCCTGCTGATGAAGTCCTTCACATGACATTTTGAACAACCATGAGATTATTAGTAACATAGATAATTTGCTTAATTACTGGATCAGCAGCTGTCCAATGGCTATGGAATATGAATTTGGGCACTAGAGGTACTAGAGAACCCATCTGGATGCCAGTGAGTGCAATATGCCATGCTTTGTTGTCTTTACCTGTCTGTTGTCTTACCTTTGTTGTCTTTACCTGCTGCACAACATCTGGGAAGCCAAAGGGGAGCCCCTGCCTACAACAGTGCTAGTTGAAGTAAAGTGGCTCTTAGCAACTATGGGCTAGGTAAAAATAGCCGAAAACAAGCACAAAAGGATAAGCCACCAAACCAAAAACCAAAAACACCATAAAAAGCCCAAACCCTAAAATTTCCAAAGTTCCCTATATCCATTATTGCTGGCCTAACTTTCTGGACTCCCTGTCTGTCAAGGAGGGGACAATGTAGGTCCAGTGTGGCCAAAACACATGAATCTGGCATGTTTCCAGCTGTACTGATACTTGCTGCTGCTATATGAAGAAATCACCAAAGACTTCTACAAAGTGGGAGGCTTTAGACACCTGCAGTAAAATGGAATGTGTCCCATGGGAAGAGAGATGGTGAAGCAATTTCCAAGTTTGGCCATGATGTTCCACAGAGAGTGTTCCAGATCCTCACCCATGCCCAATTATATCCTGGCTTTTCCCTAGTCAGCTCTGGCTGTCAGCTGATACTTACTTTTGGCAGACAAAGGTTGGGAAGGTAATCTTGTTGGTGGGATCCTCTTGCGGTTTGGGTTCCTGGGACAGGGAAGAGAGAAGCTTTGTTACTAACAGAGAACCTGTGTAAGCCAGAGTAGGCTGCAATTTCATTGCCTCAGGGATGCTGGCACAGGAATGTTAAAATAAGGCCAATCAGAACATTACAGAACAGGGGTAGCTAGAGGAGGCTCAAGGCAAGGCTCATCTTGGAGTCTGCATTTCTATCCACATGAATGACTGGTGCCTCCCAAGATTGGGGGGGCACCATTTATAGTCAGCAGCAAATGGCAAGCGGGGACCACCTGGAGACACTGGTGGTGGTGTCTGAAGTGGCGGTGGGTGGTGAGCAGCAAGTGGCACCGGTGGTAGTGTCTGAAGTGCGGGGGGAGGTGGCAAGCGGGAATCTCCCGCAGATCCTAACAGACGTGTCAGTGGTGGTGAGTGGGAACTGCCCACAGATGCTGCTGAAGGTGGGGGGGCAGTGAGGGGAGGTGGGTGGTGAGCATCAACTGCCCACAGAAGCTGGCAACAGCTTCAGTGGTTGCTGATCTTAGGGGAGGCACGTGCCCCCTTTATTCCCCCCTACACGTTACTTATGGCTGTCTGTGATGGTCTGGAGTCCTTGACATGACACATCTGGAAAGGCTGCATACTTTTGATTGCCAGGGAATTGAAGTCTGCATTGCTGTCTTGGGATATGCAAAACTTGTCCACTACACAGCTTGCCTACATCATGTCATCCCCTGGGAGGATGCAGGATAGTTCTTTGTAGGAAGCACATCTAACCTTGCATGTGCTAGACATTCAGTCAGTGTCCTATGTGTTCATGAACAGATATCTCAACAGCTGTCATGAACTATTGACTCAGGATCTTGCACCTGGGGCATCACTGAATACAATCATAGTTACATCTATAAGCTGCCATTGCTATGGTGATCCACTTGAAGATTCCTGGTTTTGGTGCGATGAATGGAGCAACCTCTGGTCTATGACCTCTCCTGAAATGGTAAGGAGATCCGTTACCTCCTACCAGAAGCAGTTGGTGATATGCTTGTAAATGGCACTAGACAAGGACAGCAAGGTCATTGTTGAAAGATCTATGGATGGGTGGTTAGATAGAGACATCTGAATGGACAACTTGATGGGTGAACTATTGGTTCAAGGATGTCCCCAATAGGTGGATGTGTCCATGGTTTTTCAGACAGGCTTGGATCCAATACTGCCCTGGCTGGTGAACACAGAATGTTTGTCATTTTGAAGGGCAGTTAACAGATATGTGTGTGAGGCTATCTGTCTCTGACCTTGCTATCCACACATGGTGGACTTTTGCCATCAGGGCAAGATTGGCCACCCCAAGTTCAAAATGGAATGGGATTGGGATGGAAACAATGCATTGTTGGATTAATAAGTCTGCTGTTAATGCATTAATAAGCCTGTTGGGTCAGATGTGGTGCACTTGAGGGTGTTGAGGAAGTTGGACAATGGGATTGCAGAGCCACTGGCTATTGTCTTTGAAAACTCATGGTGATCAGATGTGGTCCCGCATGATTGAAACAGAGCAAATACAGTGTCCATCTTTAAGAAAGGAAAGAAGGAGTATCCAGGGAACTGCCGATCAGTCAGCCTCACCTCAGTCCCTGGAAAAGTCATGGATCACATCCTCAAGGAAATGATTTCTAACCACTTGGAGCAGAAGGTGATTAGGAACACTCAGCATAGATTTACCAAGGGCAAGTCATGCCTGACCAAACTAATTGCCTTCTACGATAAGATAACTGGCTTTGTCGATATGGGGAGAACAGTGGACATGATATACCTTGACATTAGGAAGGCTTTTGATACAGTCTCCCATAGCACTCTCACAAGCAAGTGAAGGATTGGATGCATGAACTGTAACGTGGATAGAAAACTGGTGGGATCATCAGTTTCAGAGGGAAATAGTTAATGGCTCAATGTCTAGTAGGCAGCTGGTGTCCAATGGAGTGTCCCAGGTATCAGTCCTGGGGCAAGTTTTGTTCAATATTTTCATCAACGACCTGGAAGATAGGATAAAGTGTACCTTCAGCAAGTTTGCAGATGATAACAAGCTGGGGGGAGTAGTGGATATACTGGAGGGTAGGGCTGGGATTCAGATACACCTCAACAAATTGGAGGATTGGACTAAAAGAAATTTCATGAGGTTCAATAAGAACAAATGTAAAGTCTTCTCCATTTTGGATAGAATAATCCCATGCACTGGTACAGGCTGGGTACCAACTGGCTAAGTAGCAACTCTGTAGAAAAGGACCTGGGGGTTACAGTGCACAATAAGTTGAGTATGAACCAGAAGTGTGCCCTTGTTACCATGCTGGGCTGCATTAGTAGGAACATTGCCAGCAGATCAAGGGAAGTGATTCTTCCCCTCTATTTAGCACTGGTGAGGCCACATCTGGAGTACTATGTCCAGTTGTGCGGCTCCCCCACTACAGAAAGGATGTAGACAAAATGCAGAGACTTCAGCAGAAGGCAACAGAAATCGCTAGGGTACTGGCCACATGGCTTATGAAGAAAGGCAGAGGCAACTGAGCTTACATAGTCTGGGGAAGAGAAGAGTGAGGGTGATTTAATAGCAATCTTCAACTACCTGAAGGGTGGTTCCAGAAAGTATGGAGCTGGGCTGTTCTCAGTGGTGGCAGATGACAGAACAAGGAGCAATGGTCTCAAGCTGCAGCCAGGAAAGTTCAAGTTAGATATTAGGAAGAACTTTCTCACTAGGGGGGTGGTAAAACACTGGGACAGATTACCCAGAGAGGCGATGGAATCTCCATCTTTGGAGGTTTTTCAGACCCAGCTAGACAAACTCTTGGATGGGAAGATCTAGTTGGGGACAGAACTGCTTTGAGCAGGGGTCTGGTCTAGATGACCTCCTGAGGTCCCTTCCAAACCTAACTTTCTATGATTCTATGAAACAGATATTTGTATGCGTTCACTTTTCAATGTGAAAGTAGTTTCTTTTGGGGCAAATGGTACATTTGATGATAGCCTAAAAGAGTTGTCCCAAAGAAATATCAAAACATCAAATAGAGAAAATTCAGATCAAAGCTAAGAGGATAAAATTAGCAACTACTTTCTCCTGAGTGACAAAATACCTTTATTAAAAAAGAAAGAGCAAGAGGCAATCTTCAAGGTGGCCTAAAGTTCAAAGGGCAGTAACAACCAGGGATATCTTTGAAAACCTTGATGCCTGAAGCAGTCTAACTAACAGTGACCCATAGGTCAGTGAGTGATGAGCATTTTAAGCACAGGTGTTTGCTGAATTGAAAGCATTTGAATTTTACTTCACTTGAAAGTAAAAATGGTAATAGAAACATATATTTTAATATCACATAGGCAGTATTAACTTTCACTCATCTCACTGATATTCAAATATAGGAACCCAAAAGTCTAGTACTCTGCCACCTGGTGACTGAGGACAGGTTTTGAGGCAACTGCTGATGCACAGCTGAAGGGACAGACACATTAACTGATTTTGAGACAAGACCACAATGCATTTCTCATAATTAAATTGGTGTTCTGTTCATATCTTAAGCATTCTCTGAGCCAAAACTAATAATCCTAGACCAGAAAAGGACTTATTTTCTTAAACAGTAACTTGTATAACAAAACTCATGTAAGCCAAGGGATACAAGGCTTGCTTCCCTGATACCAAATAATTTTCCACTTCTGCTTTCATTCATTTTTGGTAAAGTAATAACATAGTCCTTTATAGAAGCTATGTCATGTCTTGGGTCCTAGACTGTTGCTTGAGAAGCAGCATGAATGAAAGAAGGATGTGACTTTCATACTTAAACCATCATTTGTGGCTTTTTCCACACCAATATATCAATTAATCAAACCAACTAACAGCACAATTTGGTATGACAGATAGGAATTCAGAAGTTGCAAAATGGGAAAGGTATTTATTGGGAAAGATAAGCTTGCTACATTTCAGAGATGGGATCAGTAATTTAACAGTGGAAGCACACAGGGGCATGGAGCCATATGTGCTGCCTACGTGTTCTACGGGTAAAGAAATCTTTATCAATGATTTGGATAGGGGAGTGAAAAACTTGTTGGCCAAGTTTGTGGATGACACCAAGTTATGGAGCAGTGCATTCACATCAGAAGATAGGTTGCAGATACAGTTAGACCTGGATGGGCTGAAGAGTTGGGAAGACCAGAACCAGATGAAGTTTAACACTTCCAAGTGTAATGTGCTCCATTTGGGGGCAAACAACCTTCAGCTTACATACAGGCTTGGTGGTGACGGATTGACTTGCGCCACAGCCGAAAGGGACCTAGGGGTAATGATAGACCATCGCATGAATATGAGCCCTCAGTGCGAGGCAGTGGTCAGCAAGACAAATAACATTCTGGCATGCATCAACTGATGAATTTCATGTAAAACTAAGGAAGTGATACTCCTGCTGTACTCAGCATTGGCAAGTAACCTTCTAAAGAAAAGAAGGTTGAGAGGGGACTTAATAGCAGCTTACCATTATATCAGAGGACTGCAACAGGAGCTTGGTGAACAGCTCTGGGGAAGTCCAGGACCAATGGATACAAACTCCTGGAAAGCCACTTCAGGCTTAATACTATGAAAAACTGCTTCACAGTTAGTGTTCAGACTGTGGAATAAACTCCCCCCAGAGGTGGTGCAGTCACCTACCCTGGAGGTTTTCAAGAGGAGACTGGACAGTCACCTTGCTGGGGTCACCCAACTCCAGTTGTCTTCCTGCCTAGAGTGGCGGGAGGGGCGCCGGGCTGCACAAGATGATCTGCAAGGTCCCTTCCAGCCCCTAATAACATATGAATCTATAAGAAGGGAGCATCAGAATGAATCTGGTGAGTGCTTTAACAGTCTGTCCACTCCTCCGTCACTCTGCACCATGTCCTCCCCTGCAGCAGTTCTTGCAGTAGAAAGGACGGAGGAATAGCAGTAGTGGCACACAGTGCCCTGGGTAGTGGCAAGACACAGTACTGGCCAGTTACACATCTGAACATAGTGTCTGGAAAACAAGGTTCGGAAAATCTATACATGTAAAATATCTGCCTATAATTAAAAAAAAATACCTGAGGCATTGCAACTTTTTTTCATGACTACTCATATTTAGTATAATAGATTGCTCACCCCACTTTTCCTAAGGGTGCTTGTACACATTCATGGGTTTCTCTATATCTATCTTTTCTTCATTTCCTTTTGCATCCCACAATGTAACAGTGTTTCCTGTAACTATTTTGCACATAACATGTCTAAAACTAACAATTGCTCCATGTGCTATCACAATTAAAAGTATTCTTTACAAATTTGATAGCAAGGAGAATAGATCTGCAAACAAGGTAAGGATATCAGCCTCCCCCCATTCTTGTCCCACTTCAACATATACCCTTCCACTATCAAAACCTCCTGATGCCCCTGCTACCCACAGTGATCAATGTGGTTATTTCCCAGCCACTCAGTGTGGTGTGGCTTTATCTTCTCTGCCCCCACAATTGCAGGAGGACTTGAGGATATGGTAATAGAGGAGACAAAGGATTGCTTAGTGTAGGTGTGAACATACCAAGCTAAATACTGTGTGTCTCTCACAATTGCCTTCCAGCTGTATATTGCTTGACTGCAGACACATCCACGTAGACCTCTGCTGATAGATGTTTAGCAGCATCAAGTACATAGGTGTTTTCACAGAAGGATTGGGGACATATCACTGGGGAAATCTGCTGTAAGGAGAGGGAGAAAAAACCCTCTCTCTCTTCCCACAGAACAGCCATTGCATGGCTTCAGAAAAGTGGGCTGAGAAAAGTTATTACTTTGGATTAAAATTTAAGAAGAAAATAAATTATTATACTTTTACATTTTTGTGTGTCTACAGTCAATACATATATCGGCAACTGTCTTGTGGCTGGCAGCTGTTGGGGATGTGTGGTTGTCCCTCGAGGAGGTGGGGAAAATAATTGATGTGTTCTGTATGGAGGCAGGGATTTCATCCATGAAGGCCATTCCATGGAATTTCAATGTTGGGGTGTGGGGCATAGCTGTGGCTGTGATAATTGGGATGCTTAAAAAAATATGGGAGTGTAAAAAGTAAGACACAGTAATTTACAAAGTCTTAATTTGTGGTTCGGGCAAAGAAGTGTTGTGATGAGCTGGCAATATATATTACCACTGATGGGATCTCTAAAAAGCAGGGGTTCTAGAAGACCTTGAAAATCTAGTATAGGGAATTTTTTATCTTGAAATATGGCTGGGCAGGCAAGATCAGGAAAGTGTGAAAGGGACACCTAGGTCTAAAATTGTCAGAAGGACCAAGTAAGACAAGGGTCAGCAGCATTGAATTGGATGCCAGCAGTACACAGCAGACACTATTGTAAAAAGTTTTTCAAGTAAGCGATGCTAGTTGTTTTCCTACGGAAGATTTCCCATTAAAAAATGAGGGGCTTCTACTCAAGGGTGCCCGAAATAATTCGAGCTGCCCAGTTTTCAAGACACCAACACACACTGTAGCTGTGATTAGAGTAAATTTCAAGTCTACTAATAGAAATAGGTTTCATTACAAAAAATAACTTTTAATTAAATTAATTAACTTATTAAGGAACAAGGAATGATCTGTAGACAGAACATTGATCCATGTTGCACTCCCATGTCAAGCTCTATAGCAATCCCTGCTATGAACAGACATTCATTACATAAGACAGCTGGCAACTGAACTACAAAGTACATGAATTTACTAGAAGCAGCACCTGGTGGCCAAGGGCCATCAGAACACATAAAGTGTTGAATTTGCCTGTATGAGACATGTACACATGACAGAATTGTCACGATCAAACTAAGCTTCCTAGAACAATTTGCCACAATCAAACTAAAATACAATCAGAGGTAGTCTAAGTTGCCAAGCTCAAATAAAATTTGAGACAAAATATTGTGCATGGTGACACCATTATGTTAGACGAATGGCAATTTTTTGTCACTCTTTATCATGTATACTTGGTCAAATCATAACATGTACAAGCACCCTAAAGCAACTACTTATCCCAAATGTTGCCACTTCATGAGAGTGATATTGATATAATTCTTGTCAACATCCAGAGTACTATAATCTTCCTCCAGCTGCTCTCAAGGGGCTAAATTCTATCCTCCATTATACAAACCCACAGATTAGATGCACTGAGTCATTCAACTTTGCATCATTACAACTTAAACAAGACATGGTCCAGCCTATTTGTTGAAAGAACTATTGTGGCTTTTAGAATGGTAATATTCATATCAAATAATTCCTTTTAGATAATTTATTGATTTAAAATTAGGAAACATGAGCTTTAAATAAAAAATAAAGACTGTCAAAATGAAATGGGAGAGGGAGGGAGGGAAGGAAAGAGAAAGAGAGACAGAGGGGGTCTTTCCTTTATCTCTGAATCAAAATGCCCATTATAAAAATGTATTGAAACACAGCATGTCAGATGGATATATATAATGAGTTGTGGGGCAAGAAGACAATATGATTTAATGTCTATAAAAATGCATTGGCACTTGATTATTTCTCAAACTGTGATATTTAAAGGAGTGATACCACCCCTTCAGTAGTGCATAATCAGGTAAAATAACTACCTCATTTGTGGACTCTATTGGAACACTACCTAGCACATATTTTAATTATTATGTGATATACAGAACTGGTGGGAAATAACCGAAGTTTGTTACCTGACTTCAGTTATGTAATCTTGCTTAGGGTTGTGTAGGTGAAATTTGGGCAGAGAGGGGGTGGTGACTACTGACTCCTTTGTTTAACTTGTCACAAATTAAGTGCTTTGATGTACAAAAGAATGGACAGGCAAAATTTGTCTCTAATTAGTCCAGCTGCAATGAAAAATAGATCTTTATGAAAAATGTAACTGAACATGAAAATATTTAGGTAGATGCTTTAGAATATTTCTCTCTTAATAAACATATTATAGATGTAATAAAAGGAACCAATTGGTAATTACACAAGACAGTAGTTTAAAGGTACGAACATTATAGCACATTATATGCTAAGTATAAGTATCAAGCTGAATGAATTCTGAAGTTAAAAGAAAGTCATTAAGGTGGAATTAAAATCAGTAGGAAAAGAATAGCCTGAATAAAATAGATTTAATCATAAATTTGATTGAGATGTCCATGAAAGCTGATAATGAGTGGCAATAAGATTTATAAGTAAATTAGGTATAATAAAAAGTGTTAATTTTTAATGAGACTAGGTCTCATTAAAGAATAAAAAGACAGACTTTGAAAGTTTTATATTTTTTTTTATGAAGGGCTCTGAATTTGGTCTGCAACGTACATTAAGGCATTTGCTGTAATTTCAAGAATGTGAGGATTGCTCCATATGTGAGCGTGCATAGAATTTATTAATCTGAGCTATTAACTACTAGCTATGTATTAGCCTAGTTTAATTTTGATTGAGGGGGAGGGCTTTTTTCCCTTAAACAGACATGTTTGTATGATTGCTCTATGCTGCTACTGCACTGCTAAATTGGAGCCAGGGCCCAGTACTATAGAAGGACTTACGCATAACTGAGGGACCTAGATGCACTCCACTTGCTATGAGGACTCTTTCAGAAAGTCTAGGAATTGGAGCATGAAAACCACGTCTTAAGTCAAAAAACATCATAATTTGGAACAATTTTTCCCATAAGAACAATGTTATAAATGGGAGATTGGATCCTGAACCAAGGCCGGATTCCTACTTTCACCAAAAATAACCTAGGATTTTGTACTCAGTCAATTATAGATGAGTAATATAGCTACATTAATGTATTTATATTGTACATAGCATTCATGTTGATTGGGAAGGACTGCTTCGAGGTGACTTTGCTGGATTTTTCAAAGGGCTCTTGGTTGGACTTTTTGAAGGGTTCTTGGTTGGAGTCTTCTCTGGAGTCTTGGCTGCAGGTTTTTCTGTAGGCTTGGTTTAATAAAACCACAATGGGAATAAAACTCATATTGGGCTCTTATTTGTGGGGGGAGGTGGGAAGGAAAAATGGGATTTAAAGTATCTGAAAGGCACAGAAATATATAACCATACAAATAAGGTTAGTAGAAACTTATCTTATAGGTCTTTGCACAGACAAAACTCATCCAAGTAAGTTCAGATTAAAGGTTTTTCTCTATGGATTTAGACAGCAGTGAGCAGAAAGAAGGGTAGTGAGGCACCATGCAGATTAACACATGAACTTTGGTAGACTACAGTATGCTTCCTCAGCTGCTCTGATTGGACTTACAGGCTGGATCCAGACATGCAGGCATGTGCAGTTTGTGGTATGTTTGTGGAAACTGTATGTGCTGCATATTAAACTGTGCATGGTGCTGCCAATTTGCATCACAGGGGCAAAATTTGCTAATTAGCTACCAGTAGCAAAAAAACCCAACCAACAAACAAAAACAAAAAACCAAAAAACCAAAAACAACCCAGTGAAAAAAACAGCCCCTGCCTATGCACTTTGCAGTGGAACACATTGTGCAGATGCTCCATGTACTGGAGGTGGGACTGGCTGGGGTGCAAGGTGCCTATGTAGGGCTAGCAAGCAGGCATCCCTCACCTTCAGGCACCCTGTGCCCCAGCCAGTAGGGGAGTGGTATATGGAGATGGGGGAGCAGGCAGCTCTGGGTTGGCTGCTTCCATCTCTGCATGCCTCAGCATGGGAGCAGCTGGCTGGGGCACAGGGTGCCTCAGTATGGTGGTGGGGTCTGAAGCATGTGGAGATAGGGGAGCAGACATCCTGCTTCCCCATCTCTGCGTTTATCCCAGCACACACCAATTCCAGATGCTTTGTGCTGCTTTTTGTGAAAGGGTTATTCATTTATTGGTTTTTGCTACTGGGAAATCCCAGTAGCAAATTTTGCTAATCTAAAGTTTAAGTGCAGAAAGGTGTGTAGTCTAAATTGAGAGAAGGGTAGTTAGCCATGGTAGTATGAAGTGAGATAAAAGGCAGGGCAGGGTAGCATCTTACAGACAAATTTATTAAGCAAGGCAAATGCTTTTGAAAGTGACAGCATATTTTATCAGGCACTATGAATGGCCTATGAATTAATTTGGGGGCATCCACTAAAATTAGCAGGAGACAGGTTTAAAAGTAACAATAAAAAGTTTTTTTGGTCTTTTTTTTTAAATGTAGCTCATAGTTAACTAGTAGAACCCATTATCACAGGAGATTGTAGACATAGATAGTATAGGTAGGGTGGCTATAGGTCCTGGTTTGAGTGGAACAGTCTTAAATTTCATACACCATCCTGGACAGTCCTGGACAGTTGAAAAAAAACTCAAATGTCCCAAAATTGTAGGGGCACAGAGTGCAGTCTGGTGGGGAGGTACAGTAGCATGGAGTACCACTCAGGCTGGCACTGCTGCTGCTGTTCAGATGCGCTCAACCCAGCTCTGCCTGAGCAGCAGCTGAAAGTGAGTGGTATGCTGGGATGGGCACTTTTCCTCCTGCCTGGGGTGGAGATCAGCCAGGGCAGAGTGAGAGGAAAACACTACTATGAATGCAGTAAGCACATGTGCATGTGTGTATGTGGGCACAGAGTCTTGGGCTGTTGCCCACCTGTAAGACCAACTCTGTGTTGCAAACAAGTTCTTTTCTCAGTGCCAAAAGAGTGTCCTAATACTGTTGGAAAAATACTGAAAAAAGAATTTGGTGGGGTGAACAAATCTGCTACGCAGTGCTGGCCTTAAGGGTGAGGGATGTGGGCAACCCCTCAGGGTGCCATGGTCAGGGGGGTGCCACACACATGCATATGTACACATGTGAACTTCACATGATCACAGCAGCACTCTTCCCCTGCTCTGCCCCCACCTTTGGCCACCTTCTTCCTTCTCCAGCTGCTGCTCAGGAGCGATGTGTTGAACATGTGTGGGCATGGTTGCATCTGCTCCAGCAGTGGCTCCATGCCTGGCAGGCTGTGCCCCATGGCTGCTGCCTGCCTTTGCCTTTGTCTGAAGCAGTGTTGATGGTTTGGTGGGTGGGGAAGTGTCTAGAGGTAGGAGGGAGGAAGAGGGGACCTGGATTTCCTTAAAAATTATATAGTCACTCTAAGTATAGGCAGGTTCAAAAAGAGATTGGACAAATTTATGGATGATAGTGTTGCCTGTGGGGTCAGGCCAACTCTCAGGATCTCAATATTGTGCTGTTAGACAGAAGGGTATGACACAATTGCACATATACAAACACACACATACTACCAGCTCAGGCACATACACATCCAAACCAGCCTAGGCACATGTATACCTATTACCAATTCAAGCACATACACTATTCACCCCAGAAGTTAGACACAGATCACTAATTCATATATCATGCACACAATGCCACATACACACACACACACACACTCACCAGTTCACACACATACAACTCACCTACACATACACAGAGGTAAGCTCCTAACTTGGATGGTACAGTATGTATGTGTGTGCTTGGGGTTCCTTGGACACTTGGGGGAAGGTTCAGGTGAGAAAGAGAGAGTTAAAGTTTAGGGAGTAAAAGTTGCCAGAACTGGGATTAGAACTCAAAGACTAGAGGGGCCTGGGATGAAGAACTGAGGCTTGGGGGTAACTTCAGGTTAATTGATCTTAATTGATTAAAAGACAGTGCCCAAAGCCTACAGGACAGGGGAGCCATGCTGGCACAGAGGCTTGGACTGGAGCCAGAGCTATGGGGGATCTGAAAAGGTACGTGGGAAGAAGGAAAATGGGACTAAGGGAAAGTGTGGGTGTTAAAGAGGGGCTCTGGGTGCGGGGAGCCAGAAGATGGCTCTGGGTCAGTTAGAAGTTGCAGGGAGCAGCAGTAGGTGCTGGGAGCTGGAGAAAGGCCTCATCTGCTGAAGAAAACTGAAGGACAGCCAGAGGAGCTGAGAAGCTACAGGGGTGGGGGGAGGACTACAGAAGGTGCAAAGGAAACCTGAAAACAGAGATGGACAGCAGAAAATCACAGGAAAAGTGGCAGGAGAGACTGAAAGGCGATGGAGGCAGCGGGAAAGCAGGGAAAGGCAGCAGAAAGTCACAGGGAAAAGGCAGTAGGAATTAAGAGGAGATCGGGAAAACAGTGGAGAGAGGTGGGGGCTGGAGCTGAGAGAGAGAGAGGGATTGAGGCTGGAATTTAAGATTAGGAAGGGATTGGGATTCAGTAAAATATGACCCAACTCAGGATTGCAAATTACAGTGGTTTTATTGGACAGGGGAGGTGATGACACAATGTCTTATTGGTTCCCTTGCACCCACCCATCCACACACACAATGGCAGCAGGGATTAGAGAGGCTTGGTGCAGGGGCTGAAATGCACCAAAGCCCAGTAGGAGTGAGAGAGGCAGAGAGAGAGAGTCCAAATTGTAGGAGGAGGTATGCAGGTAATATCTACCTATCTAGGCTGGAAAGGGGTCCTTGTGCAGTAGGTGTTGTCCAGAGGGGGGTTGCCGGCAAGGCCTCTGGGTGGAAAGGTGGTGTGGCATGGTGCTGGTTCAGATGAAGAGGGAGTCCTGCTGGGTCTGTCTTCACTGTCCCTTTTTAAAGGGGCAGACCTTGTGTGATCCTAGTTACAGGAGGCATGCCTTGGCAAGGATCAGCCCCTGGCGTACTGAGCATGTGTGCTTCATGCAGGGTTGTGCAGTTTGGGGTATCTGTAATGGTGGGGTACAATGATAGAGCTGCTGGTTCTGCAGGGTCTTTTGTCTTTCAAATTCTGG
Organism: Caiman crocodilus; assembly: GCA_030014935.1. Classification (NCBI taxonomy): domain Eukaryota; kingdom Metazoa; phylum Chordata; order Crocodylia; family Alligatoridae; genus Caiman; species Caiman crocodilus. The sequence goes on along the minus strand of JAGPOW010001543.1, from coordinate 64,798,867 downwards.
GTTCTTGTCTCTGTTCCTGGGTGAGATTCATGGTTCCTGGATGAATCAATGCGAGGTGATGACCTGGTCGTTACAGGCTATTCAGTAGAGTCCTGCTACGATTGTATTTCAAGCATTTCCAATCACACTTATTCATCTGGGAACCAATTTACATGGGAGGGGTATGTGACTCATACAGTTGCAATATGGGATGCCCAGGCAGAGGACACAATATAAAATGGAAACTTGACATGACTTTGGTTCACTTACAAGCACAGACCTAAACCATACAATATCCATATGAAACAATAAAAATCAATACAAAAATAATAATAATACAGTATACAACAGTAAGAATCAATACAAACCTAATAATAATACAGTACAAAACAGTCGATATCCGCAACCAAAAACTTGCTACCAAAATAAAGAAGTTTAAAGCTTATCCTAAGTTTGAGCTCACTTATCTATAGGGAATAGAGAAGGAGAGAAAAAGTCACAAATGGTTGGGGAAGGGGAGGGAATGCATTTTAAATTAAAGAAAGAAAGAAAGAAAAGAAAACCTGGGTGGCTTGCTATAATAGATCTATTAATAGCTATTAAACACAACAGTCATGGATATATCCTTTGACATCTCTAAACCAATGATGGTGGATGCCAGGGAGGGTAACCAACAGGGGATAGATTACTCTAGATATATTCTGTTCATATGCTCTTCCTCTATAACATCCAGTCCTATTACTGTTGGAGATAGGATACTAGACTAGATGAACCATTGGTATGATTTAGTGTGACATTTATGTTCTAAACTATTTCCTTTTTGTTTATTCTGGGATTTTTTTTGGATACAAATGTGTGAATATTACCTTGTTATTTAAACAGTGAGGATTCTTTTTCTTAATTGGACTTCAGTGCACCAGGATTCTGATGAGAAAGGAACTAAAGCCAATGGAAAGAGGTGACCTTCATTACATCCATCTCAAGGTTTCATCACACAAGAGAACCCGAATACAGAATAAAACCTCAGTACTGAGAAAAGAAGGGCTGTTCTATTTTCCCTTGTTCTTCTACAGTAAATAGTATTGGCCTCTATATATTCATCTTATTGATTTTTTAATGATATGCAGAGAAAAAGTAATTCCCAAATGTTCATGCTGTCATTGTGACTAATCATTTTCCCCTGCTCCAGATTTTACACCTTGAGGAAACAGTTGTGCCAATGATGCTTTCCATTAAAGTGTCCTGCAGATGTCAAGAGGTACACATTAATGGCCAGATAAACCTAATAAATGGCAAGCATGCTGTTTAAATACTAAATAAAAGCAATAATCAATAGAAAAGGAAGCACTTGGATATAAATTTGCCTATTTTAAATAATTTCCTGCAGTCACGTAAAATGCAAGTGCTGACTTTTAGTTCCATTCCCCCCACCAAACTTCTCTAATTAAACCTTATTTATAGGCATTTGGCTCTCTTCTTGTGGTCATTTTAATGATCATATAAATGTAGCTGTGAAACTAAATCTACTGAGCAAATGCACCCCCCACTATATAGGTATCTATGGTTTCTAGAATGTAAGCTGCTTGAGTGAAAAGTTAGTTGAAATGGAATTTGAAGATTAGAATATGTCCTAACACACAAATAGCGAAGAAATCTGTTACAAGAGCCCCAGAAGTCAGGGAAACGTTTTACATTAATTACTGTTTACAAGAAATAATTTAATCATAAATGCCAAAAAGAAATTAGGCAGTTCTAAGAAAACTAGTTAGCTGTATGCAGACACTATGTAGGATAATCCTATTCTTAAATTTAAGCAACTTTTGGAAGATATAGTTCAGCAAGTTAAAAAAAATAAAGGAAAGGATAGAAAAACAGGAACAAACACGCTCAGAGATAGCCTGCCAACTGCTGAAAGACAACATAAACTTTAATTCAAAAAGCAGTGAACAAAACAGTTTTTGTGAAAAATTACTGTTTCTGTCTCTTATTGAAAAGTATTTTTTTCCCCCTCATTCTATTACATGATGATATATTATATTGCATGCTGTATTTTCACTGACTTTAAACATTGCTTGGATTTGGATCACAGCTAGAAAAAGGTAACATTTTCAGGTACAATACAATATCCTGTGATGAGCAAATGCTTGCACAAACTTCAGTGATACAGTTGCATTCATCTTTCCTACAGAGTTCAAAAATGTTTTTGGCATAATCATTAAGACTTAAAATGTGCCATTAAGGCATAACCTCCAACAAAGCGGGTGCAAACTTATACTGCTCTACCTCAGAAGGCATTTTGCCTTAAAGGGCACTTTATCTCTTGTTGTGCACTTTAAAATGTTCCTAAAAGTGTGTGCATGCTCCAGGCTTTTCAATTTACACGTGGGGCAAAGTAGCAATGAGACAACTCCTAGGTTGCTTAAAATGCAAGGACTACTATGTTGCTTGACCTATTTGTAAACTGCAGAAGAAGGGAAAGGCTTCTTGTGTCCCCTACCCCCAAAGCACATGGCCACATAAATTCCAGGTAGGGTCTAGTCCTAAAAAAATGACTTTTAAATCTTGGTAATGAGGTCCTACGAGGGCTATGAAATGGTGGAGGGATATAAACATGCTCAACAATATCATAAATCCAATCTCTCTGGGACTTCTTTGTTAACTGGAATGGAAACAGAACTAGGGCAGTTCTAAAGATCCCAACCATGTGTTCTGGCTGTGGCAGCTGACCCAGAGGATGAGAAATGGAGTAACATATGGGTATGGAAGAATAATTGGAAAAGACTGTCAATCTTTTCCTAGGTGATCATTTTGTATCTTTGCGATTACATTGTTCATGTTTACTATTCCTTTTTAAAATAATTTCCATTGCCAGGTGTTAATCATTTATTCACTGGCAAATTATAGATTTGTTCTTTGAGAAATGACTTTGATCTACAGTGGAAGGTAATGTATAATGAACAGTATTTCTTGGACTTCAAAAATAAAATGTCAAGCATATATAAATAATACAATAAAATCATCTGAACATGTGCGGTGCATCTCTAGGTATCACTTATTAAATGTATACATGCAAAAGGAGACTGGTCTACTGAAACTATAATCTCTTCAATTGCTGGAACTCAAAGGAATCCTATGAAAATTAGAAACCTGGTCATATTACTAGGGAAGAGTATAAGAGCACTGTATATGAATGCAAGGAGAAGATTAGGAAGGCCATAGCACAATTTGATCTACAACTAAAAAGGGAGATAAAAGGCAATACAAAGGGATTATGCAAGAATCCCATTTACTTGAATTCAAAACAAGATTCCCACCCACCCACCCCCCCCCCAACATGGGGAAAGAAAACCCTCATCATGGATTCAGGTACCAAGCTACAGGAGGGAAGAGGGTACACAGGAGAACCCATGTGGTAAGGAGGTGCAAGACAGGGCAGAAAGGGGCAGGGGGCGCTGAGTTTCTGAAGTTAGATATTCAGGAAAAGCCTGCCATTTGATTTTCTCCCCCCAAGTTTTATCAGTATTGAAAACAATGGCAAAAAGCTTTGTGCTAATTCTGTTCCATTGGACAGGATATTAGCACATGTTTCCTCTGGCAACTCTACCCTAATAAATAGTGCATGCCAGAGAGAGTATTAAATAAGGGAATGATCACTAGAGATATTTGTTTCAATGCTTTCCCTGTATAGCATCCATTCTGGTCACTGTGAGAGAGAGACTACCGAATTAGATGGACCATCGGTCCGACTCAGTAGGGAATGTCTTATGTTCTTATGCTTTGAGCTATACAATGAATAGGACCAGACAAAGACATTACACTTTTACCAGTATAAGTAGAAATTCTTCCTTATCTTTACCCATCAGAAGCCAGCCCACACCCATAATAGAACAGAAGTTCGACACATACAAACCTATTGAAAAATAGTGGAGCCTGGCCTACAATTTCCAGGTGTCTCTCTCCTTCCCCCCCAGGGAATGTATGTTCCATTCACTAGCAATGTAAACTATGCTGCTTACAGAAAACTGTGGAGCTTAGATTGCTTCCTCCTTGGGCTTTTGAATGTCTGTATTTAGCCTCAGAAAACCATTATTATATAATATTTTGTGCTTAAGTATGATTTTATAGAGATGATTTGGAGCTTACATGTAAAATATGATTTTAATAAGCTAGTTACAGAAAAAAAATGCATTTGAGGAGAAAGATATTTCTCCTCTGCATTTATTTTATTGAAGTAGTAAAATATTTAGGGTCACATCCTGACACTAGGTACAGTAGTTGTATGAACCTAGTAAGGAAACCAGAAAGCTTGTCTCAGAACCCTGTGGAATTCATCTTCTGCTTGCAGTCTGTAACTTATGAATGCCCTATAAAGCAGGAACTGTTTTGTGCAGTAATAAGTTGTACATTCTCTAGCCCCTTCTGATCCTTCCTCCTCTCTTCCATTCCCCACACCCAACATGCAGGGACTACTTATTTTTCTATTAGTCACATTTTTATGAACCTTTTTCGGGCACGTGTGTCATGTGTAAGAGATAAAGTAAAAGAAGTTGTGTGAAGAGTTAAAAAAAACAAAACAAACAAAAACACAAAAAAGTCAAAGACATTTACTGCATGTGAAAAGCAAGCAAACAAACTCAAAAAGTAGAATGAAAAGAAAAGAAAAGCATGGATGAAATCAGATATATATTTAAAGAGTAAATTAGTCTTAGGGTGCATCTACACATGCTATAACGGCACCATTCTTACTGTACCATGATTTAGTAATTCCTTCTAGGAGTATTAAACCATGGCACAGTTGCATGGTTTCATAGATTCATAGATACTGAGGTTGGAAGGGACCTCAATAGATAATTGAGTGTGACCCCCTGCCCTGGGCAGGAAAGAGTGCTGGGGACAGATGACCCCAATCAGATGCCTATCCAGTCTTCTCTTAAAGACCCCCAAGGTATGGGAGAGCACCACCTCCCTTGGAAGCCCATTCCAAATTCTGGCCACCCTTACTGTGAAGAAGTCTTTCCTGATGTCCAGCCTAAATCTGCTCTCTGTCAGTTTGTGCCCATTGTTCCTTGTTACCCCAAGAGGTGCCCTGGTGAACAGAGCATCTCCGATCCCTTGCTGCTCCCCCTAATGAATTTGTAGGCAGCCACAAGACTACAAGATCAGTAACAGCATGTATGTGCGGTGCACAGTGATTTTTAGCAGCTACTTCACTGTAGCAGTGTTCTGTACCAGGGGAGCACATGGTTATGGCACGTAGCTGCTGGTTACATGCAGAGACCTGCAGACACTATGTCACCATAGCGCGTTGCTACAGTGACGTAACATCATGTGTAGATACACTCTGAAACTACCATGAATAAATCTCTGACTCCTCTGAAGCTAGTGAGAGCTTTACCATCATTTTAACATAGGTAGGATTTCACTTCAACTGTTTAAGGTACTGGCAAGTAATTAGTCAAGTTCATATTTCCGCTTCTCCCAGGATTCAAGTACTTTTCTTGAAGAAGTAGGAGTCTGGGATAAGCACTTTTCTCTGGCTGTGCCTTTACTTGAATATTTCACTTATTAACATGATTCTTATTGCAGTTACTTTACTATATCTTAATATGGATAAACCTCTGCATTTAATTTATACACACACACACATACAAACACACACGTATATATATACACACACACAAATAAGCCATTATACACACACACATATATACACATATAATGGCTTATTTGAGTTAATGTACTTGATCAGCTTTAACTATGCTATGATGATAGAAATAAAAATAACAAGCATCCAGTCTAAATTAAATGCTTAGTTACGTTTGTTAAAGATTGTATTAACATTAATTGTTTATGCTGACTTAGTTGTATGCTGCGCCAACACCAGATTGACTATTTTGCTGAAATGTGCAGCTCTGAGTGTTTTCCTTTTGGAAGACAAATAGACAAAAGTGATTGAAACAGCTAATGACAGACATCAGTTCTGGCTGAGTAGAAACAATCTTGCAAAGTAAAAAAAAACACTTGCACTTAATAGTAGAAATGAAGCACTAAGGTACTGAAATACAATTCTTATTTTGGTCAGCAAGTACCTTAGATTATATCTTTTTCACAGATAACCATAAAACTAACAATAAAATGTCCTCACATACTTGTGGTAGTACATATTGTAAAACCTGTCAACTAAAATACATTTAACAAAGTTGTGTTTGCGAAGGGGTAATTTACCCTTTGAATTTGGAAAACTCAGAACAAAGATGAATTCCTATTGGTCCTGTGATGACTGACTAATTGTAATTGCTCACCTGTCCTTTCTTAGAAAATTTCCTATTAACAGTCATTTGAGTCATTCAGGCCGTAAAGACGCTTGCTTTTATTCCAGTGACAGCTTTTCTATACTTGTAGTTGGTTAGTTTCTACATGCAGTGTGATACTAATGTTAAATGGTCCCCTCATGCCTAAAGATATTCTGTTTTAGCTTTATCCTGAAACTCAATAAAAAGTGAAGGTGTTACAGGGGTTTTCAAAGATTGTAGTCATTGAGACACGGTTTTCTCCATCTTTATGTCAGCTCATCATTATGGCTCATCCAAATGTATCCAGACCATCAGGAAGTATCCCTCTGAATACATTCTCTACATCTATAAAATTAAGTTCTGCAATCCCACATAACTACTGTGTGTTTCCTAGATATTGGACTGGCAAATTTAATTTGCATATAAACTATTTCACAAGGTATTCTAAAGACTGTCCAATACTAGACTGTTGTTTTACAGTATATTATTGGAAATGTGCATTTAATTTATTTTATGAAAGCAAAGTTAATTTAAAAAAAAATTGAGATTTTTTTTTAAAAATTGATTAGCGAAGAGACACAGCCATGTTTGTTTGAAGTCAAGTACAAGGCAGGGCAGATTTGCACTTTATAGACTAACAAAAGCATATAAACCAAGTTTTTGAGAGTTTCAGCTCACTGAAGTTTGTACTATATGGATCTACTTTGGCTAGTCTATACAGTGCAAATCTGCTCTGCCTTCTGTTTTATTTTATCCCAGCCTTAGGAGTGCAGAGCAGTTAGAAGCAGCAGACCAAAAATCTTGTCAACACTTTCACCTTTTTAAATGCTTCTTAAACAGAAGTGTCCATGTTCCAGATACTCCTCTAAGAAGATACCCTTAATGTGTATATAGTTTCATATATAACTTCCTGTTATAATGAGGGAACTGAAGTAGACCAATCATCATCTTTTCTGAGCTTCTAATCTAATGACAGACTGCGCCAAAATTAATTATAGAGGTTTGCAGAAGAAAATGACATGTTATATTCATATTTTCAAAAACATAACAATGTATTCTAGCTTTCCTTGACTCTAACCTGCAAATATCTTTTGGTTTTAAATCAAAATCTCCTTTATGAAAGTGCATTTTACAAGAAAATTGTAAAAAGTACATAAGATGGACTTGTAGCAAGGGGACAGCATCTGGATTAACACTTTTGAACAATGTTGTTGTTAAAGCATAACTTTCATAGAATCACAGAATGACAGAAAATTAGCATTGAAAGGGACATCAGGAGGTCAGTAGTCCAACCCACTGTTCAAAGAAGAACTGTCCCCAACTAGATCATCCCAGGCAAGGCTTTATCTAGCCAGGTCTTAAAAGTCTTCAAGGATGAAGATTCCACAATCTCAAAGGATAAGCTCTACCAGAGCTTTACTACCCTCCTAGTAAGAAGGTTTTCCTAATATCTAACCTTAACTTCCCTTCACTGTTAATGTTGAACTTCCAAGCTAATGCTGTTTTTGTCCTCATTAAGAAAATTATAACATCTTTAAGGGTCTGTTTATCTTCTGTGTTAGATAGATCATTATCATTTCAACTTCATATTTTTGGATGATAGCAATTTTCATTTTGAAATAAAGAGAAGAATCAAGAGGAATATGGAAAGAGTTGAATATTCAATTGTCCTATACACCATGGATTAAAACCCAAAACCGTGGCTTCCTGAAACCTGTAAGCTCTAATGGAGTCAAATGAAATATGGCATTTTGCTACTGCTCAGGATTCAGTCTTATCTCTGGTCTTAGTTTTTTATAAAATTTGCAACTATATTAAAAGTATCCTTCTAGTTGTCTTAAGGGGGTCCTTTTAATTTTATGTACTTGGAAAAATTCAAAAAGCAAAAAGAAGGCTAAGTAAGAGCACAAAAAGAAGGCTAAGTAAGAGCAAAGTATAAGGCACTCCCATCTGCATTCAGTTTACAGATTTCTAGCTGAGGAAATTGCCTTGCTTTCTTGTTCCAGCAATAAAGGATATAAATATTGTCATGCCTATATTACAGCTCTATCTTCAGACTATCAATATTTTTGGGACTCCATCATCTCATGCACTGGCTCCTGAGGAATTCTTGTGTTTGCAATTGGTTTGTTAGACATTCACTGGGGATTGCTATTCCTTTCAGGAGGACTGGCTGACTTCATTTAAATAATCATAGGAAAATCTACTCAGGGAATGTCCCATTATGACATTTTCAATGCTAACCTCTTCTTGGTAATAAATTAAATTTACACTGAAAAAAAAACAGAGGAAGAAAAAGAAAATAAAAAGGGTGAAATAAAACACTTTAATTAAACAAGACCTTTTTTAATTGATTTGTCTGTTCAAAGAAAAAAATCTTATTTCAAGATCGGGAAAAAAATTATACTTCCAAAAAAATTACAATAGAGGAAAATCAGCTGTGCCTACATTAAGTCAAGATATTTAGGTTTTGAACAGTGGGCCTATTTTTCAGACTTGGGGGAGGAGTCTGGAAAAGTTGCTCACTATTTTCTTCAGACCACACTCAGCTGATTTTAGCAATGAAGCTGCTACCACTGGATTCTTGTGAGGATCACTATTTAACATAATAACAGATAAACTCAGAAACAATATCTTTGAAAAATCTGAAGATCTGGTAAGCAACATTATACAAATATTTTGTGTGTCAAAATGTGCCACGTTTAATTGAATACTTTAGTCAAGAAGTATTTTTGGCTGTATTGAAAGAGAGGAATGGAGACCATGGGGAAGGCACATGTGGGCCCTGCTGGCCCCAGCCCTGTGGAAGGGGAGGGGGAGCAGGCTGAGTGGGATGGACAGCACCTGCCTTCACCTCTGGACCAGCCCCCAGCCTGGAAGGCTCACAGCAGCATCCACACCCAACAGGGGGAATGTGTAAATGTGCTCTCAACCAAAGCTTAATGCATCTGAATTTACTGTGCAGTAAAATTCAAGTGCATTAAGTACACATGCAGATGTAACCAGTGAGTAGAAATGGTCAGCTTCCAGGATGGAAAGAAGAAAACAGCAGGGTCCCCCAGGGATCTGTGCAGGGACTAGTGCTACTTAACCTGTTTATAAATGACCTGGAAAAGGGGGTGAGTAGAAAGGTGGCCAGATTTTCAGATAAGACAACATTAGTCAAAGTGTTAAGATCAAAGTGGACTGTGAGAAACTACAGAAAAATCAGGCATGATTGAACAAATGGGCAACTAAATGTCAGGTGAAATTCAATGTAGATAAGTGTGAATTGATGTGCCTGGGCAAAAATAACCCAAACTATACCTATACTATGAGAGTCTCTACATTAGCAGTTACCACACACCAAAGACCTGGGAGTCATTGTGGACTGCTCACTAAAAACATCAGCTTGGTGTTCAGCCACATCAAAAAGGCAAACAATGTTAGGGATTATTAACGGAACAGTAAACAAAGCTGAAGGTATCATTATGACCCTCTATAAATCCATGGTGGGCCTCCATCTTGAATACTGTGCTCAGTTTTAGTGCCCACATCTCAGAAAGGATATAGAAGAACTAGAGAAGGTACAGAGAAAGGCAACAAGGATTAGCCATATGGAGGGGTTTCAATATGGATAAAGACTAAAGAAGGTATACCTATTCACTTTGAAAAAAAAATGCTTGATGGGGGACTTGAGATAGGTTTACAAAATTTTAAATGGCAAAGATAAAGTATATAGGTATTTGTTATTTACTCTGTCTCATGATTCAAGAAGCGGGGTGGGGGGCACAAATGGAAACTAGTAGGTTTAAAGCAACCAAAAGGAAGTTCTTTCTCCACCGTGAATTAAAATGTGGAGCTCATGGCCACCAGACGTTGTGGTAGCTAACAGCATAGCCAGATTCAAAAAAGGGATTGGACAAATTCTTGGAAGAAAGGTGCATCAGTAGTTTTTGAGCATGGGAGTTAGGGGTACAGTTTCTTAATTAGAACTTCCTCTGCCTTAAATGCTGAAAGCTACAAGTAGGAAGAATAGCGGATATAAATGGCCATACCCAGTTCATTCTCCCACTCTGTGTCACCGTGTGACTCAGGATACTAGGCATGATAGACCTATGGTCTGACAAAGAAAATGGCAATTCTTATGTTATTGTTTGTTTTTTGATAGCACTTGAAGCCTTGAAATTGGGATTACAGTGTTATTATGCTAGCCTCACCTGCACTTCCATCACCCTTGGACTGATCAGGGCAGCAGGGCAGTAATCTGGGGTTCGAGGGACCAGTGCAGAGCATAGGGGTGACTGGGATGGTAATGGAGTGATCTGGAGTGGAGGGGGCAATTCAGGAGCCAGGAGGGCAACTTGGCAAAGGAGCAGCAGCTGCCTACCCACCCACTTTCCCCCTCAACCTACCCCCTTCATCTTCCTCCTTCCAATGTAGTTACCTACGCTCCTCCTGCCTGCCCCATTTTCCCCTCTTCCCTCCTTGCAGACTCACCCATCCCCACCCACCTGTTGCCCAGCTGTTCCCAGCACACTTGTTTGCGATTCAGACTGAATAATATTAGCATCATGTTTTTCATGGTCCCAAACATGTTTCTAAAACATCTTGTTACACATAAAATAGAAGTGGAAGAATGGTTACCCTCATGGAAATATATAAATCCCTTCACATAGAACTACTCATATTTTTGGTAATAGTTGTCCTGATATTACTGAAGTCAGAAGAAAATCTTTCATTGATGTCAGTGGGTCTGATTCACCTTTCTTCTGAAACTACTGTAATCATTTATCCCAGTATAAGATGCTACAAGAATCATAACATTTTACATCTCCTCTGAGATGCTGTAAAACTACATACTGTGCAGGACAATGTGGGAAATGGGCCTAGAGCAGATAGTGTTCATCACAGACAACTGGGAAATAAAGTAATGTTCCCTTGAGTTTTGTGAAGCAAAAAGAGCTTAGTAACTTTTAGGGACTAGAGGCATTTTTGTCCATGTTTATAACCTCAGTATCCTTTTATGTGTAGACAACTTAATACTAGAAAAAATGGAGAAACTATGCACATGCATTGTGTTTAACTTGTTCCCTTAAATTCATAAAAATTTAATACATTTAATACATAATACATTTAATACATAGAAAATACAGGAAATTGTGTCCATTTGTTGCTTATCAACCTTTATTCCTAGTGTCTAAACTATTTGCTGGGTGGAGGAAGGCAACACATATATCTGTCAACAAAATGGGTCACCTCTATACTCTCTTGTATTTTATTTAGTTAAAATCGATGAAAAAGAAATCAGAAGCATCAGACACTGGAGGGCAAGAATGATGAAGTATTTAACATTGTTCCCTGGTGTCTATATCCCAAGACATATGGCACGCTCATAAAAAGTTAACAAGTTTCATATTTTACTCATTTGTGTGTCATCCAGCTCTTCTAACTGCCCTGTATGCTAACATTTTTCTATCAATGACATAACATTGTAGGCAATAATTAGAAAGCCAAAGCAGATTATTAATTACTTTCCTAAGGCTCTGCGTACCTTTATTGTTCAAACAACACAACTTCAGATTATCTCCCTTGGCATATCAGGCACACACAAATTATATCCCATAAAAAAGTCTGTAAATAAGGCATTACTAACCAACATGTAAATCTTTCACTGATAAGGAAATGGATGATGGATTATAATTATGAAAGTAGTATGAAAATAAATATTGAGAATAATTCATTATTTCCAGTCACTTAAGAGAGAACATGGCATAAAATGTCATGTTTTTTCTTCTTTAAATGTCAATACTATATCACAAGGTGGAGTGAAATGTACATCAATATTAACATAAAGTATAGGGAAAACACAGTAATATAAAAATCCACAGGAATACTGGGGGAGACTAATTTTCTTACTGCCAAAATGCATCTAAAATGCATAACTTGATTACAAGGTCAACAAATACAGATAAAACCATAAAACATTATTTCTTCGCAATGATGGCACTACAGATTATTAAATATGTAACTGCTTATGACATTGGGTAAAGCATACAGGTACATTTGAAACTCGTTAAGCATCTTAAATAGCATATTTATCAGAGCTATTTTGTTTAGAAAGTCCAACAGAAAGAATTGCATTTCCACTGATGCTTGCAGGTATACACATTTCAGAGACAGTATTTCCTATGTGTTTATTAAATTGATCTATACTTAAAACAGGACAAAAACACATGAGAAAGTAGCAGAATGGTCCTGATAGAGCAGTAAAATTCACACTCAGAGCCACATTTTAAAATTTTAACAGATTAATATCTCAGTTTTAAATTTGAAATTCAGATTGGGGTGTCAAGGCATTGCAAAAGATGTTTTGGGGACTTTTGATTTGGAAACATGTCAAACTATTCTAGAAAAATGAAACTACACAGTCTAACATTGAAGGTGTTCAGCCTGGCATACAATGGTACTAAGGACAGGCAATTGCTATGCAGAACCTTACAAGTACTTTAGTCTTATTTTAATGGCAATCAATGGAAGATAATGCCTGTGTATATGAAAAATACTAGGGATGGCAGGAAGGGATGAGGGAAAAGATTACAATTTCTTGAATTTACTGGAAAAAGAACACTGAAACTTACATTTCCCTTCAAAGTTCAGAAAAGGTATTTGCATTCTTGGTATTACAACAATGGTAGTAATTATTTCTGGTCTGTCTTAATATATGTGACCATGATGAATCAAACTTAGCAATACGTGAGACCTTTGCACAATAAACAAACTTCACATGCACAGGATAGATGAATAATGGAAGTAGATGTTAAAAATAAAACAAACAAACAAACAAAAAACAAGAAAACGATTTTGACTCATATGTTCTCAAAACAGCTAAACTTAATAAGCTCTGGCCATACTGGAACTGGATAGAACCAAAGTTTTTAAACTGTTTTGTGAATTTTAAAGAGTGAATTTGGGATTTTTTTATCAGAGAATTTGCAATTTTTAAACAGGAAACACCAGGATTCCTGCTAGTGAGGCAAGTGGCAGGACCCAGGCAGAGGAGCCTGCTGAGGGCTGGCTCCGGGGACCCAGCTGGAAGGAAGCTGGAAGCCTGACCTCCTGGTCATTTGGGGCTGGGAGAACATGCTTTGACAGTTTAAAATAGGTCACCACACTAAGCATCTTCTTACTGACAGCTGCCCAGATGGCAGGGTAGGGACACACATGGCAGCAGTGCTGCATGAGGGCCAACTGTGCAGCCACTGCTCACTGGCAGCTGGCCCAGAGGTGCAGACAGATCTGCTGTAGCACCCATGCCACAGCCCAGATGGCTGTGTGGTCCCTGTCCAAATCTGGCAGGCATGCACACACAGGGCTGCTGGTGATTTTGTCACAGGTAGGTGGCAGCAGGTCACAGCCGGACAGCAGCCCCCATGGCCAGACTGCTGCAGTGAGTAGATGGTGCAGGGGCCACTCTAGGCTGGCACAAGGGTCTAATGTCCCCATATGTCAACTGGCCAGGCCTCAGAAACTCCTGAAAGCAAATAACTCTGAGCTGCTTGCCAGGACAGCTTGTTATAAATGCTGGGCCAGCACAGGTTCTGGCTCCAGCCTTCAGCATTCCCTGGCTGCAGATCCAGAAGGAGCTGGGCAGAGTCAGTTTGCCCCAAGTGGCACAACCAACCCCACACCAAAATGTATGTTCAGGCACATGTGCTAAGGTACAAATCTCCAGCTCAAATTTGTGCCGCTTCTATTTGAGCTGCTACAAATGCATGTGCCTGTATGTGTGGACATGCCCTGCATGTGCAGTTTTATATGTCAGACCTCTGACCTCTAAAAGTCTTCAGGCATCTCTAGAAGCTAGAAATTGTACTCTCTCACAGGTTATAGATGTTTGCTGTGTATCTAATTGCCTGTTCATACAATTCAAGCAGTTTATAAAAGGCAAATAAAGGTATTCTGCATGATTTATCTTATATTTGTCTTGGCCTCTTTTGCTCTAGCTCTAATTCTGCTGCAGGCCTCAAGAAAGGAGAGCTTGCCAGTCTGTTCCTGACATAATTAGATCACATTGATATTATCACATTGGCTCTGCTAATTTAAAAAATAAAGATGCATATGGAGGGATGTGCCTTGTTGAAATACCAGCACACTAACATATTAATTGGATAGTACTGTTAAAAGTCCACCTTTCTGAGTGGATGAAACTTGGTCAAAAAGTTCTTAGACTAGGCATAGTAAAACACCTTTTCTGGGGGACAGAATCTGACAGCATGGGTCAATTTTAAAGTCTAGTAGTCTAGAGGAGGAGTGGGCAAAGTCCAGCCCACGGGCCAGATCTGACCAACAGTGGACTCTTTGCCAGACTGCAATTCTGAGCAGCCCTTGCCTGGGTGGCTGGGGCTGGTGTCCATGGAAACCCCCAGCACCAGCCATACTGTAATAGTGCAGGGCTGGGGTTTCCATGGAGACCATGCTGGCAAGCAGTAGTGGTGTGAGCCTCTTTCTGGTGGGGGGTGCAGGTTGAGGGGAGGCTGGGCTGTAGGTAGGAGCAGAACAGGCTCAGCTGCAGCTGCCTGTGCAGGGCAGGAAGTGGCAGTGGTGGCCCTTGGAGGGGTGGCTATGGTGGGGGCTATATCCCTACCCACCTGCTGGCAGGGCATGTGGCAGGGTGGGGAGCTGCTCAGGGGCTGGGCTGGGATCTTGCAGCAGTGACAGGGCAGAGCTGCAATCTGTAACCTGAATGCCCCAGGCAGGGATGTGCAGGCAGCGGATCGTGGCTCTGCTCCAGGTTTGTCACCACTGAAAGAAGCTGGGGCTGAGCCATGATCTGCAGCCTGCATGTCCCTGCCTGGGGCATGTAGGCTGCAGATCACAGCTCTTCCCTGGCTCTGGACCATAATGTCACTGCTGTGAGATCCCAGCCAAGCTTCACATTCAGCCACGTGCCCTTCCAGCATTGCTGGGGCCAGTCTCCCTGGAAACCTCAGGCTCATGCTATCACAGTGCAGCTGCTGCTGAAGTCTATGGAAACCAGACCCAGGCTCCAGTGTGCTCACCCCTGGGCTAGAGTGTAAAATGAGTTGTTTGGCAAGAATCCTTTTCCTAACTGGGAAGCCTAGTCAAATTCATTCTGTTCATCACCTCAGCCTCACCCTAACACTGGACTTCATTATATAACTCCTACTATGACCAAAGTTAGTTGAATGTTTCATACCTACACTGCTACAGGATCATGCAGATGTATGGAACATAACTCCTTCTATATATTTCCAAGCAACAGCTTCCCTTCCACTGCCAACATTTTTCAAGTAGCTGAAATGTAAGTGTATCTATTTCCTGAAGTGCAGGCAGATATCTTCTCTCTTAATGAGCTGGATCCCAGTAGGATGTCTAACTTGCAGGGGAGTTGGATGAAACTGGATCTCAACCTGACAGAAGTGTAGAAGGCTGACTTTTTAAAGAATGAGGTGGAGAGAATTGAACTTAATTTCTCATCCCTAATTTAAATATACAGTTAGGGCTAGGTTCCACAGAGATGTACCCCTCCTATCGGTGGAATGGGATCTGATACTGTGTCTTTAAGATTCACTGCCTAACATTTTAAAGAAAGTTTTAAGTTCATATCTTCCATGGATCTATTTCAAATAAGTATTTTCTGTATAATGTGATACTCTATTTCATAGAAATAAAATACTTAGTAGCAAAACTAGGTTTAGAACAGGTCACAAAAAAACAGCTCACAAAAAAATCTAAGATTATAAATTCCTGTGAAAGAAATAAAGATTTTGGTAGCCATGGTGCTTCAGATTAAGTCTTTTAAATTAATCCTGAGGAAATTTATTTCATATCTTTTGTGTCCAAACATTTCAGAAAAGATATATAACCTCTTGGTTTTCTTTGCCGGCAACATTTTAGTTAAAACCATCCACACTTTCAGCCCCCTGTATGTATGTATGAAGCACTTCCAAATACTTCATGCATGCAAACATATATACATACTTGTAAAAGGGACCCATTGTTTATTGAATTCAGTGATCATAGCAGGAAGATACTTATCAATTTTTGTAGCCATTTTAACATCTAAAAGCAAGTGTTTCCTTTATGTATACCCAGATCTTTGTGGCATCTCATCCACAATTTTCAAGCAATCAGACCAAAAAAAATGATTAGCCATATAAGGAACATGACTGAGATTTTTCAAGGTATTTTAATGCCAAATGATGCAGATAGGTGCCCAATGGCATTTTCCAAGGCATCTAGTTGCCAAATTTCCAAGCATCTAGATACTTTTACAAATCTCATTAGGAAACTCTCTTCAACTTTAGGTAGCTAAATGCATTTTAAAAATGTAGTCTCAAAGTCAGAAATCTCAGCACATTGATCTTTGAAGAAATTGATGAAAAATCTACTGCAGAGTGCTTTGTAGCTGACAAGGAAAATGTCTTTAAATATTTCAAAAAGATGCAAATGTCAGACATTAACAATAACCAATGTGTACTGCTATGGTCCAGTAGTTGTTGGTCCTTAATTTCAACAAAATCACAGTCTTCTCTCAACCTTTTCTATGTGGCTGTGTAAACATGACAGCAATTTTAAATCTTGTTGACAACTACTTCCTTACCTGTCAGCCAGCAGTCAGCTGCAGTTCAAATAGGGTTGCTCAGGAAAGCATCTTCTAATCCCCTTCCCTATGCTCCATACCCCACAATAGAAACTGGGAACACAGTTGAATGCTGGGTCAAAAGTGTCACAGCTTTACAAGCAATTAAACAAATAAAAATGAAGCTATGAAGCAATAAGAGATTCACTGGAGAGAGGAAAAAAAATCAAGTAGCATCTGAAACACGACTGAATGCCTTTGCATACTACCATAGAGAACTAAATCAAATTTGCAAAAATAGAAGCTCTTGAAAATGAAATATTTATTCTTATAGGCAGGTTATCAGAATAATTCTGAATTAGAGTGCATTCTTTCCTGACTAATAAACTGGGTCTTCTAAGGACCTCCAATGTTATTACAAGGGAGATGTTCTGAAAGTTTTGAAAGATTTGGACAAGAAAAAATAAATATCATACTGCTTAACTGTAGCCATCAGAAAAACTCATAGCATTTAATATTACTTTAAAAAAGAACAGAGCCCACTTTTTCATTGGAATTCACTTTTGCCAAACCTGCTGTGTTTTCAGATATAATGTTTTCTAGACTACGTGACATGGATTTTTTTTTTAATATATTCAGCAAGTTTGTGCCCCCAAATATCTAATCATTATAAAGTAGAGCTTCTAGAGCCAGGAGGCCTGTCTAATTGTAGGCAGCACATGGTCATAGGACATGTGAATTTTCATGAAATAATTTAATTGCCTATAGCTTTTCAAATGGCCCAGCCTACCACTTTTTCTTTAAGCCTGTGCTAGCAGGGTGTTATTTTAAATATCCCTTTAAATCCATGTGAATAACAAATAAGATCAAATAGACATTGTAGTGGGACCATTTGTCTTTTGATTTCTAGGTCCTGCTGTGATTTAATATTCATCCTCATAGAACAATTTTAGCCACCAGAAGCATAAGTGCCCACAGGCTTCTAATACAAAGAGAATTTCTATTGCAAAATTTGGCACATTTCTAATTATATTCCAACACTCTGGAGAAAGCTCTTGTATAGTAACTGCAGATTGGGCATTAGTGTCTAGAATTTCTTGAACTAAATGAAGAAAGCATTAGCAATTTGATTAGGGAAACCTGGTTGCTTTCCCTGAATATTACAGCATGTTAAATGAGAAGCTGCATAAAACAAATAAATGAAGCAGGTGCAAGACAGATTCTTTTTTGGAGGCCTGCCAACTGATCAACTCCACCAAGGTTTTATTATCTAACCCGAAACACATTTTGTTGATACTTAGATTTTGTCCCCCAAGAATAACGTCTGCCAGCACTAGAAACAGCTCAATGAACAGGATGCCTGTAACCATTGAAGGTGCAGGTAAATGTGCTATAACAAGTATTGTACACAGCAAGCCCTTTTCCTTACACACACATGCGTATGACTGGCAGCCTGCAAATGCATACTGATCTTTATGCCAATGCAGCATATCAGCAAAAATGACAAAGAACTATCTAAAAAAGAGATACCATATTTTTCATCCTTTTTGTGAATGACACTAAAACAGAGAGTAGTGCACACAGCTTGGATTAGGTATTGTCCAACTGGATAGCTTCCTCTGGATCCCAGGTAAACAGCTGAAAGGGAAAGATGAGATATTTTATTCAAAATTTTACTTTTCTATCAATTTTTTGTATGTTTCACAATGAAAACAAAATGTCTATATGTCTTATTTATGCCATGTGCATATCACTTATAAGGACCATCTGGTGGTGCAAAATTTACCTGGGGAAGACATATAGGAGAACCCACACCTTGACATCTTCTAGTTGTATTGTAAGACCTTCCTGTTTAAGTAGGCATTATGCAGTCAAGGCTATACTGAAGAGAGGTTATTCTATAGTTTATTTCAGTATAGTTTATTTCGTTTCTCCTGTTGCTCTTTTCTGTAAGCTGCCCTGAGCCTTTGCTGGAAAAGTTGGTATATAAATCTAATAAATAAACAAAGAAACACTGGACAAACTCGATTGAATGAAATACTGAGGATTTGCAATTATAATAATATTTAAGTATTTAAAGCAGCAATTTTTTGAGCATCAAATGTTTCTAATTTCAAAAGTATCAACATCATCTGTCTGTATTAAGGCAATCCTTTTCACTTTGTACTTTACAACTTTCCAACAAGCTTATGTGCACAAAACCCAGTTCAAGGCTGTCTGTACTCTTCTGTAGAGCTCACCTGAGACTGAAGCTGTTATCTCAGGTAATATAACATGTTATCATACAACACCAAGGGAAATCTTACATCTTTTTGAACTCTTCAAACAAATGTTAACAGTTTGTGTGCAAATGTGTATATGTCTCTTCTCTGTGTATTTGTTTTCCCTGCATCTAACAATATGCATCCACAAATTGCTACTGTCTTGTGAACGAATTCTGCACGAAGACAAACTCTGCTATCTAGAATAACTAAAACAAAATACACCTACTCATGGGGTGCATCTACATGAGGCACTTACTGAGTGGTTGCTTAATTAACTTCACGGTAAAGAGCCACCATCTATACTGGCGGTGCTATTAAGCCAGAGTAAACTAATTAACTGTGCTATATAATAGTACTGCCCAGCACAAATACTATTCTACAGTAGAGTTACTTACTCCACCATATCACACATATATACAGTAACGCAGGCTGACTGAAGCATGAGTGTAATATAGTGCAGGGCTGCCTGCTGGCTAGCCCCACACTGTAGCAGCCTTAGCCCTAGCCAGCCCCTCCACAGCACACTGAGCTAGACAAGATCAGCTGCCGTCCTGGGTGCATGTGTAAACACTGTGCCCAAAAGCAATAAACTCCAGTACAAACTGTGCCAAAGTTTATTGCATCAAATTAATTCTGTCTGACCATGGTTTGCTGAATTCTATCATATCTTACTAGAAATGTTTGTCTCTAGTCACAAAGGACATTTCAAAAGTGCATTTGTGGCTCAGGAACCTAAGTTGATGGACTTGCAACAAGTGATTGACATTTATGCAATTTGATGCATTTTAGTTAAAAAACATGTTACCACCATTTTCACAGTGCTAACGTGCATTTCATCATTTATACAAATGAAAGCAATGCAATGCTGGACACTTTCAATAGCACCAGGCCTTGTGTCACATGCACATATAAAAATGCCCTTTATGCTTATGTTTCTGTGCTTCTTTTTTTATAAGGAAAAATATCTGTGTGTAAGGTAGAAATCTTCAGCTATGAATATAAAAACACTGTGCTTGCAAATGATGCCCATGTATTAAAGTTACACAGAAATCATAGGGCAGAAGGATTTCAACAGAAAATTTTAACTTTCAGGAGAATATTCAAAATTCAAAACATTTCAGTCAAAAATTCAAGATTATAAAAATCACATGAAATATAAGTAATTTCAGAACTAAAATGGGTGGTGTGATCTTCAATAAAAAACCTTGAAAATTACTTGAATTTTTATTAGATATACCATTTTCTGTTTCTTCTTTTTCTCCTGCTTTTGTACCATGCTAATAAAATGTGATCCTAAGGCTAAATTATATCCCATCTATTTGGCACTTAAGTGGAATTAGGTATCTAAATGTTATTCCACCCTGTTCAAGTCCATGAAAAACTTTTAAAGTGACCATTTTTGTAACATATTGTCATTTTATCCATAAGACTGAGTCATAAAATCCCCTTCTACATGTTACCTGTATTAGATAGTTACCAATTTAGTTATGCAATTCATTTGCCCTGACTACATATGCAAATTAACAGCTGTGCCATAAAAAAGGTACAGCATTATTGCTCCAAAATGTATAAATACTTTATAGCTGGTTGCTGTCCAGGTTTAATTTACATATGTATCAGGGTCTGTCCCTAAGGTTAGAAGCCCCACAGCAGATTTTTTAATTTTAAGAGCTCAGCTGGGACCCTGTGGCAAATTTTTTAATTTTGAGAAATTGGCTGGGATGAAGCTCTCAGCTGCAGGGGTCTACCATGCACAGCTGGGGCTGGGAGTCCTGCGGCTGAGGGATACATGGCATGGCTGTGATCTCCCAGCTCCAGGGATGTATGCTACTGGGAGATTGCAGCTGCTATAGTCTTCCTGCCATAGGGGTGTGCGGGGTGCTCCCCCTCAGCTGAGGGGGCTCCCAGACATGGGAGCCTGCTTGTTGCTGGTGTGGGGGAAGCCACACCCAGTCTACAATCATGCAGTTTATTTTACAACACATGAGCCTGTGCATGCCAGTTTTGGGAACCATGCTGGAAACTTGGTATAAGTAACTCAAGGACTCAAGGTAGGGGGAGGGGTGGACAAGATTGTGGGGGGCTAGAGGGTCCATGTGTTGGGGTTGGTAGTTCTGGGGAGACAAGCAGTTCTATGGGCAGTGGAAGGGTGTTTGGTTTGTGGGTGGGGGGAAGTCTGAGGACTAAACATAGCCTGTTCACAGTTGTGTGGTAGGAAGAGCCTAGCCCCAGGGCTGGGGCAAGTGGCTGGGCTTTCCCAGCTGTACAGCTATCCTCCAAATGTCTAGACATCAGAGAGATCAGGCTAACCCATTCCTGATCAGATTTAGTTCACCTCTTCATAGATTCATAGATTGTAGAGCGGGAAGGGACCATAATGGATCATCATGTCTGACCCTTTGCCCCTGGCAGGAAAGAGGGCAAAGGTGAGATGACCCCAGCCAGGTGACTATCTAACCTCCTCTTGAAGACCTCCAAGCTAGGTGGTAGCACCACCTCTTTGGAAGCCCATTCCAGATCCTGGCCACCCTTACAGTGAAAAATTTCTTCCTAGCATCTAACCTAAATCCATTCTCAACTAGTTTACACCCATTCTTCCTAGTCACTCCCTGGGGCGCCTTAGTAAACAGCGCTTCCCCTATTCCCCCTTGACTTCCCCCCAAAAATGTATAAGTAGCCACAAGAACTCCCCTCAGCTATCTCTTGTGAAGACTGAAGAGATTCAGCTCTCTCACCCTCCCAACATAGGGTCTATCATGAAGACCACTAATCATGTGAGTGGCCCTCCTATGGACCCTCTCCAGATTCCCTGTGTCCCTCTTGAAGTGCAGCACCCAAAACTGGACACAGTTCTCCAACTGTGACCTGACCAGTGCCGCATAGAGGGGGAGATCATTTCCTTTGTTCTATTAGCCATGCACCTGCTAATGCATGGCAAGGTGCAATTGGCTTTGTTGATGGCCTCATTACACTGCTGGCTCATGTTCATTTTGGAGTCAGTTATGACTCCCAGATCCCTCTTTGCCTCCGAGCTGCTGAGAAGGACACTTACCAACCTATAAGTGTGCTGGGGGTTCCTCCTTCCCAGGTGGAGTACCTTACATTTATCTTTATTAAACTGAATCCTATTTCTCTCTGCCCATTGATCCAAACTGTCCAGGTCAGCCTGAATCTGCTCCCTGCCCTCCGGTGTACTAACTTTGCCCCATAACTTGATATCATCAGGGAACTTGTAGAGGGTGCTCTCCACGTCCTCGTACAAATCGCTGATGAAGATATTGAATAATATTGGTCCGAGGACCAAATCCTGCAGGACCCCACTGCCCACCTCCCTCCAGGCCGAGACCAAACCATCTACCACCACATTCTGGGTGCAGTCCCTAAGGCAGTTGGCCACCCACCTGACGATGTAGGCATCTACTCCACAGTCTGTTAGCTTCCCAATGAGGATTTGGTGTGAAACTGTGTTAAAGACCTTCCTAAAGTTCAGGAAGATGACATTAGCCTCAGCTCCCGCATCCAGGCAATGTGTGACCTGGTTATAGAAGGCTACAAGGTTTGTCAGGCAGGATCTACCTGTGACAAACCCATGTTGGTTTTCCCTCAGCATCGTTTCCCCTTCTGGGCCTGCACAGATGTGTTCTTTGATTATTTTCTCTAGCATTTTCCCAGGAATAGAGGTAAGACTGACTGGCCTAAAGTTACCCAGCTCATCCCTTCTCCCTTTTTTTGAAAATGGGCACCACATTGGCCCTTCTCCAGTCCTTAGGGACCTGGCCAGAGCACCATGACTGCTTGAACAGCTGTGCCAGTGGCTCAGCTATGACACTGGCCAATTCTTTCAGCAGCCATGGATGGAAGTCATTCAGGCCTGCTGACTTGTACCCATCCAGCTTCTCCAGAAGCTCTTTAACTATTCCAGAACTAATCATAGGTGGACTGGTGCCATGTGGACTTCCATCAGTGATCAAGGTGGGGAAATTGGCTTGGTCAGTACATAGAAATACTGAAGCAAAGAACTCATTGAAGAGCTCTGCTTTTTTTTTTCCCGTCAACCACCAACTGTCCTGATTTGTCCTGCAGGGTCCCTATGTTGCTCTGAGCTTTCCTTTTGCCCACTATATACTTGAAGAAGGACTTTTTATTGTCCTTGATTGTTGAAGCCAGCCTGAGCTCAAGCCCTGCTTTGGCCTGTCTAACTGATTCCCTGCAATAGTGCGCCAGGAAGATATATTCCTCTTTGGTGGCTGCTCCTTGCTTCCATTGTCTATACATTTATTTCTTCAGGTGAGCTAACTTAGATTGAGCTCACCATTTTGACCCGATTACCCCCGCACCACAACTGCATAGACCAGCATGTAGATAGACTTAACTCTAGTTAGGAAGATCTAATTATAACATCTGAATGTACTCTTTATATGAAACAGGTAATTAGAATTGGATCTTTAGTCCGCAGCAGAAAAAGCAAGAGTTTGAAAGCTCTTCAAGCCCAATTTTGCTAGACTTTTCTTTGTTCTTTTGTTTCTGGGCTCATGCCACACTGGATAGAGTTCTACAACTGTGTAAGTTTCCTAGAAAGAAGTGGGGAGGGTCAATGCTGCATCAGACCTCACAAAATTGCAAATGCTCTACCTCTTTGGTTTATGAGTCCTGCTAGTTAGCATAAAGAAGGGCATGGGGCTACTGTTTCATGGTCTTCCCGTTCTCTTTGAGATTCATAGCACCCTAAGAATCGCTAGATGAACAAAACCACATGCTCAAGAGTAGGTATCAAAGAAGGACTCAGGCTCACTGGATAGGACTCTTTTCTCTCCTCTACACTTGTTAGCCATTCACACATATGATAAACCTATAACATCTACTGGTTAATGTCGGACTGTTCTTTATTGTATAGTGCATTTTCCAATAATTTGCTGATACAATATTGAGGGATGCAAAAACTGAAATATCAATACATTTCTATGGGAGATAATATTCCTTTAAAGTATGGAATTATCATATGAACTTTTCCCTCGTACACAGCTTATTTCTCTGTTCCCTAATGCTTAAATGGCATTGTACAAATATGTGATCTTTTCATCACAGCACAATTAACAATTATTGTAAGTCAGCATCAGAAATACAAACAATGGTTATGTATGTCAATGCAGGCACCGTGAGATGAGAAAACTTACTCGTAGCTGGTTTGCACAAGGTTTTCTTTTACCATTTTCTCACTTTCTAGAGCACTAAATTAATAAGGAGGCAATTATCTTGGAATCCTGTTCCAGAGGCAATATCCTGGAATTTTTCCTTAGAAAACTGTCCCAGAATATCAGACCCTACCAGCCTCAACTGCTGATAGCAGGGCCTCTAGAGCAGCTGCTACTGCTTTGCACTTCCTTTTCTGGCATTTTTTTTTTTTAAACGCACCAACAAAATCAGTCAATACCCACTAGAACAATTTAAAGCTGGTGTATACATGGTTTTGAAGGGGAAACACTTGTATCTCAAAGTAAAAAGGATGTACTCGTTCACTTCTATATTCAGGTTGAAAAGGGTTTATAGGCCTGCATCCACACCTAATAAAAATGTTTTCTCTACAATTACAGTCAAGTAGGATGCTCCTACACTCTAAATGATATTGTAGTCTAAATTCTGCTCTCAGTTACTGCTGCACAAGCCCATCAGACAAGGTGTAACATTAGTTTGACTACCTTGGTTCATAGAGAAGAAAAGGTATGCACATAGAATATGGTAGAATTGATAAGATGTACTGCAAGCAAAGGATATAAAAATGAAGTTACATCATACTAACAATCTGTGCAACTGTAGCAGTGTTAAAGTTGGAATGTGCTGTAATCAGTCACATATTAAAGGTTAATATCATTTCTTGCCTGCACAGCTCTGGCCTGCTACCAGAGGGCTGGTAGGCAGGGGTGTGGCTAAGAGCCAGGGAACCCAGGCAATATTCCTGCTGGGGCGGGGTAGGGGGGTGGCAGGAGTAGGTGGGGAAGGGGAGAAAGGGAGGGGCTGGAAGCCATGCATCATGGGATGCTGGAGGACTGTAAATGATGTGTTTTATCTTCATGGAGTGGACTGAACTTATCCTGACATGAGTTAGGTAGCATGGCCCACAGTTAACCATTGTCTGTCATGGCATAACTTTGAGATGCTCAGAGGATACTTAGCATCAGTTAACAAACTTTAAATGTCATTAGGTAGTGTCTAACTGCAATGTGTAACTGGATCTTAAGTCAAGGTGAAAGAAATGAAAGAAAAAAAAAAGGAAAAAAGAAAAAAATAGAAAAAGAAAAACAGAACAAGTAGAAATGAAAAGAGGAAAGAAAGAACAAATTATTCCTGAGACATACTTTTATAGCTGGAGAGGTTGGAGTATGCACTGTAGCATTTTCCTACCACCAGCTGGATTTTTTCTTTTTGAGCTACATTTGGTTTTCTTACAAATTGACTGTCTAAGGAAATTCACCACTTACAACTTGCATGAGGGACAAACAATGTTAGACCTGGCTACAAAACAGCCAGCAAGAAATTATTCTGAGGTTGAGGAAAACCCTGTGCCACAAATATATTAGAGACAGGCATTGTCTGCCATTGATCATGATCTTGTAGGTTATGGGGGCAAAACAGCAGAAGGTGAGTTTGGTTTGTGGAAGATCTCTGTTCTCTTCTATAAGCATAGAGTCGGTGATAAATTCTAATGAATAGGAAAACTTAGGAATGCCTGGTAATACTTCTTAAATGGCTTTACAGATAAGACGGAACCCAAAAGTCACACTTCTAACTCTTGAAATGAGCAGGGCTTTAATGCAAAAAAAAAAAAAAATCTGTCTTGTATATTAGAATGATTATTTAATAATTCAAAAATTGACCTTGACAAATCAGGATAATTCTGATAAGGTTTCTGTAACTGGACTTTTCAAACTGCAATAGAAAGGAATCCCAATAAGATATGGTCTGACATTTTTGAAGCAGATTTAGCTTTTTTTTTCCTTTACAGTGCAGCCATGGTGTAGTACATATTGCCAGTAGTGGATGCAGGAAGAGGCAAAGGATAGGTGAGGGCCACTGCACTTCAACTGTGCCATTCATGTTCAGTATGCTCTGAGTTCACTGCCCATTCAGCATGTACAAATGATGGAGCTCCCCATAAGCAGAGGTCTTTGAGTTCATCAATTGATTTGGGGAGGTGCAGGGGGAGGGAAGAGAGAGCTTGGTTTGAGCTCCTGCTTTTACATGGTTCCAGAGCCCAGGGTGGGAAACATTTATTTTATTTGCTTTCCCCTCCATCCTCCTTCTTACTGAATTAGGCAGCATGGGAAAGGAAGAGATGAGTGACAGTGTCAGCACCCATTCCCTGAGCTCTAGAACTGCATGAAAGTGAAGGCTCTGACCAGAACCCCTGCCAAGAGCTCATGTGAGGCACAGCCAAAGGGAGTGCATGACCATGCTGCCACATTCATCCTGGGTCCACCACTATATATGTATCTATGCAGCTAGAGATTATAATATACAAGTCTGCTTTTGCTGCTACACAGAATTGAAATAGAATTTCTTTTAGGAGAGATACTTTCCTGCCCCTTCCATGTACTCATTAGTTCTATGAAAGTCATAAAGCATAAAGACTTTGTACCCTCAGGAACAAACCATTATCTGATTTTTGACCCTGAAAAAGAATGTGCTTACATTTAGTTCAGTTTCCTTATTATATAGCTGTTTATAAAGCAATCTTTATATTGCTATTATAGCAATATAATTTCTGATATTGTAAAAAATATTTCAAGGGAAAGGGGCTGTAAATAAGCATATACATATTCAGTCAATTAATATTGTGGACATAAAAAAATGACAACATTTTTTTTCTTTCATTTATATTCAATCCATTTGCTTTCTCAAAGAAAAAAGATTTACCATAAAGATAATGAATGGGAAGAGCCACTCCCTACTGACTCTACATATCATTAGTATGCCTTCTGCTTAATAATGATGGTCTTGGGTATGCCCATGGGGCTTACCCAGGTATTATATAGATGTAAAATTCTAAGCTCCCATCTGTTAATACAAAACACTAAACATAAATGAAGACCAAATGCAAGAAATATTTTGCATTCAGAATCACATTCAGAATGGCATATGTTCCCCCTCCTCCTCTTCTTTTCAAAGGAAAATATTGTTTACCTGTGACCAGGATAAATGTAATGTGACTGAAAGAATTTAAGTACTGTGAATCATTGCATCTCACATACGAACAACTAAAATACAAACTCTTCATTTCAAGAACAGAGTATGGTTACTGAGTAATAACCATACACTGCCACTTCATCGCCCCATATGTTTAAAACTAAGGAAGTGAACAGTAAAGGAAATCATAAATCTTGTAATATATCTAAAGTAAACAAATTGTTCTTCTCAAGCATAAAATAACACAACCTTCCTTTGAAAGGTTATTTGAGACATTGTGGAGAAGATCCCTAATCTCCTCCAGCCCACTGACCACTATCTCATGCTCGTCATCCATGTGGGCACCAATGACATGGCTCGGAGCACTCCTAGCTGGGACATGAGGCACTACAGGGATTTGTGTGCAAGGCTAAAAGGTTTGGGGGCAGAGGTGGTGTTTTCTTTGATCCTCCCAGTCTCGGGCTATGGGCTGAAGAGGAAGAGGAAGATCCAAGTTGTAAACCAAAGACTGTGGTGCTGGTGTCATCGGGAAGGCTTTGGCTTCCATGAACACAGTCCACTCTTTGGAGAAAAAGGGAGTGAGCTGCTGGGAAGGGATGGTCTCCACCTCTTTCTGCTGAGGAGAAGGCTCTTCTCAGCTAGACTGGCTGACCTGCTTCACCAGGCTTTAAACTAAGCCTGCTGTGGGGTGGGGGGACTACTGCCACTGCTGGTCCACTGAGCAGCCCTTGCAAAGCCAGCAGGCCAAGGCACACAAGGTATCCCACTGCAGCTCTAGTCCTGGAACAAAATGTAAGCAGGGCAAGGGCCCCCAAGGGGACACTTTCATGTCTATACACAAATGTTAGGAGCCTGGGAAATAAACAGGAGGAACTTGTTCTCCTGCTAAATGCAAATAATTATGAAGGCGTTGGGATAACAGAGTCCTGATGGGACTCCACCCATGACTGGACCACAGGTATAAATGGCTATACCCTATACAGGAGGGATCGAGTGGACAAAAGGGGTGAGGGCATAGTTCTGTATGTCAAGGAAAGCTACGAGTCCCTGCAAGCTGACACTGGCACCCATGGTGGATGACTTGAGACCCTCTGGGTTAAAATCCATGGGGAACATGGCACAGGGGATACTATGGTGGGGGCTTACTACAGACCGGCTATCCAGAGTCAAGACCTTGACCAGGAGTTGACCAGGGAATTGGCTGAGGCTGCATGCTCCCAGTGTTTGGTTGTCAAGGGAGACTTTAACTACCCAGACATCTTGTGGGAGGAGCATTCTGCCAAATCCGAGCAGTTGCAAAGCTTTCTCTCATGCATGGATGACCTCTATCTGACACAGGAAGTCTATGGGCCGACGAGAGGTAAAGCACTGCTCAACCTGGTACTGGCAACCAAGGATGGCCTAATCAGTGACTTAATGATCAAAGGGAAGCTGGATGACAGTGACCATGAGCTGATCACCTTCACCATCTACTGTAAAGCTGGCAAGTCAGTCAGTAATACAGAAGTCTTTGACTTCAGAAAAGCTGACTTTGACAAGCTAAGGAAGCTTGTCAGAGAGGATCTAAAAGGCCACAACCCAATGGAGAGGGGCGTTCAGGATGAGTGGTTGATCTTCAAGAGAGCAATCCTGGATGTGCAAGCAAAGTCCATACTGTCTCGGAGGAAAGGCAGCAAAAGGGCACAGCAGCTCCTTTGGCTCTCCAGGGAACCGGCAGACCTCCTG
This sequence comes from Caiman crocodilus, assembly GCA_030014935.1. NCBI lineage: Eukaryota > Metazoa > Chordata > Crocodylia > Alligatoridae > Caiman > Caiman crocodilus. The sequence continues at coordinate 64,769,840 of JAGPOW010001543.1, read as the reverse complement.
CATCTTACAAGGAAGACCTACAAAGGATGGAGGCCTGGAACTACCACCAAGGAGGAATATTCTGCTCTGGTCCAAACCTGCAGAGAACAAATCAGGAAAGCCAAGGCTGTGATGGAACTCCAGCTAGCTACAAATATCAAGGAAAATAAAAAGTATTTTTTTAGATATATGGGGAGCTGGAAGAAAAGCAAGGGCAACATTGGACTCCTGCTAAACCAGATGGGGCAACTGACAACTGATGCCCAGGAAAAAGTGAACTTGCTAAATGGGTACTTTGCGTAAGTTTTTCACCAGTCCCATGGGATAGCCCTGCCCATGATGGGTCAGGGAGGCCCAGGTGAGGGAGATTCTCTGCCCTTCACTGAAGCTGACATCATAAAGGAACACCTTGACAGACTGGATACCTTTATGTCAGCCAGCCCTGATGGGTGACACCTAAGAGCACTCAGGGAGCTGGCGACCATCATAGCTCAGCCCCTGGCATGGATCTTTGAGAGCTCTTGGCACTCTGGGGAAGTGCCCAATGATTGGAAGAGGGCCAATATCATGCCTATCTTCAAGAAAGGGAGGAAAGTAGATCCAGCAAACTACAGGTCCATCAGCCTGACCTCTATCCTAGGGAAGGTCTTGGAAAAGATTATCAAAGAGGCCATCCTTAACAGACTAGCCGAAGGCAATATCCTGAGGGATACCCAGCATGGGTTTGCTGTGGGTAGGTCTTGCTTGACCAATCTTATTTCCTTTTATGACCAGGTGACTTGTCACCTGGACAAGGGGGAAGAGATCGATGTTGTATATCTTGACTTCAGAAAAGCCTTTGATCTGGTATCCCACGATCACCTCTTGACTAAACTGGCTAACTGTGGCCTTGACCTCACCACAATCTGCTGGTTGAGGAATTGGCTTTGCGGTTGGACCCAGAGGATGGTGGTTGATGGGAGCCAATCGTCTTGGTATACTGTGACCAGTGGGGTCCCTCAAGGCTCTGTCCTAAGGCCTATACTATTTAACATCTTCATCAACGATGTGGACCTTGGTGTCAGAAATGGACTGGCCAAGTTTGCTGATGACACTAAACTCTGGGGTAAAGCATCCACACCTGAGGACAGGAGGGTGATTAAGGAGGATCCTGATAGGCTTATGAGATGGGTGGACGAGAACACCAAAAAATGCAAGGTTCTCCACCTTAGGAGGAAAAACATGCAGCATGCTTATAGGCTCGGTAGCGCTACGCTGGTTAGCACTAGAGATGAAAAGGACTTGGTGGTCATGGTTGACCACAAGATGAACATAAGCCTTCAGTGTGATGCTGCAGCTAGTAAAGTGAGCAAAACACTAGCTTGCATCCATAGATGCTTCTCAAGCAAATCCGGGACATCATTCTCCTGTTGTACTCGGCCTTGGTGAGGCCGCAGCTGGAGTACTGCATCCAGTTTTGGGCTCCATGATTCAAAAAAGATGTGGAGAAGCTTGAGGGGGTGCAGAGGAGAGCCATGCACATAATCAGAGGTCAGGAAAACAGATCTTATGATGAGAAGCCGAGAGCCATGGGCCTCTTCAGCCTGGAAAAGCGCAGGTTCGGGGATCTGGTGGCCACCTATAAGTTTATCAGGGGTGCTCATCAGGATATGGGGGAATGTCTGTTCACCAGAGTGCCCCAAGGAATGACAGGATCGAATGGTCATAAACTCCACCATGACCAATTCAGTCTGGGCATAAAAAATAACTTAATTGTTTGAGCCCCCAAGTTTGGAATAGACTGCTGCCGGAGGCGGTTCAAGCCCCCACTTTTAATGCCTTCAAAACACATTTGGAAGCTTATCTTGCTGGGATCCTATGATCCCTGCTGACTTCCTGTCCCTGGGGCGGGGGGCTGGACTCGATCCTCTGGGGTCCCTTCCAGCCCAAATGTCTATGAAATCTATGAAATCAATGAAAGGTCAACATTCACTGTAAGACAGTGATAGGAGAACTTCCTGTGTATCATCTAGCGAAACACTGTTCCCTTTTGAAACGACCTACAGTAGAAGTCAACATGCTTCCATACAAGAAATGGGTCAAGTTATTTTCCAGAAGAGGTCAGTTTTGTGACTCTGGCAAGAGGCACATGTGGGAATGAAAAAATGTTCTCCATGTTGCAAAGGGCAAAAATAGACCCCTGGATATCCAGGAGTCAAAAAAAAAAAGTGAGACAAGTCACAGTCCCAGACTGTGCCCTGAGGCAACTGGAGACTGTGTACCCCACAGAGATGCTCCCATAGCCTGTCAGAACATCTCTGTGGCTGGCCTTCACCCTGGCGCTAAAGGAAGTTTCCATGCAGGGCAGAGAGTGTGCCAGTCACAGGGAGATGGACCCAGGCTTCTGCCAGTTAGTAGGTGGTGGGATGGGCTAGAGGTGGGGAGGGACCATGGGGGGACCCCAATTGGCTCCACCTGCTTCTCTAGCTCCCCAGATTGCTTCCCTGATGGCCCCATCCCCAGCCTGCCCCCAAACACCCTGATGATTGCCCCGCCCAGCCCCATTCCCTGCCTGCTCCCCAGCCCCCTGACTGCTGCCCCGCCAGACCTCATCATCCTAACAATTAAAAAAAAAAACCCTGCACTCACTGGCAGTAGCATCTGCCATTGGGGTCACTGGGGCCTCATGGCAGAGCCCTCTCACACAGTGTGGGGCCTGGGTGACAGCTGCAGTGGCCCTAGATACCCCACAGCACGCGAGCCACATGAAACCCTACCAACCCTGGCTACACCCGCACGATGGCCAGTGGCACTGGCAATGCAGGTGTTGGCAGCTGGAGCTGGGCCCCACTGACCCCCACTGCCTCATGCTGCCTTCTGCCATGACACCCCAGGGACCTCCCAGCTGTTACTACCAGTGAGTGTGGGACTCTTTTATGTTTATTTTTATTTTTTGAGTCTTAGACTGCTGGGGCTAAGCAGGGGGCAGAGGCCAGATGGGGGGGTGATTGGGGATCCCTGCCATCCCCCACTGCCCCATGATGGATGGGTGGGTGCTCTGCCATGAGGCCCCAGAGCCCCTTATACTATAAGGTGAGTGTGAGGCTTTTTATTTTTTTAAGTGCCAGGATGCTGAGGCTGGGGGCACAGCCATCAGAGAAGCTGGGGGTGCAAGCAGGGAATGGGGTCAGATGGGGCAGCCACTGGGGCATGGGGGTGCAAGGGGGTGGGGATGGGTTGTGCAGCTATCGGGGGGGCGGGCTGCAGGAGCCAGTTGGGGACGAAATCTGGTGCGGGGGGAGCAAGCGGGGGTAGGACATGTGAGCCCTGCAGGGGATGATGGTAGCCCCTGTGGGGGCTATGTGGTCCCTGTTGGGGGGACTGTAGCCCCTGTGGAGTGGGTCTGTGGCCCTGTGAGGGGCAGCAAAACATACAGTTTTAGAATTCACTTTATTATGATGATAAAAACACTAGTAGGTTTCCAAATTGCTTTAACACTGTAGCTATATTAATAAAACATTGCCCAATTGATCGCTGTGTTTCTATTCCTCACTGTCTCTCTCTCTCTCCATGGTGGTCTTTTGTTTTAATTGTGGAGGAACATGGATCTGGGGGTATTTTACAGAGTGAGTTTAGGATTTTTTCATCAGGGATTCTTCATTTTTCAAATAAGGAACACCAGAATTCCTGATAAGGAGGAAAGTGGAAGGACCCAGGCAGAGGAGCCTGTTCAGAGCCGGTACCTTGGACCCAGCTAGAGGTCACTGACCTCTGGAGCCAGTAGAACATGCTTTGACAGTTCAAAGCAGGCCACCATACCTAGAACATCTCCTGGGAGGTCCTGGTAGAAATCTGGCAGCCCTCATAGGTCCTGTAGGGAGAAGCCCCACAGGCTGAGGAGCTGCCAGTCATATCAGAGCCCCCCAGAAGTGACAGAGGAAAGAACACCACAGGTGGCCCCATGCCATGTGGGTGCTGACACCATATAGCAGTAGCTGCAGGGCCTGAAGGTGGAATGCCAGATTCTGGCTACACAGGCAAACTAGGCCCTGGCCATCCTACCGGGCCCAGTCACTCAGGCCCGGTCACACACACTGACCTGCAGGAATCCTTCCCACAGGGTCTGACAGGCTTCAGCATCTGTTGGCTCCAGGGAGAAGAGCTCTTCACAGAAGGCCTACACACCGTGGCACATCTCGCCTGGATCTGTGAGGAAGGTGCTATCACCCAACAGAAGGCAAGTCATGTACTGCTTAGCCTTCTGCCTCCTCTCCAGGGCATAGAAGAGGCAGGAGCCATGGTCCATCTCCTGAAGCAGCTGGATACATGAGCGGACAAATGCACCATAGACATGGTGGTTGTCTAGAGCATGAAGCTCTTCCTACCTCTCCCAACTCTCCACGGAGGGAAGGGTTGGTTGGGTTGATGGCCTGGCACCTCTCCAGCTCTACCACTTCCCTCTCGAGCTGCTCCCAGACTGCCTCCCTTTGCCAGGTGTGCCCATGAGTGTAGCTGCAGCAAAAAGTCAGCTGCTCACCTTCCACACATCCCACCATCTCTGACCCAAGGGGAAAGCTGCCCATTGCTCCCACCAAGTCAGCCAGAACTCCCATAAGGCCTTCCTGAAGCCCACATCCTCCATCAGATTGGTATTGAAATGCCAGTAGGCTAACCCTAGACACCCAGGCCCTAATGTGGCCTGGGCTTAGACAAGGTGGTGATCACTGAAAGGGGTTGGCCGGATGCCAGAAAAGTGGGCATGAGCAAAATGTAGCAAAGAGATATAAACCTGGTCCAACTAGAAGTGGCATGCCTGCTCCTTCCCCACCCTCACATAGATGAAGGCAGGGGGATCAGTAGGGTGACAGGTATGACAGACATCCACCAGGACATAGTCCATCAGGATCTCCTTGAGGATGCCTGAGGAGCATGGTGGCCTGGTTCCTCTCCCTGTCTGACCAGTCTTGCACTTCTAGGATGACATTAATGTCCTGGCCAAGGACCAGGCACTCATGAGGGTTGAGGGTGCTGATGTCTGTGGCCTCCTGGCAGAAGAAATCCACCAACTCTGAGTCCTTTGCAGAGCATATACATTCAGAATATTCAGGACCTGCCCCTCCACCTGGACCTGGAGATGCAGCAGGCAGCCCAGCACCACCTCAATGTCTTGGAGAACCTCCAGCTGCAGGCCTGGGGAGAACAGGTGGCCAACCCACAAGAGGTGACTAAAAAAGACCCTGCCTCCCCACTTCAGACACCAATTAGGCTCATGAGCTGAAGTTGTCAGGGTCTCCTGAAATAATACCACGGGGTACCCTACCTCCAGAAGGAAGGAGAGTACCCTGCATCTATGGAGACCCTTCCTGCAGCCATGAATGTTGAGAGCCATGATCTTAAACAACCTCATGGCTGGAGGGTGGGGGGTGGAATAGATGTTTCAGCAGGGGCCTCAAGCATCTCAACACCTGGTGTGGGGCCCTCTGGCTCGCATAGCACCCTTCCATACATATAGAGGGAATCTATGAAACATCAGGCCTGCCTATAGATCTGGGCATTGAAGCTTTTGGGCCCTTTACCTTTCTCCACCAGTGCCCTTGAAGTGGCAAGGACACTGTCAAAATCTCTCCAGTCTCAGTGGGTAGGCCCTGGTCAGCAGACTGAGGGGTCTTTCCTCCAACCCTGCATCTAAACATGCAGCCCTATGAAGTTGCAGTAAACTAATAAATGCTGTTATAGGTTAATACTTGTAAATACAAGTACTATGCTTCAGTGGTATTATTTACTGGGTTGGAGAAGCCCGAGGCTGGCAAGCTGACCCCCCAGACCTCATGCCAGGTGGGGTTGCCCTGACTGAGCTCAATGTGCTGTGGTCCTGAGCACACATGAAAATGCAGCACCCAGGAGAAATAAACTTTGGCATAATACATACACTGGAGTTTATTATTTTGTATTAAATTCACATATAGATGTACCGAGTAAGGCCTAGAAAGGAAACCTATTCAAATTGAGTTCTATTTCTACAAAATATGTATGAACCAGAGTCCAAATAGGGATTTCTATTCTTGGAAGACTGAGCCAAGACTGCAATGAAAACCTAAGCCAAGAGATAAACCAGAGAAAGCCTAACAGGAGAGATTTACTGGCTATCACATCTTACAATGGAGGCTACAATGATCAGAACAGATATTATTTTTTTCTTTTCACCAAATACAAGAAACAGCCTATCATCTGGAAAAGGACAAAGAAGACCTTGAAGGTCAAAGAGGACTATTAAGATGACCATGGAAGGAGGGGCTGATAATAAAAATAACCACATTAGAGGGAATCATTTGGCATGTATTGAATCCACATGATTGCTTATTCCAAAATTAAAAGAACAGATTGCTCTTCCTATGACATGAATTTAGCAGGAAAGATGTTTAAAGGCTCCATAAATCAGGCTGAAGGCAAATTGGAACAGATTAGAAAAGGGATGAATCTCCAGACATGGAGCTGCCTACTGTTCCCCTTGCAGAGTAGACATATTAACCTCTGAAACCATAGAGAGCCATAGCTTTCTCTTTTTGATCATTTTATACTCCCCATGATTCTTTCCCTTTCCATTTGTGAAACTAAGATGCTTTTCCAAAGGGGTATTTTAAAATGGACAGCAGTGAAAATATAAGAAGCTGGGCAATCAAGAATATTAGCTTGAGCAGTGGGAAGCAATTTTTTTTTTTAAGTAGAATCATGGCTAAGATGGTATAAAGAAACTTATTTAAAGGTATGAAGGACTCTAAATTGTCTAAAATGCAATACAAAAGTAGGGGGTGGGGAGCTGGGACACAGGACGGGAAAAGACCTTTTGATTTACCATGTCCAATTTCCTACTATTTCAGGCACCAGGTTAAATCCTTTCTTAAAATTTCAGAAACTTTTTGCTATCACTCCCACTGCAGTAATATCTTCGATGCACTGTTTGTCTAAATAGTTATTAAATCAGCCTTTCAAATTGTGAATTAAGAAGATATAAGTAGTGTAACTCTTGCTATGATTATTTATTTTCTGTGTGCAGACTTAGGAATGTGAGCTGCTTACTGGTATAATTGCACTGAATGAGACATGCAGCGCAATCATTTAAAAAGTTAGTGTCTACTAGCTGTGCTGTGCCACTGAAAACTGTATGGCGATAAAAAACCTGTATGAATATGCATGCAACCATACTGTCATGCTGCCAGTATATGATACTGAAAGCCAAGACCGTGACTTTTCAATAAAGATTGCCTTTATTTACAAGAAAAATCCTTTATAATGTTTAAGAGATATCAGGAGCAAATACCAAGAGGAAGAGTGATATTATATCTAAATAGGATATTTTCCCTTAAAACTAGAGGGCTTTCCATTGAAAAGGCTTCAGCAGCTGCACCTAACAAAATCTTCAAACTGTCTTCTGGTTGGTGTGAGGAAAAATTATTAGCATGTTAGCCTGCTATTTCAGACACCTGGGTCAGGTCTCTTCAGTTTGCTGCTCCTATAAAGCCTTTCTGTTACCTTAAAGTGACTCCACATATCACTACTTCTCTTTTCCCTTGTGTAAGTAGGGACAGCAGTACTACCTACTTTACTGTAAGAAAAAAGGAACTGAAAAGATGATAAAATAGATACTACGGTACTGAAGGCCATAAAAGTGCATCATGAACTTTGCATGGATTTGATGGATTGCTTCACGATGATGTTCCAAATTTCAGTCACTGCCCATTAATGATGCCTCTTGTATATATATTTGTATGTGACATCTCAAAGGTGTTGTCATCTTTAGAGAAATGATGCTTGCATGGTTTTATGATCTTCTACAAATATGTATAGGTCAAACACTACCTTTTTTTCTTAATGCTTTATTTACTTGCATGCCACATGCATCTCCACTGACTTCACCACTCCAAATCAACCCTGCAAAATTGGGATATACATCTTAAGTGGGAAAGCTGATTTTTCTTCGCTAGAATAGAAGCATGAAGAAATTTTGCTGTAATGGATTGCAAGATCCTGCACCTTGGGTGGAACAGTTGCATGTACAAACACAAAATTGGCATGATTTCAGAACTATGGAGAAGGACCTGGCATTTAGGTGGACCATACGTTCAATACGAGTCAATGGTGTGCTCTTTTTCCCCCCTGCCACCCACAACAAAAAATAAATAAATAGAATTAGCCACCAGTATGGTAGGTTATAAGAACAGGGGTGTTACTTACAAGTCAAGGGAAGTGGTTCTTCTGCTCTTCTTAGCACTGGCGTGGCCTCACTTGGAGTACTGCATCCAGTTTTGGGCTGCATCCTTCAAGAAGGATGTGGACAGATTGGAAAGAGTCCAGCACAGAGTGACACAAATGGTTAAAGGCCAAGGACACAGGATGTATGAGGACAAGCAGAAGGAACTACACTTATCTAGTTTAGGACGGAGAAGACTGAGGGGAAACTTGAATACCTGAAGGGCAGTTATAAAGATGGAGAGGGGCTTTTCTCTGTGCACATAGGGGACTGAATTAGAAGCAAAGGCCTCAAGCTTCAGGAGGGGAAACTTAGGCTGGAGATTAGGAAGGACTTTCTTATTGTGGGGTCATGGTCAAACACTGGAATAAAATGCCGAGAGAAATTGTGGAATCTCTATCATTGGAAATTTTCAAGAGCAGGTTAGACAGATATTTGACTTAGATGGTTTAATCAGGAGTGCCCCTGCCTTTAGCAGAAGGCTGGACTAGATGACTTCACAAGGCCGTTTCCAACTTGCCCTTACTTGTATAAGATTATTGATGCTTGACTGGTGCAGCAAGCAGAAAGTGTGAGGCCCTTTGTTAACCTTCTCTAAGCTATAGCTACTGATTAAGCACTGTAGCTCATTCTTGATGTGACAGGCTAACTGGTAGTGATTTGGCCCAGGGGTTTTGAAAGGGTAAAGGATGATTGGAGGGCTTGGGATTCCCTTTCCTCACTAATCTGGTAATGATTTGGCTCAGGGGTTTTGAAAGGATAAAAAGTGATAGGAGGGCTTGGGATTCCTGCTGCATAGTAAACTTGCATGGGACCTGACATCAAAGCTAACAGCTTCAGAGAGGGTTTGTTATGAAACTGTGAGCGAGATGATAATTTGGTGGAGATAGCAAGGTGAAACCTCAGTATCGTATTTACTTGCATACCACAAACACGCACGCGCGCGCGCGTGCACACACACACACTTTCCCCCAAAAAATCACTCCTCCAAAATTGGGGTGTGTCTTAGGCGTGGAAAATGTTTTTTTTTTGCTGAAATAGAAGCACAGAGGAACAGAACCATAGGGACAGTGTGTTGCAAGATGGCTGGCAGTTTCTCTCAGCCAGAAAACATAAGAGGTGTGATCCCTTTCATAGATATTCTCCAATTGAACAGTTTTTGTCTGAGTAGCCAAAAACTTACAAATTTGAATGTAGCTGTGAAATAATTAACACTGGACTCCATCCTTCTTAATTCTTGGCTCAGAAAGAAGTTGGCAGCCTCTTTCCGGATTACTTCTCCATTAGAAACCTAACTCCAGGCTAGAACTGTCAAAAAAATAAGAATCATATACAGTCTGCCTTCCAAAAACAATTGGGTGTCTCATTTGGGAGTGTGAGATGCGCAAAAAAAAAATAATTGATCTGCTAGAAGGACCATGTATCCAGTGTAGTCTGCATTTGGTCCTTAATGGGTAGGACTCCTCCATGCTCATGACCCACACAACAGATAAAACGAAGATGCTCATTGTTTTCCAAAGTTAATTAGCTCATACCTGGTTTTTCTCCAAATTTCTAAGGGGGCAAACATAAGAAGAATTAAGTGCTACCACTAATTTCTATATTAAAACTATTTGACTCATTATCACATTGAACTGGGGTATACTTTTTCTGTTCAGAGAGGAACCATAAAAGTATATAATGCTCATTTAAATGGTGAGTGGCAGGCACATTTGAAAGCAATTATCCAGTACAAACAAACATCCCCTTTCCCCCCCTAGAAATAGCTATTAGTAACCTAAGGGTATAATTTAGAAGCAGGGGAAAAAGACCTCTCTGGGTCAATTAACTATCTTTTGGATACAAATATTCAAAACTCTTTTTAAACATCCAAAATATAAAGAGATTCTGAACAGTAATGCTAATTTATTTTTCTTTCAAAACAAAACAGGGTCAGCAATTGATTAAATAAAATGGGTCAGAAGCTTTTGAGTAGCAATATATAAACATCCGAAAATCCTAAATCTTTTTGACCAGTTCAATATTTCAGCTAAAATATATATAGTTGAATGGAAACAGCTTCTCTGCTGCCATATGCTTAGAGTCTTTATAGCAGCAAATAACTTACTGTGTATGCTTTTGCCATAAATAATGTACACAGGTTCAGATAAATTTCTCACTCATATTGCATGCATATAAAATCCAACATAAGGGGAAAAGTTATGATACATTGTAAAGTAAGCAGCCACCACCCATCTATTTATATTGGCTAATGCCATCCATTAGGTAGACGGCAGGGTAGAGATGCACCTTATAGATTAATTCTGGGCTGTCTAACTTGTAAAGAGCCAGGGGCTCAGAGCCATGTAGGGTGCATTAGCATGGGTCAGGTGCCCCCAGTGCCATGTGGCTATACCTCTCTGAACTGTGCTACACATAAATGCTTCCCCCTTCCTCGTGTTGTGCTGTGCTGTACTGTATTGCATATGATCTCCTCTCCCCTTTCCCCATCACAACTATGCTTTACTATCATGTGTGAAAAATCCTCCCTACAGCCTATGACATGCTGTGCTGTGTGCGGGTACTTCCCCTCCATAGTGTCACACGTGTGGACTGCTGGCTCCTTCCACAGCTCCCTGGGCTGTAGTTGGAGAATAGGGGGGTGGGAAGTATAGACAGAAGGAACTTGGAGCCCTTAGCTGCAATTGGAGCAATGGGGGAAACAGCAACTGGATGAGAGTCCAAGGGCTACCATTAAAGATTTCGTTGAATGCATATAGGCTGCAAGTTGGAGAGCTCAGGACTAACTGAATCAGGGATGCAAAAGCTTTCATGAGCAAGAGCAAGCTTCATCTGATGAAGCGAGATTTTGCTCACAAAAGCTTTTTCACCAGAGGAAGTGAAGTATATAAATGTACAGTTAATGTATAAAGTGAATTGCTACCTTGCTTTCTGTCTGACTTCATACTAAGGCAGCTAAGTACCTCTCTCACCTTCCATTAAGAAATGCTTATAACTGTTTTAAAGAGATCAAATGGTTCCATGATTTAAAGCAGAAATTTGATGTTTGATATGTGGGTGTATGGGAAAGATAGCCCTGCAATGGCCCTATGAAAATCCTTTCCTAGCTGTGGAAGGTGTAAGTGTATCCCATTTTTGCTCAGCACAGTCACATACTTTTCCCAGTTTTGTACTTTCCATGTACTTTTCAAGTACAGGCATGTACTTTTCCCAGTTTTGCTCAGTACAGCTTTGCTCAATACAGTCATTTCAAGCTTCCTGACAACATCTCTGAATAGTCTACGAGTACTACATGTACACCACTTCTTCATTGTGCCTTAAGATAGCACTTCAAATATCAAGCAATCAAGATCAAGGGTCCCCAAAAATCATGCGATTTTGCAAATAACATATTTGGATTTCCTTTTATTTGCTTTCTGGTTTAGGAGCCTATGACGGTTTTATTGTCAAGCTTTTATCCAACAACACAAGTCCAAGAGATTAGGCCACATCAGTGTAGCAAACTTACTATGATCCAGAGCAAAGGGCTCAAAATATCCTGTTATGCTCTGGGCATGTTGTTTCCTAAACCACAAGCAGTGCAGTTATGCATAAGCAATGTTTTGGGTGGCCTCATTAGCATGGAGTACACTAGTCAACATTGTCATTCAGCAATGCTAAATGGCCTGCCCGAAGCACCAGACTGACATGACGACATCATTTTTGAGTTAGGAAGCAGCCCACCTGGAACAACATAGCATGCTTCAGGATGGTGCTCTGAAGCATGTTAAACTGACTGGGAAGATATGGCTGTGATTCTATTAGCAACTGGAAACTGAGAAACTCATGTAATCATGTAGCTCCAGGGACTGTGGCTTCACAACATGCCAAACACTGGGATAGTTGTAAAATGGCTGTAAAATGGTTAGAATGTCATACAGAATGACACAAGGAGGATAGGTCAATAAAGAAGGAAGGAGGCAAAATCATCCTGTCCTAATAGCAGATTGTTACAATGGTTAGCAATACAAGTAGACTATGAAGTAGTGAAAGTGCAGGTCTGCACTGTAATGTTTAAAATCCATGGCTCAAAATGCCGCTGCTGCTGAGTTAGGTGAAGAACATTAGAATTACCTTCTATAAAATGCATAGGGTTTGTTTGGTTTTTTAAATTAACATTGAAGATTATAGATCAACTGTCCCTCTCCCCAAATGCAAAAAGAAATGTATTAAGGATGAAGTCACACTGAAAAGTTAAGAAATGCCAGAATTCAGGTTGACTGTACAAAAAGCAAGAAAATACTGAAGTTTAAATTGAATGTGTACCTATAAAACTCTGTTGTATAAATTATACTGTGCTCTTTAATAGTGTAGGAAAAATATTTTTCAAAGAAATATTTTTTTCTTGTTTGAACCTAAGAAATGCAACTGCAGAACTGAGTATCTTTAAGTTAGCAACTAATAAAACTAGGCCATGAAAGCACATTTATACCACGTTTATATTTCTGTATTGTATATTATTCAAGAACCAAGATTATTACAAAAAAAGACTAAAGTTCGGCTTCTAAATTCATATCTCATTACTTTAAAAATTGGTGAGATTTTCAAAAGCTCCAAAGACCCAATCTTTGAAGCCAAAGAGATTATGCCATTTAACACTAGCTGAAAAAAATGGGTGTTGCTGTATTTATTGATACATGTACACCCACGCAAAGTGCATGTATCATACACATCATTCAAAATTAAGTATATTTGTGTATATATGCACAGGCATACTTGCACCATATAAATCACATTTATCCTATGATCATATTTAGACATTATTGTGCTGATTTCCTAGCAGGCACTCTGTACTGCTAATTGCTGATTTGGAAATAGCAGGGCACCATTAGCCCCAGTAACAGAGATTCAGGCTAAGCTGTTCTTGTTTGCTTACACGTACCAGCAGATGTCACTCTTGCTAAAAGACTGTCAATGAAAGCGTGTAGGATGAGTAATCTGCTACAGTTGTGAGCAGAGTCTCAATTTGTGAAGAATTTAGCCCTGACCCTCTTCCCACCTTACCACTTACTACACACACACTAATGTGATCAGTAAATTCAAACTGTCAGCTGCCCTGCTTCCAGTTTATGAAGATGCTTGGTCTAACCATAATTCATAGCCAATGCTTATATAAGAATCAATGCCAAATCTCAGTAATTATTTAGAGATGTAACCAGACATCAAAAATAGGTGTTTCGACAAGTTTAAACAGAGCTGTGCCATTACTGTATTTAACCTAGTGCATCATGTCAGCATAAAGACTTAAGTAGTGAATTTTATTTTTAAGAAGAAATAAAATCTTGTCATTTAAGTTCACTTTTAGGTATCAGCTATACAGCTATATTTTTACCATTTTTTATTTAAAGATTTGTTTTATCAGGTGGCTCACATTATGTAGAGCAGTACTTTGTCTTTTGCTAATAAAATGTTAATTTGTTAAAGAGGCTTTTGCATTCTAAAGGGTTTTTTTTAAGTAAGCCTAATCAATAGTAATAATAAAACAGAATAACATAGATACTTTTCCTGCAATACACAAATGAATGAAGCACTGTCTTAATGCTTGTTTCTGATGATTTGAGGAAATCAAAAATAATTTAAGGCTTGATTTTTCTGTCTAATACGTAGGTGTTGCTTACTAAGCATCTTGTAAAATCATCTACTTAGGTATGCATACAATGTACTAGAGCCCACAGATGTCTTTAAAAGACATATAGCAGAGTGCATTTAAATGCCTATAGGATCAAGCTGAGTAGCTGTATCACTATTTACTACAGTGACACGAGACAGAAACCTTTTAGCTGATGGTGATAATCAAAAGCCAAAAATGTATTTGCCTTTAAATTTAAGCGTAATTCCTTGCATGAGTATGTTGCGTAGCTAACATTTATGTACTGCTTACTGCAGTTTCAAACAATACAGAAGCTGATATATATATTCATATCACACACACACACACACAAACAGGACCAGTGTATCTTCAGAACAATGCTGTACTTCACAGATGGTGAATTGCTCTACCAGAATACGAGCCATTTTATAATAAGCACATCACAAATGCATTTGCTGCTGAAAGACTCTGATTAAGGGTTTGGAAATAGGGCTTCTAGTATCTGGCCTTTGAGCCCCTGTGCGTACAATTGGCACAGTGTCAATCTATATCTTCCTTTGAATGCAAGGACTGCTCCAGGCTGTGCCACTAATGGCAGTAGTAATCATGTGCAAACAAACTCCACAGCAGCTCATGTTGGTCCCTGTGCAAAAAGGGTGGGGGGAGAGAGAGCTGGCAAAGGGCTGTAGCTGTGATACCCTTTCACTTCTTGGAGTTAGATTTTTAGGAGAGAGAGTGCTTCCTGGAAAGACTTGTTCAGGCATATCTGAGGACATTCATTGAATGACAGAGCCTGTGTTCTCATTAACGTTCCTCTACCTCCAGTGATCACAACAGGAAGAAAACAGGAAGTTAAACATGTAGGTTTTTTGTAAAGTCCTTAGTAGCCTAACTTTTTGTCAATAAGGTCCCTTAAACAGCACCTCTATACCACATTCTGTGTCTGGTTGATTCTATTCCCAGGGCCATCGCTGTCTTCAGCTTGGTCCTACTCTGTGCCACATGCTAGAAATGAGGCCAAGTAGCTGCCTGACTGTAGCCATGAGCACACACTTAGTGCTTCTCCTTCAAATTTGCCTCGGGTGTGCTTATAGCTTTTTTCTTACTGTCTCATTTCTTGGATTCAGCATATGCAGAGGGGAAGCCAGTCAGGACATGTTTCATGATAGCATTCCCAGACACAGCACAGCAACTGTGTAGATAAGCTCTAAGACGAAGTATAGACAGTCAAAAAGCCTGAGGCTGAATCAAATTAATCTTCACAGATTAGTCTAAAATGTATAGATTGAACCAATAAACAAGTGAACAGACATTCACTTTTCATTCCAGAAATGCAGCTATATGCCTGCAGTAGTCCAGATCAAAAGCTGAAAGGCTCTAGAGTCCACCTTCCTGTTCAGGTGGAGCAGACAGCTTGGGCCAAAGCTAGTCTCCCCACCCTGGGATGGAAGGTTTGTGCGGGAGGTGTAAAGCATCTTGGGATGCTGGGGAATTGTGAGTTGACTTGAATCTCAAGGGGATTTGGGACAGGAGTTGAATAAATAATTTAGCCTGAATCAGTTCAATCTGATACTACATCCTTCCAGGTTTACCTTAAACTGTTTTTCACCATTTTGAAAGCAGTTTATGAACAGTGAAATTCTGTTGCATTACAGATTTGAAGTGGTTTCTGATCACTTGTACCAGTTTATGTGTAATTTTTATCGCTAACCTAAATGTCTGTTGCCATGCATGCCTGGACTTGCTTAAGAGCCTTGTTATACATTACATTGTGAGCTACAAAAATGTTGACCTGTATTAGTGCTAGCTTGAGGTCAGACCAGTCGCATGTTCAGGCCAGCAGGGCCTGGAGGATGAAAAGGTAAGAACCCTTGGTAATTACTCTTGGATGGTTTGGTCTGGGGCAATCCTGCCTTAAGCAAGGGGCTGGACTGAATGAATGTATAAGGCCCTCCAAGTTCTACTTTCTTATGATCCTATGAGCCATACTACCAGTTGTATTTTTTTCATATTCACTAAAAATGACCATATAGATGTCCATCAAGAGTTAATGATATCATCAATATTGTCTATTGCTTCCCAATAATATAATGAAAAGAGAAGAAGAAAATCATTCTATAGGCTTTGCACGTGGCTGGCCTTCCAAGCTACCTATTCTTTAACTCAAACTCTTTATGACAGCTGATTTTTGCGATTTGTGCTGCATTAGGCTGTAGTTGATTCTCTGTCTCAGTTTGTAAAAAAAATTAATTCCGTTGATTTGGAATTACTCCTAAATTACTCCAGTACGGGCAGAGATGACCCTAGGAGGGTGTGGGGCCTGGAGCAAAACAGCCTGTGTGGGGGAGTAGAAACAGCAAAGAGCTGTCTAACCCACTGGGCAGGCAGGTGGGCTAAACTGCAGCCATGGCCTCTCTACCTGGCTCTGTGGGGCCCCCCAAAGTGTGGGGCCCAGGGTGATTGCCCCAACTTGCCCCCTCCTCCCTGGAATGGCCCTGAGTACAAGCTAGAGGAGAATCAAGTCTAAGCTCTTTATGGCAATAATTGTTTTTCACTGATATGTTTGATGCTGTAATAGGGAACTTCTGCCCCTGTTACTAGGAAGATGGGAGAATGGGAGGGAATATGGGACTGCAGGAAACCTGAGAGCAAACTGGCAACAGGTAGTAGCTGCCCAGGTGAACTGAGTCAGGGGCCAGGAAAGGGCAGACAGTTAATGACAGAATGAACAGAACCTGGGCCCTGGGTGCAGGAGATAGGGGCGCATGACCAAAAACTTTACCTCTGGCCATAGGGATGGAAGTCTGGCCTTGGCCGTTGCAGGACAAAGAGCTTCCAGTAGAGCTGACTGGACACTGATATCAAGCCAGTCAAGAAGAGGTACCTGGAAGGTTTTATATTTGCATTAAAATATGTTAGGTTGGGTTTTTGTGTTTGAGTTAAAAAGGGGCAAGGCTGGGATGGCTGAAGCCCTGAAGGGTGTCTGGGAAGCTGATGGGGTCTCGTATTGTGTTTTGACACATTTCTTAATGGAAACATTTCTGTGTATTATTGGGACTTATTAGCAACTTTTAAAATATTTTTAACAGATATTTGACTGGTCAATTAACCAAACTTTATTTGACTGGTCAAATATCCAACTCTCCTCAACTCGCAACAGCTCTATGAGATGCACAATTTTAGTGAAGCCTACTTTTACATTGTGTTAAATAGCATAAGGTGATTTACACCTGTGCAAAATGGACATATGATACTGCAGTTCTCATATGGAAATGTTTTACATGGATCTTCCACACACGCAATGGCAATTCAAAGAAGCAGAGAATCGGACTCATTATCTCACTGCATTACCACTGAAGATCACTAAAGTCATTGCAGAGTGGCACTAGAATTCAGAAACTCTTGGTAGCTATTCCTGTACTTAGACTTTGTTTCAGGTTTGTACCTGGCTTAAAGGTGCAGCAACTAGTTTATACACAATCATTTTCACATCAGAGAATCATTATATCACTGCTTATTTCAATTCCTCTATTAACAATCATATACTAACATCCTTCTGAAGCAATTTTTCTCCTTTGTTGCCTGAAGCAATTTTAAATAAAGAAAAACTCATCTACCATTGTTTTCAAGTAACAAATCCTCCAGGGTTCATTTAAAACAAAACAAAACAAAAAAATTCTCTGGTGAATAGTGTCATAACCCAAATCAAGTGAGTGTCCCTGACACAATGGACCATCCCTCCATATGATTGACATTGTTCTAAATTTGGTATGTTCCGCCTAATTAAGTATTCCTACTCGGCAAATTTTCATTGGCTATTCTGCTCAGTTTCTGCCCAAATTGGAGTGGAGCACATTCTGACCACATTGCAGGAAAGACCTTGCAGAGCTCTGAGCACGTGGCAAAGTGACTTTGGCGGACTGATCACCCACCAACGGCTCCCCGTCAGTGACTTCCCAACGTACCCCTTCCCTGAGCGCTTTCGTCTGTACACTTGTTGCAGTAACTCGATTTGTAACTACACAAGTGAGCCTACAGCCTGCGTCATGGCCACCAGCAGCGTAAGTAAAATCTATTTTAAAACAAATATGCTGTCCCTCCTCTCCATTGCCAGCCCACCTGACGTCCGCTTAATTAAACACTGTCCTCCTCAGCCGGCTCTGACCGGTTGGCCGGCCGAGACAAATAGAAGCTGTAGTTTAGAAATGTTCCTATTGTATTAGTCAGAAACCAACTTTTCCTTTGCTTAGTGTGGATCTCCAAATTAGTGAAGCTGCTGCCTCACTACTGCAAGTAATGGGACATGCACCACTGGTCTATTATGCTAATAAGCAAATGTTAGTCATTCATCTTATAACTAACTGGTAATGGATATCTATAGAACTTTGAATAAGACTTTCCCCATATGTCAGAGTAATCCACAGCAAAACCTAGAAAAAAATAGCTTTATTAAAAAAAAATAAATAAAAAAATTGAACATAGCAAACAGTACAGACAGTATTTCATTATTTGCTTTAGTTTTGCAAGACAATCTATCTTTAAAATGTTATAGTGAAAAATAAACCTAAATTACATTTCCTTTAAAAGAAATAAATTCATTGTTCCTGTTAATATAAACAATTATATCAATCACTCCCAATTCTCCATTCCATGGCATTATTTAGGATATAAAGCTGTTTTCATGTTAGCCCATGATTTTATATTCCAAGAAATGTTATTTGGGAAATAAGATTGAAAGATGAAGCATGGAAGCAAATGACATTTTGTGTACCATCTAATTACCAATTATCTGCCAGTGGAACTAATCAAATTGTATAAATTTAGACTGCAGATTCATCAACCAATTACCTTGGAGAACATGCTATGCCCCTCGTCAGCAATTCAACCAACAGGCCAAATATTAAGCAACTTACAATGGATGGTATGGGCATCCAGTTTATTCTAATAAACTCATCCCCCAAGCACTGTAATTAAAAGCTTCTGCAAACTATAATTTTCAAAGTACTGCTATTGATGTATGTATTTTTTTAAAGTACACCACTATTGTTAATTTAATACTATTATTTAAGCTACAAAAAAGAAAGGATTACTTTCAGGACTAAGCTAAAGCAAATCGAAATTGATATACTGAATTTTACCAATTCACACTTTGGGTAACCTGTGTTTATTACAGTGTACAACAAAATGATGGAATAAAACTGGAAACTAGCTGCTAAAATAATCCTTAATGCAATCATTTAGATGCCTTGTTTAAATTAAGAAGAAATGATTTGGAAAATACAGCTTGTCAGCTCTTATATTTAATGCACTATTCTTCCTAGCTTATGAAAATGTTCCATTTTAAGTTATTTTTATTTTTGTAGAATAGCAACTTCAATTGGTGTCAGTCTGCAGAAGTTCATTTGAAAAACATCACCTGCCATCTGTGAATGTACTCTAGAAATATATCTTAGAAGGAAAAAAAAGGCAGGCAGTACAAATTTTCCTTTTTATCCATCAGCCTAATACCATTCTATAGAATCACTTGCTGGTTCAAAGTTCCATTCCACCTCCCTATTATTATAAAATCTAAGCTTCTTATGATTTTACGTCTTTCTTGTGCTGGATTCATCTTTTGAATCCCTCTGCAAAATTATTCCAAGCATAATAAGATAACGAAAGTATAAGCATCGTCTAGAAGCTATAGTTGAAACAAAACACTATATTTTACATAGAAAAACAGTCCATTCAATCAATGCAGTAAAGGATGTAAGGAACTAGTCACAAACTGAATCATGTGTGAATAATTTACAGATTTCTCCTTTCACTGGATAGTAAAGCATTTCCTTTGTGGCACCAAAACACCTCCATCTGTTGCCCAATTTTCAATATGCATCTAAGAAACTTGTTCTAATTTTAATTCAAGGGACAATACCCTTTTTGCTCTGTGTTTGTACAAAGCCTAGTACAATGATATTCTGGTCCGTGGCTATGGCCCTTATATGCTATAAAATAAAGTAGCAATGATGGCTCAAATAAGACTTGCACCAAATCGAATCTCTGTGCCTGCCGAAGGAGGATAACAAAGTCGGAGGTGTAACTAGCTCCTGCAGTGTCCTGGGAAGAATGCCAACCACTAGGGAGCTCAGGGGGTGGGGGAGGAAAGGGGAAGAGATTCTTCCTATCCCCATCTGTCTCTGCTCTGGCAACAGCTCCTGTGGCCATGGTACCACATAGTCTCATGGTTGCAGTTAAGGAGCTGGCTCATCAGTGCCTCTGACACCCAAGAAGCCTTTGCTAAAGCAGGTGCAACCATAGAAGCCAGGCAGCCCTGCATCCCACAGTGTAAACAGGGGACTCTTTCTGGGGATTTCTGCTATGGGAAGTGCAGGTCTACTCTGTGCCCAGTAGAGTATCTGGGGATGGGTATAAGTGACCAGGGCACTATGGACAGCTCCAACAGTCTGAAGGGGGTTCCTGCAGCTGGTCTGCAGAAAGCTTATTTCAGCTGCAGTAGCCCTGCTGCAGCCCCACAGTATGGTGCACAGGGCTGCCTGGCTTGTATGGCTGAGTACAGAAGGGCAGTACCTTGAGTGTGGGAGGGGGAGTGGAGGCATTTTGGCACCCGGAGTTGGCACCTGAGGAGGGTGCCCCACCTTAGTTACATTATTGATACATATTTAAGGCAGCATAGGCCAAATTGTCTTTGCTTCTTTCAGGATATGTGAACAGTAAATGCATGTTTAAACCTTTTGCCCCCGCCTTTTAGCTCAATCATCATCATGGACCAGAGTTGATTTGCTACACTTACGTTACACATCTAACATCTTGTCAAACCAAAGCCTTTCTATGGGTATGAATGTACTTAACAATTAAAATATTTCAAATGCCTTTTCAAACATCTCAAAGGACAAGATGGCCATAAATACAAATCCTTTGAAACATTCCAAAAGTGTCCAAACTGCCCCCAAATAGCAATTCTTGCAATGAACTACTATTTTGTAGTGTACCACTTTTGCTTACATCAGTTGTTCTTAACCTTTTTTGACTTGAGTTACCCTCTTGTTAAACCCCTCAGAAACTGCCAGCTTGTTTGCAATTAGCTTGTTAGCTTTCACTTGTTTTTTTCCGCTATGGGGAACTAGCAAAGCAATTCTGTTGCAAAGAATTTGGAAAGATCATAATAGGTCAGAATGTTTTTGACACCATGGAATCCTATTTGAAATTTCTGGGCTTATCATGGGCTAATATTGTGCAGCACCCAGTGACTCAGAGACATCTCACAGCACCTTAGGGTTCAGAATCACTGGGTTACATGTACATGGGAACAGGACAGGCACTGGTCTGTGGCTGGGCTTCCCCATCCTCCCTGCAGACACCTGGGATTTCCACCACCAGAGCCCTCCAGGTCCATTCCCTTCCATTATTCTGGTCTCGGGAGGAGATGAGAGAAGAGGTTTGGGGAATTTAGAAGTCCTGCCTCGCATCTCTCCTCCCCTATTTACCGCTTTTCTCTGGCTCTGAGATCTTCCCTCCCCTCTAACTCCCATTCCTGTGATGGGAGGAAGAGAAAGGAAGCGGGAGCAGAGGTACAAATTGCTGCAGTCTGCTCTAATGTTCCCTGGCTGGGAGTAGAAGAAGCTATGTATTTTGAAACACACCAGCCAGAAACAGCATGGGAGGTGCATGTGCCTCCTGTCTAAAAAGGTTCCTTTCTGAAGTGTTTCCAAGTGTTTCACTTGGAAGTGCTTCAATTGTTACACCTATGGAGAGTGTTTATTTGTTCTTCTCTTCTTTTATTTCCTACTAAATGGAAAGAATGTCTTAGCCAAACACATTAGAGAAATGCTGAGCCCAAATCAAATGCCCAAACCTGGTCAAGAAAAAAAAAGAATCACGTTAACTGATTTTACATTAACTGACAAAAATACATCTTCTCAAATTATCTGTCATCCTCCAGACTTTTGGATATAGATTAGGCTTTCAAACAAGACAGACATGAGTTTAGCTTACAATTGCAAGAATTTAAGCCATAGGCATCTCAAGCTGGACAACCAGAAATTGTGGATACTTTAGAAAATATCCACATCTTAATCCAAGACATTCATCTTTAGACCTCTAAATTTTTTTTTTTAAAAGGTGCTGATCACCTCTGTTTGCTCTTGGCCCGAATTTGAACTAGGTGCCCTTAGCAACTCTGAAAAAAAATCAGGACAAAATTACTCAACTCATTATTTTCTTTCCCTGCTAGCAGAAGTCTTGATTGCTGGGTTTCACTGTAGTGTAGTTAAAAGGGAATGACATACACATTGAAACTGAGCATTGGGAATTCCTTTCCTATTATTAACATGAATGTAATATCTCCACATCACTCTTCCCACAATATTGTCAGTAGGAGTTTGTCTAGCTATAATTTCCCTTTTGGGAGTTAGGTACACAGAGAAGCTCACTTTACAATTTAATTAAAGGCAACAAAGGAGAAAAAAAATAAATATTGTTTAAACTACTACATAAAAGTCAGTTAGATAAAATATTTGACAATTTCCTGCTTTGTTATCAATACCAGTGCATTTCTGGATAAATAATCTGGACTATTTTGGAAGATATCTGTGATATAATTGTGAGGGGTTTAGCTTTTGGCCCATAGTAGGCCAATTTGTGTTTATATAACATATATTTAAAGAGAAGATAAAGTCTGCAATAGCAACCACAATGCAGTTGGGTTTGACATGAATGTAGGAAGGGAGATGAGAAGAAAATGTACCTCAGTAGCCTTTAACTTTAAAAAGCCAGACTACATCAAAATGAGGAGGCTAATTAGACAGAAGTTAAAAGGGGCCCCTAAAGAGGTTAAGAATGTGCAAACAGTATGGGCACTGCTTAAGAACATCGTATTACAGACACAGAGCAAATAAAAAAAAAATAATGGATAGTTGACCAAAAAAAAAAAATCAAGTGTAAAACTGTAATAAGACAAGCTAATAAAGAAGTTGAGGGGAAGTTTGCTAGAGACATAAAAATTTCTTAAGTACCTTTGAAGTCAAATACCTGACAAGGAATCAGTTGGTCCATTAGATTATTAGTATAGAAAAGGGGTGCTAAAGGATGACTGTGTGATTTCTGGGAAACTAAATGCACTCTTTGCATGTGTCTTCACTATAGATGATGTTAAGGACAATCCCTCACCAGATCCACTCCTCTCAAAGGACAAATCAGTGTAGGTTATCTAAACTGTAGTTCTGATGAGGCCATGGAGAAAATGAAAAAACTGAACAGTAGCAAATCACAAGGGCCTGATGCCATTCACCATAAGATCCTGAAGGAGCTCAATTTCAAAATTGGCAAACTGCTAAATGTAGTATGCAAACTATCACTAAAATAGCCTTGGTACCAGAGGACTGAAGGATTGCCAATATGACTTCTATATTTAAAAAAGGTTCTAGAGGTAAGCATGGAACTATAGGTCACTGAATTTAGCTTCTGGTAGAAACAATGGTAAAAGGAAGAGAATTGTTCATCACATGGATTAATATGATTTCTTCAGGAGGAATCAATATGGCTCTGTCAAAGGGAAATCATGCCCTACCAACATACCTCAATAAGAATCTGGATTAGGACAATCCAGTTGTTTTTCAATATTTGGACTTCCAAAAAGCCTATGGAAAGATACCCCACCAGAAACTCTTAACTAAGTTAGGTAGCTACAGGATATGGGAACGTCCACTTGTGGATTAGAAATTGTCTTAGAAATAGAGAGGAAAGAGTGAATTTCAGCAGGGGGTCAGGCTTGATGAATTGTCAAGGTCCCTTCTGACCCTACAAACTATTAATATAATTGGTCAGTTTTTGGGATGGAAAAAGGTAAACAGTAGGTGTGTCCACACATGCAAATGTGTGCTTGCAGCAGCTCAAATAGAAGTGGTGCTGATTTAAACTGGGGCTTTTTGCTTCAGTGCACATGCTCAGACATGCATTTTGGTGTGGAGCAAATTGTGCCACTTGGGGCAAAATAATCCTGCCTGGCTCCTCCCATATCTGCAGCCAGGGGGAGCTACAGCCTGGGGCCAGCACCTGTGCTCTCCCCACCAATATAAAAAGCTGCCCTGTCCTGGGCCCAGCAGTATAAAAAACTGCCCTGGCGAGTGGCTCAGGGCTACTAGCTCTCAGGAGCTTCTGGAGCCCAGCCGGTTAGTACCTGGTACACTACCTCTTGTGCCAGCTGGACTGCTGAAGCAGCCCTGAGAGTTTCCTGCACCCTCTACTCACTGCAGCAGTCTGACAGTGGGGGCCTGCTACCTGGCTGTGACCTCCTGTGCACCTGCCAGATCCAGATGGGGCCTGCACAGCCAGTAGAGGCATCTTCCCCTCTGGGCCAGCTGCCAGTGGGCTGTGTGTGCCCCCTGCCCAGCCATCCAGGTAGCTATCACCTGGAAGATGTTCCCAGTGTGGTGGCCTGCTTTGAACTGTCAAAGCATGTCCTCCTGGCCCCATTTGGCGAGGAGGTTAGCCACAACCAGCTGGGTCCAAGGTGCCAGCTCTCAGCAGGCAGGGTCCTGCCACTGGCCTCCCTAGCAGGATTCTGGTGTTCGCTGTTGAAAAACTGAAAAATCCCTGACAAAAAATATCCCAAAGTCACTCTGTAAAATACACCCAAATCCATGTTCCTCCACAAGTAAAACAAAAGACCACTATAAAGAGAGAGAGTGAGCGAGACAGAAACAGTGATCAGTTGGACAACGTTTTATTGATATATCTATAGTGTTACAGCAACTCTCTTATCATAATAATGCAAACTCTAAATACATTTAATGAATTCATGAATATATATTTTGCTGCCCTTCCACAGGGGCGATAGTTTACGGCCCCCCAACAGGGGGTTCAGCTCCCACACAAGGGATTTGGCCCTCACACAAGGGGTATGCCCCCCAAAGGGGGCAAAATGGCCCCCAAAGGGGAAACCCCCCCCCCAAAAGACCCACATGCCCTACCTGGCCCCATCCCCCACCAGCTGTTGCACTCCACCAATGGCTGCCCCACCCAGCCTCACCCCCCAACTTGCACCCTTGACCCCCATGGCTACTCCTACCAGGCACCGTCACTTTAAAAAAAAAAGAAGAAAAACAGGGAAAAATGGGAAAAAAGCCTCTGCTTACCTTAGAACCAGGGGTGGGGGGGTCTCTAGGGACTCCTGGCAGAGCCCCCAGGCAGCACAGGGTAGCAGTTGTCACCCTGCTTGGCACTGAGTGGGTGGGGACCCAATCAGCCAGACAGTAGATCTAACTGCCAGTAAATGCCTGGTGGGGTTGTTTGTTTTTTAAAACTATGGGGTGGGGAGGCAGGGATCGGGGCGGTTGGGGGGGATGTAGCCAGCCAGGCCAGGGGTCTCAGGTCTTGTAGGGGGGCTGGCATGGAGAGGGACCAGCCAGGGCAGGGGTCAGAGGCCTCAGGAGGCTAGAGCCAGCCAGAGCAGGGGGAGGCCCGGGGAGCTGGCAGAGAAAGGGGCCAGCCACAGCAGGGGTCAGGGGCCTCAGGGGAACTGGCAGGGGAGGGGCCAGCTTTGGCAGGAGTTGGGGACCTCGAGAGGCATCTGGCGGGGGGAGGGCTGGCAGGAGGAGGGGTCGGTATCAGCAGAGGTCAGGTGTTTGGGGGAGGGGCCAGCCAGGGCAGGGGTCAGGGGCCTCAGGGGTCTGGCAGGAGGTGGGGCCAGCCAGGACAGGATTTGGGGGGGGCTAGGAGAGTGGACAGGGATGGCGGGGTCCCCCATGGTCCCCTCCCCACTCCTCCAGTGCTCCCTATGCCTTACTTACCAGCATTGGAGTCCTGGTGCTGAAACATGTGACCTGGCCAGCCGGCGTGTTTCAGCACCAGGGCAAGGGGCCAACCATAGAGAAGCTTTGGCAGCCAGAACATCTCTGTGGAGGACCCAGCCTCTAGTTGCCTCAGGACATGGTCTAAGACCGTGCCCTGCTCTGCTTTTTAAACTTTGGATATCCAGGGGTCTAATTTTCATTCCTGCACATGCCTGTTGCCTCACCTCAAAGGGGTTTGAGGAGGAGCAAGAGGCACATGCACACTCCTCTGGATGCGCCCAGTGTGGGATGTGCAATGAAACTATTAGGTAATAAGTTTAAAACTAACAAAAGGAAGTTTTCACACAAAGTGTAATTCAAGCATAAAACTTATTGCCACCAGATATTGTGGAAGCTGGCAGTCTGGCCAGATTCAAAAAGGGATTGAGCAAATTCTTGGAGGGTGGAAGTCAAAGGCACAGGCAGAAATGACAATTTTCACCTGATCTAGCCACAAAAAGCAGTCTATAGCTATGCACAAACACAAGTGCATGGCTGCAGACCACTTAAAAATGGCCGAATAGGTGAAGATCTGAACCCTCATTTCTTGAGGGGTCAGATGAAGAGATTTCAAAACAATGTATCTTCTGTAACTTGCGTCTGCCTGCCTCCCAGCCTCTGAGATGCTTTCAGAATGGGAGAGAGGGAGAAGAGGGAGCTTAGTCTAGGGGTTCCCCAGACAGTAGTGGATGGTAGGCTGGGTGTATCGGAGTCCCCTCAACCCCTGAAAACAGTGCAAGCTGGGAGGGAGGAGGGGCCATTGCTAGGGAAAGCTGTCTGCAGGCAGCAGCCAGATTTTCCTTTCTCTTGGAACCAACACTGAACTTCTGTTTGGTCTGGGGGATTGTTGTAACTCAGAACACTTCCTGCAAAGTGTTCTCAGTTACAGAGGGGAGCTGCCCTCCTGTCTGTGCCCTAAGAGTATAGCCTCTTAGTCAGAGCTTCCTAGACCATAAATGGTGGAGGCTGCAAGTGAGAGAAGAACAGTGGGAGAAAACAAAAACAAAAAAACCCTGGTCATACCCAGTTCACTCTTCCTTTCTGCATTCACTCTCTGCCACTGTGTGAGAGATTACTGGGCAAGATGGACCTGTGGCCTGATGCAGTAAATGGCAGTTCTTATGTTCTGATGAGATGTGTTTCCACTTAAATATTAAAAAAAACCTCTAAAAAACAAATAAGTTGTGACATACAAGTTAAGCTTTAATGACATGACATACCTGATGGTAGAATAACCATTTTAAATAACCGGACTCTAGTTGCTAGGGAAAACCACTGAGAATGTTGTATCATCAAGTAGGAAAAAGTCTTTAAGCAATAAAGAAAAAAAGGTCAGAACTCCTGCAAAGACTCATGCCTGCTGACTTTTTACAGCTAGGGACTGTGAAAATATGTCCACTATTTCTAAAAGGGAGTCAAGCAGGAATGATATTGTTTAAAGCCTCAAGCACAAGCTCTGCAGTGAGGAAAAGAAAGAGGGAGACAGGCATTTTAGTCATAAAGTGGAAGGGACCTTAGTGCTGGAAAAGAATCAGAAGAAAGGAAAGAAATGTTAAGGAAAGAACATAAATAAGGGAATGCACACAAGATAGGTATTTGCTATTATAATCGTTCTGTGACAGGACGCTATAGCACAGTAGGTAGATGCTGCTAAATCCTGTGTTCCTGCCAGGGTGGGTTAATGCTCAACTCATGCTAAGAGGTAGTGGGCCTGGTTTGCCTTTTGTGGAGGGATCTATTGAATTCATGGTGCAAGTGGGCTGCACGGTGGCTCCTTTAATCTTGCAGGTTCCCCCATGCATCAGCCCCCACCTCTTATTGGTGGTGAGGCTCAGCTGCTCTCCACTTGCTCCTGATCAGTGAGGAGGCAAAAACTGCAGTTTTAAATATGGTGCCATTTTTGCCATTCACTACTTGCTCCTGATCAGTGGGGAGGTGAAAACCATGGTTTTAAATACAGGTTGTTTTTCCCTCCAGCTGCTGATTGGCCAAGGTTCCCTGACAGCCCTCCCACTCACTGCTAACTGAGTGGGAGGCAAAAAACACTGCTATATTTAAAATTGTGATTTTTGCCTCCTCATCAATCAGGAGCAAGCAGCAGGCAGAGGGCCTACAAGATTAAAAGAATCATTGCACAGCCCATTTCTATCACAAATTCAGGGGGTCCCTACTTATGTGTCTTTGAGTGGGGAGGGAGGAAGATATGCAGGGTGCAGAAACATCCCCAATAGATACTATAGATCTGAGATGTCCAAGGTTGCATAAATAAGGTACATAAACACTTTCTGTGAGATCTCCATGAAAAAAGACTTGAAAGTATCTTCCCAGGGTAAACAGTTATAAATGAGAGAAGTCTTAACAGCTAAAAGAGAGACAGGACAGACTACTGGGACATAATAAGTAATGTTACAGTGATATTGCAGTATGGCACTGTAGAGTGATAGTTCAGAAATCATGAGGAATTACATGAGACAGATAATTGAAAATTGTTTCTCTGCTTCACTTGCAATTTCTGCCCCCTCCAATTTCACAGCTCTACCCACTCTTCTTAACTGTCACTGTTCTTGTTTTCCCTCTCAGACCTGAAGATAAATGCTTTACATTCAAAAGCTTGTCTAACTTTAGCCCAAGTCTTCAGTTGGTCCAATAAATGATATTGCTCCCCAAAAATCTCTGCCTTTGGGAAGAGTAAGAAGGAGAAAGAAATGCCAAGGGCTTAATTCCCTTCTTATGTAATGACTAAAGCAGAAAAATATTAATCTTGTACAATATAATTGCTGAAACCTATTTCCAGCTCAGTAGTGTAGTATGTTGACAACAGCAGCAGTTGACAAAGAGAAGGGAACCCCCCCTCATTCTTGAATAAAATAAGATGATAATGGAGGCAATAAACTAGAAATGTCAAGAAACCAAATTAGTGTTAACTATTCAATTTAACTCATATAACAACATGGCAATTGGACTGTATTTATCATATTATCATTGTGACTGTACTCAGTCTGTTCCCTTCATCTTGGCACATTTTCCATAAAAAGGATCATATCATGAAATCATTTCCCTGATCTCAAGCATCTTCTTTCTACTCTGGCTTTCCTAGTTTGTATACATAGGGTGTGCTTCTTTTCTATCTATAATCCAGAAATCACATCTACCTATGCTAAATAGGTTATTGCTCCCTGTTCTTTACAATGCAATAATGCAGAAATTCTGGTATATTAATACTGAATACTGTGGCAATTAATGGTTCCTATACATATTCCTTTTTTAACACTGAGGCAATTAATGATTCCTAAACATATTCCTTTTTTGCATAGTTTAGTCATGAGTACTAAAAGGTAAAAGAAGGATTTTCATCAGCCGCAGAAGTCTGCATGCATGTCATGGTGAGTTCAAAGACAAATAATTTAAGAATCAGAACCTCAGTGGAACACATCAGAGGTAATGCCAAGTAAATCACTATGTCAGTATGACTGATTAAATATTAGCAAAGAATGTGAATTGATCTTAAGAGAAGAAAAATAAGCTTTGCAATTTATTACACTATAAATATTTTTCTTCTTATGTTGCAATTACAGTATTATTGACCTTGTGATAAAAACACAATGTTTGTCTCAGTAAAGTTGAACAAATTTTAATTTTAAATCCATAAAAGGTGAATCTCAACTAAAAATAATACACAGCTAGCCAGTATTATATAATTCTAATTCAAAACTTTGCACTTCTTTCACCTAAATCTAACAGAATAAACCCTGAAACTCATCCTAAATCTCAAAAACAAGCATTGACTTTCATGTGAATAATAGTTGAGCAAAATTGTCATCTTTCAAGTGTAACAAGGAAATCTCAACCGATCTCACTAACTCATATTATGAGGGTCAGTTTAAACAGTGCATGATTAAGTCCTGGGTGTTGGGAACTGCAACAAGAAAAATGAAAACAAAACCAAAAACTTTTATCCATAAGACATGTACATTCAAATATATTAATAAGAATGTTTTTGTATTGCTAAATCTTTTTCAAGGCTGTGAGAAGTTCCTGTTCACTTAGTGAAGAGATGTTTGTAGAGTTTTCATTACAAACTATTCTAAAACATAATATAAACCTAAAATATACCAGGTTTTATTAAAGATATCATATTATGACACAGGGGAGCAACATAAAGCAGTCCTAATTATAACTAAAATAAAAGAGCACAAGGCACTGTAGGAACTGATAAGATTTCAAGGAGGAAAGGTAGTGGAAAAAAAAAACCCAGTAAAATTTGTATTAAAGACTTCCTTCAATACTTTCCCTAAAAACATTTTCTGTTCACTGCATCTGTTTACAAAGGAGATCTAACGGGTAATTTATTTTAAAGATTATTTTGCACTAAATGTATAATTAAATAGAAGAGCCTGACAGGAAAACCCCAAGGGTATGGATCCCACAGGAAGGGAGGTTGAGACAAAGAAACTGGATTTCAGAAGTTGAGCTACAGAAGTTTAACAGGGTTGGAGAAGTTTCCATATAGATTTTTTATGTGTTCCACAGTGAACTAAGAGTCGCATGCTGTCTAGAATACTATCTGCAATAAAGCCTTTAAAACCAGATTTTCTCAGTTCAGATGCTTGCTTCAGTGAAGCAGGAAGCAACATGCAGAAAAACAAATAAATGGAGGGCAGTATGGCAAAACCATCAGCTAGCTGGAGTCAAAACTTATTTCACACAATGAAAATCAAAAAAGTGAGCTGTGAAGTTCACTTCACCAGCATGGAGCTAAAGTAACTATCAGCATGAATACTAAGCATGATGATCTAACAAGTTATGAATCCACCTTACAGTACTTTCATGTAGTCTGCATTTCCTTATCTTGTTAAGGAGAACATCATGGCGGGCAGTGTCAAAAGCCCTGCTAAAGTCAAGGTACATGCACTGCTCTGCTCTCCCCTCATCCACAGAGCCTGTCACCTTAACATCAGAAAAATCTAGTTGGCCAGACATGACTTGCCCTTGGTGAATCCATGCCAGATGAATCCATGTCAGGCCTGATTATATTGTTCTCCTCTAGTTGCTTCAGTACTGATTCCTTGAGGATGTGCTCCATGGCCTTTCCAGGCATCAAAGTTAAGCTGACTGGTCTGTAATTCCCTGGATCCACCTCCTTTCGTTTTGTTAATGATAGACACTATATTTCCCTTTTTCAGTTATCTGGAACCTCGCCCAACCTTTATGAGCTCTCTAGACATAGGAGTTATAACAGCTAGTCCAGGAAATGGGATAAGTTTCTGTTAAGACCATGCTTAACATGGTCCAGTCTGTGGATGATTTCTTAATTCACAATTTCAACTTGATTCATAAAATGTTTTGTTTAAACAGTTACTTCAAGGTCAGTGACAAACAATGACTCTGAGGTCCAGGGGGATTAAAGTGTTCTGCCATAGGCTTTTGTGTATAGGCAATATGCCAATATATTTATGACAGCCCTTGAAGTCCATTTACTCTGTAGGTGCTGACTCGTACCCCAGTATACCTAAGATGCATCAATGGCATCATTATGTGGACACATGGGAAGGAATCTCTAGAGAAATTCTACCAGGACTTAATAACTTATATCCTTTTGTCAAACTATCTACCATATGAGCCAGGGGAGAGGGGTGTTAAAGCATTGGGCATGGTATTCTTGGATCTAACATAATTATATTCTGTAATAGATTTGCTACTAAAAGAATAAAGGATAATAATACATGAAAGACTGAGTTTTCTCCATTGAAAACATTTAGGTAACATTAATTTCTTAGATATCATTGTGAAACTTTGCAATGGTCTCATAAACAATACATTGTATGCAAAACTGACTGACTGCTACAGATGCTTCTATGCTTTTTGCTTTTATTCTAATCATACCACTAAATCTACAGCTGAGCTCTATATGACAAGCATAGCTGCTCAGACCCCACTGACCAGAACGCATACTTTATGAATACGGAGCAGGGATTCCTGCACTTAAAATGCAATTCTAAAACTGTAGCCACTCAGTTTAACAGAGCCAGACTCAAACACTGTTCTTGTTGCCCTGTGGGCTCAGGCCAGTGTTCAGGATCTCAATATTGTACTGTTAGACAGGAAGGCATGGTGTAGAATTGTACATGCATGCATTCAAAAAATAAATTAGGTGCATACACACATACTAGGTGCATACACCCACACACTACCAATTCAAGCACACACACATAATCAAAATTATCAGGCTAGGCACATACACCTAGTACCAATTCAAGCTCATGCATATTAAACACACCAAAAATTAGTTTCCAACAATCAATTCTCAATACCCACACACTCAGTACACATATATGGATTACTAATTCAGGCGTATCACACACATACACTTATTCACCAGTTCACACACATCACCCACCTACACATACACACAGGTGAGTTCCTAACTTGGATGGTACAGTGCGGGTATGCGTGTGCTTGGGGTACTTGGGATACCTGGGGGAAGGTTAAAGTGAGAGAGAAAGTTAAAGTGTAGGGAGTGAAAGTTGCCGGAACTGGGATTAGAACCAGTAGACTAGAGAGAAGCGAGCTGAGGAACTGAGGCTTGGGGTTACTTTAGGTTAACTGACACTAATTGATTAAAAGACAATGCCCAAAGCCTGCAGAACAGGGAAGCAATGCTGGAGAAAAGCCAGCACATAGGCTGAGTGAAAGAGAGCCAAAAGGTAGGTGAGGAGGGGGAAACTGGGGCTAAGGGGGAACTGGAGGGGCAAAGGGGGAACTGGGTGCTGGAGAGGGACTGCAGGGGAGCTCAGGAATCTATGGTGGGGGGATGCTGGTGCCAGGAGCTGGAGACAAGGCTCCAACTGCTGGGAAACCTGCAAGACAGTGCTGGGAGGGTGGGGCTGGGTTGAGAGACCCAGACCTGGGCTGGAGGGTGGTGGGAGAGTCAGGGGCAGGCCATAGGGCTATGGGGGCCCTGGAAGGTTGTGGGGCGGAGTGGGGCATGCTGAGAAGACTACAGGTCCTGAAGAGGAGATTCTGGGCAGATCAGTAAGCTGCAAGGAGGGGCTTCAGGTGCTAGGAGCCAAAGAAGGGCTCTGGCTACTGGCAGGGACTGCGGGGGTTCTCAGGGGCAGCTGGAGAGGCTACAGGTACTCATGGCAAGTGCCTGGCCAGGTCAGTCAGCTGAGAGGAGGGTCTCCAGGGAGCAGAGATGGAAAGCTAGAAACAGAGAGAGATCACAGAGGCAGAAGAAAAGAAACAGGGAGTAGGGGAACAGAATTAGAGACAGGAAAGAATGGGGCGGGGGGAGAAGACAGGAAGAGTCTGGGATTGGGTAGAAGGCAGGGGCAGAGAGACACACACAAACCTACTTGGACTTGAATATGAAATGATGGAACAAGGAATCATTCACAAAGTATATGTTGTTAGGTGTGGACTCAATAGAGCCTAGATTCCCATTATCTGACATAGTTTTTATAACCGCTATGTCCCCCAATAGGTAAACTGCTTTGTTTATCTTTTTTGATCACTTCAATCCTTTCATCTTTCTCACCGGTGCCCTTTTCTTTCCTCTCCCTTCACCTATCCTTTGAATCTAAATGAATTTACTCCTTTCTATTTAATACCATTGCTCTCTGTGGGCTCATCCATATAAGCGTGCACATGCCTCTTGCCCCACCTCAAAGTCCATTCAGTTGGGGTAACAGGTATGTGCAGGAATGAAAATTAGACCCCTGGATATCTAGGGGTCTAAAAAAAGTGAAGTATAAAAAAGCGGGGCCAGGCACAGTCCCTGACCATGCCCTGAGGCAACTGGAGGCTGGATCCTCCGTAGAGATGCTCTGGCTGCCAGAATGTTTCTATGGTTGCCCATCACCCTGGTGCTAAAACACGCAGCCAGCCAGGCACATGTTTCAACACCAGGGCTCCGGTGCCAGTGAGTAAGAGGTGGGGGGGGCTGGAGGAGGGGGAAAGGGACTGTGGGGCAGACCCTCAATGCCCCCACCCACTCACACAGCCCCTCTCCCCCTGCCAGCCCCCCCCCCCCCCGAGGCACCTCAGCCCTGCCAGGACTTTCCCCACCCCCAACCAGCACCCCTGTGACAATTAAGCCCTGCTGGGACTGGCCCTTCCCCCCACCAGCCAACCTGGAGCCCCCAAGCCCTGCTGGGGATGTTCCCTCCCCCTCCCAGCTCCCCTGAACCCCCTGACCCCTGCTGGGAATGGCCTCTCCTCCTCCCAGCCCCCTCAAGGCCCCCCAAAACTGCCGCAGTTGGCCCTGCCCCCACCATCCCCCAAGCCCCTGACCCCTACTGGGCCTGGCCCCTCCCCCTATGAGTCCCCCAACCCCTGCCAAGGCTGGCCCCTACCTCTGCCAGGCCCCCTAGGCCCCTGACCCCTGCTGTGGCCATACCTCTTGTGAGAGTACTGAACACCCTGTTGGGGGTCTGAACTGCTTTTGGGGGGCTGAATCTCCTTTAGGGGGGTGTAGCCCTTGTGTGGGAGATGAACCCCTTGTCTTTTGTTTTACTTGTGGAGGAACATGGATTTGAGAGTATTTTACAGAGTGACTTTGGGATTTTTTTTATCAGGGATTTTTCAGTTTTCCAAAAGGGGACACCAGAATTCTGCTAGGGAGGCCAGTGGCAGGACCCTGCCTGCTCAGAGCTGGCACCGTGGACCCATCTGGCTGTGGCTGACTTCCTGGCTAAATGGGGCCAGTAGGACATACTTTAGCAGTTCAAATCAGGCAAACCACACCTGGAACATCTTCCGAGTGATAGCTGCCCAGATGGCCAGGCAGGGGGCACACACAGCAGTAGTGTTGCACAGAGGCCAACCCTGCAACCACAGCCCACTGGCAGCTGGCCCAGGGGGGCAGATGCCTCTATTGGCCGTGCAGTTCCCATCTGGATCTGGCAGGTGCACAGGAGGTCACAACCAGGCAGCAGCTTTTTATACTGCTAGGGCCAAGACAGGGCAGCTTTTTATATGGCTGGGGACACCACATGTGCTGGCCTTGGGTTCTAGCCCCTCCCTGGCTGAAGATCCAGGGGGAGCCAGGCAAGGTTATTTTGCCCCTAGTGGCACAATTTGCTCCACACAAAAGTGCATGTCCAAGCATGTGCACTGAGGCAAAAAGCCCTGGCTCAAATTTTCACTGCTTCTATTTAAGCTGCGGTAAACGCATGTGCTTGCATGTGTGGATGCACCCTGCAAGTTCATTCGTGACATCATTCAAGTAAATTTTCATAGTTTCATAGTAACTAGGGTCAGAAGGGGCCTAGAGCAGGCCATCTAGTCTGAACCCCTGCCAATGGCAGGAAACAAGTGCTGGGGTCACAGG
>JAGPOW010001543.1:64722557-64734746 GCA_030014935.1 Caiman crocodilus | reverse complement strand
CTTCCTGAAGTCCAAAAAGACTACGTCAACAGGGACCCCCACATCCATGGCCTTGGTCACCTGGTCATAGAAGGCGACCAGGTTGGTCTGACAGGACCTACCCTTAACAAACCCATGCTGATTTCCCTTCAACATAAAGTCTCCTGCCGGTCCTCACAGATATGAGCCTTGAGAATCTTCTCAAATATCTTTAGCTTAGAATATCACATGCCTCTGAATTAGTTTACAAAGTACCACCCTGTGCTGACTTCTTCCCAATTCAGACTAACACAGACAATTATCTCTCACCTTGTAAGAGTTTTTTATTGACCTATGTGGCAGGGCAACTTTGCTGCCTGCCACTTTAAGAGCAGCAAACAGGCAGCAGCGAGGTGCCTAATCAGGGCAGCCTTTTTGGCCCAGGGATATAAACTGGGCTGCAGTTTGCTGCAGGAAGGAAAGAGGAAATGACAGGCTAAGAAGCTTCTCCAGCTAAAGTCAGGAGGTAAGGGTAGGGGCTATGGGGAGAAAGTGACTCCTTGTCCTGAGTAAGATGTAAAACTTCACCCTGCCAGGGAAGAGTGGCCTGGTAGGGTTCCTAGTGGTGTGGTACCCCCAGGAAATGCAAGGCCAGTTGCCTCCCTAATGAAAGGTGGCTTGAGGAGTCTTAATAAGTCCATTCCCACATCCCTGGTGGTGTTGTAGTGAGCAGGGGGAGCCCAAGGCTTAGATAAGGAGCCCTGAGGCTGAACTCAGGTCAGAGGAGGGACCTGGGGCCACATCCATGTGGCAGAGGAAAGCATTGGGGGTGTGAAAGACCCTGTGTGAGAGGGGTGATGAACAAAGTGTCTCCATGAGTGTGGGTGAGTAAGGAGGCCCCATGGGGACGTAGCGGCTTGGTGAGGGAACAAGAGCAAAATAGGCCTACAGTTGTACTCAGGTGAGGGTAATGGGAGACACCCAGAGGACCATGTTGGGGCTGACCAAAGAGAGGAGAGCTAAGCCCAAAGCCAAGTGAGGCTGGGCGGCATGAGTGTGGCCCCTGAGAGAGGGCAGTAAGAAAGAGGCTGGGTAAAAGCCAGCGGAGTGAGTGGGACCCTGGTGAGAGGGTAGTGTGAAAGTGGCCCTCTGAGGCTATAGAAAAGAGCTACAACTATGCCCAGTTTGCTCTGGCCTCAGGCCAGAGAAGTAACTTCAGAGAGATATCTGCAAGGCAGGGGACCCATG
This sequence comes from Caiman crocodilus, assembly GCA_030014935.1. Classification (NCBI taxonomy): domain Eukaryota; kingdom Metazoa; phylum Chordata; order Crocodylia; family Alligatoridae; genus Caiman; species Caiman crocodilus. The sequence continues at coordinate 64,733,540 of JAGPOW010001543.1, read as the reverse complement.
GAGGGAAGGTTGGAAAAGGTATTTGGCCCTTATCAGCAGGGTGAGTAATGGGTAGCCTCTTGCCTTTGTAACAACTCTCTCATATTTTTCCATCAAGGTGTGGCATATGAGTGAAGCGGGTGGTTACTTTAGGAGCAGGGCAGCCAACAAAGACCTGATGAGGACACCCTGTTATAACCTAACTATTGTGAGAACCAGGCTGCTATCATAATTGTCTTGTTGATCAGTATAGTTTTTCAGAAACACGAGTCACTGAGCTAGTTGCAGAGTTTTGCAAATCTTTGTTGACATCACACTGTGAATTGCAATCACCATTATCTATGGGACATTTTGGTTAGCTGTTCTATTAATCTACATATTCTATCTTTTGTACTGGAAGATATTTTTGAAGTGTTCATAATGGGCTTACCACTGTTAAAAATATATATCTAACACTGAAACCTTAGAGTGAGGCAGATACTTACAGCAGGTGGCTTTATAATGAGGGTGATGAATATCCATTTAAAATTACTTTTTTTTTTCTTAAAACACCTTCATAAGAGATAAACTATCCATTAGAAATGTATTAACTAGGTAGTGCTTAACTGAGTCTTTTGATTCAATACAAGTGTACATGCATATTGTATTTCTATTACCATACGAGCCAGGGGGCTTCACAAAGCATTGGACATGGTATTCTTAGATCTAACACAATCATATTGTCTACTAACCCTGCTACTAAACGACAATAAAACGAAGAATAAAAATATGTGAAAGGTAGATTTTTCAAAGGAGACTCTATAATAACTGACAATGGCACTGTCTACATTTCTGCAATTTGTTGAGCAGTACCAAGTGTATTTGCATGCACTTAAAAGAAATGCTCTTCACCAAAAAGCAGTTACCTGTCAGACATTGTAACAACTGTGGATGTTGCCCCCTTTTTACCACTGGGAACATTTCACATTCAGATACGGCCACATAATGTCAATTCACGCACTAAAAACCAAGTTTCTCATCCTGAGGATGAAAAGGGCTTGCAGTGTTGTTAGACATTACCTTTCTCATGTGTTAAATGCTCTTAACATGAGAGTATTTTAGTTTGTACACCAAGGCAGAAAAAGACGAACTAAATGCTGTATAAGCATCTCAATGTTACACCTGTTCAAGTGAAGATTATCTCCAGCTGGTTTTAGGATGAGGTTACATGTTACAATTAAAAAACATTATCGAACACACAAAATGTGAGTGTCTTCAAATTAAACTTCTTAATAAAAGCTGTGTGACTTCTAGAAATCTTTAAGTTATGTCTTTATGGGCAAGGATTATCTTTAAGCCCTGCCAACCAGCTCAAGTTACCTTATCTTCAGAGTGCACCACTGAAATAAAATAATCAATTTGCAGTCCACCAGCATCCCAGGAGTCACTGCTCTCAGGTGGCTTAGCTATTACTAGAATGTGATGGCCCTGGACTGGTAGCTGGAGACAGCCAGGCAGCAGGTAAGTGGGGATGATGGGGAAAGGGGAGGCAAGAGTAGAGGGGGTAAAGTGGGAAAGGGCTGGGTGACCAAAGCAGAAGGTGGATGGGAAGCTGGGGGGGAGGGAGGTAAGCCTGACAGCTCCCTGCATGTCCACATCAAGCCCAAACTGGGCTTGATAGGACCTGAGGGACCCTGTCAGGTCCCTCACCTATCCAGCAGCTCCCCACAGGGAAAAGGAAGCAGGGACAGGGAGCACTGGGGCCAGAGATACGCACCGGACTCCATCCAATTATCAATGAGGTTGAAGGTGAGCAGTAGTGGCGGTTGCAGAGAGTCCTGTGGTTGCCCAGAAACTCCCTGCAGAGCATGGGCAGGGGAGGAGGGAAACTGCCAGGTAGCCAAGGAGCAGGGACAGGTGGGTCTGGGAGCTCCACACACCTGCCCCTCTGCCTCTTTCTCACTTCTCCCCCTTTCTCCAGGGAGCTGCTGGGCAATAACCAGGGAGGATGAAGTGGGGGAGGTCAAGGTGGGTGAGAAGGGCCCTGCGGGCAGCAAGAAACCTGAGACCAGGAAGAGATGGTTTGAGACAAGCACTGAAGAGGACTGGGGTACCCCATTCTGCTTTATGGCCTATACTACATCTGGTGAGCTGGCAAATGGGACAGGCACAGAGCAGACCTGGCAGCTTCTAGCCACACCCCTGCTCACCATCCCTCTAGCAGCCAGTCAGAGCAGTGTACATTTAAAAAGTACATTGACTCACTCAGGACATGCTACATTTAATACTTCCTGATATTCCCTATGGTTAACATGTACAAACTAATGTGAAACAACATACTTAAGCCCCTTAGGATCTAAGCACAATTTTGGTCCCAGAGAGCAAGCCTCAAAATTGTCACTTGTCCCCACACAGCCCCAAAAATCTGTAGACTCCTAAAGTTTGCCAGTACAGTTTGTTCCCAAGCTGGGTCTGATGGGCAGTTGGAATTTCAATGCCTTATATAGATCGCTTCCTACTCACCCTCCATGGCTTGCTGGTTTTAAGAGCTAAGTGGGAGGTTCCTCCGGGGTGAAATATCCTTTTCCTTTGGGCTAACTGCATGCAGGGCTTCCCTGAACTGAGCCGCACTTGATATGTCTATTAATTGAATGGGTTCCTCCTCTCTATAAACTTCCTCTTGGTCAGATTCAGCTTCCCTAACCCATTCATCTTCGTTCTGCAATTGTTGACAATCCTTCTCTGCTTCTCTAACGAGGTTAATGACTTGATAAATGGGTGACCAATCACATCCCAGCACTACTTCACATGCCAGTTTAGTGACAATCCCCATTCTTAATTCACCCTGGAACTCCATTGGTCTTACGGGCACAAACTTCCTTTCACAGTGTGTTGCATCCATGTGGACACATGTCATCTTACTGGGGTTGGACCTTTTGGGTGATACTTGAGGGACCACATCAGCTCTAATCAAGGACTGTGAGCAGCCTGTATGTGGTGCAACCTGGACATGTCAACCTTTCACTCAGGCTGGGGCACTCCAGCTTACATTTCCTTCTGTTCTTCTGTAGCTGCAATCCATGGTCTCTGTATCATCTATGGGTTGAGACTGGTCATAAAGTGATTGTGGCACTATCTCTGGCCTCCACCAGTCCCCTGTCTTATTCCAGTAATCCTTGGACATGTGTCTGGTCTTAACACAGTGAGAACATGTGACATCTCTCACACTACTCTTACTTAGGGACTGTTTTTTCTCACTGTCACAGCTCCCACTGCTTCATGTCCCAGGAGTTGTTTATTCCATTCCTTACTCCACTTCAGAGACTGCAAATTCCTCGGTGAGACAAAGTGCCTCCTTAGACTTCTGTGGCATATGACTCAGCATTGAGTCCCTTTTTCAAGGTCCACTAGAAACAGCTCCAGTGGAACTTAGTTAGCCAGAGCATCCTGGATATATGTTGCTGGCCATAACCACTTGCTCATCAAGTCTCACAGCAGTGGCATCAGGATTCTGGGCTGTTGGTCCTTGCAAGGCTTCTTAGCCTGAAATAGGCATTGATAATGCTCTGGCGTGATGTCTAGTCAGTACAAAATTGCCACCTTGACTTTTGCGCAATCTTGGGCTTCCTCCCTCAGTAGTGCCCTGTAGGCAGCCTGGGCCTTGCCAATCACAAGTGCCTGAAGTTCGCTTGCCCAATATATATGGTCAAAACTCACCTGTATGGCTGTTCTCTCAAAAACTTCTATGTAAGCCTCGAAATCATTGTCCCTTGTCATCTGCATCTTGGAGAAGAGGTTTTGCTGGAGCCATTTCTGCTGCCTAGCAAACTGCTGCTGCTGGACTTCCAGGACCTGGCTCATTGTTTGCAAGGTCTGCTCAAGCAACTTGTGCTGTGTAGTCATGATGGGCTGCATGATGCCAGGACTTGTGAGGGCTGAGTCAAGAGTTGGCCTCGCTCAAGTGATGTAGTTTCCAGCCAATGCACCACTTTGAACCCCAGTAGGGTCTGATGGGCACCTGAAATTTCAATACTTGAGGTAGATCTCCTCCTACTCCCCCACCATGGCTTTCTGGTTTTAAGAACTAAGTGGGAGGTTCCTCCAGAGGTGAAATGTCCTTTTCTCTTGGGCTAATTGGGTGCAGTAGTCAGTGACTTTGGGGCTCTGCCTACACTCCATCCACTCACAACTGAAATGCAGCCATGGCAGCAGGCCCCATTTGGTTGTGCCCAATATTGACCTGCCTTATTAATGCCCCCTATGGGGTGAAAGTGGCTTGTTCCCCAAGCTGGGGTAATGTCCAGTAACACCAGCCAAGCTAGGCTGCTGTGGCCATATCCCTTTAAAGGCGAAGATCCTTTATCACTGGCTCTCCTCTCTGGGTGTCTCTGGGTCCTGCTGCGGTATTCTCTCCAGGTTTAACGCTGCCTCGATGTCTGCTGGAATCTTCAAAGAAAATAAATATCAGAACTCAAAAATATCCTGGTGTTCTGTGTCTTGTCACTCAGGGCTTGGGACTTACATGCCCATCGTTTTTGGGGGTGGGTCCCAACAGTCACCTTTGGGTGATACACAGCCTGCTCCCTGCCCTCCCCTATGCCAGTCAGTGCAAACTCTCCCAGCACCTCTGGCAGCTCCTGTTGGGTCTGCAAAGACTCTTCCTGCCACCTGTGCTGCCTTTGATTAATTCAAGTGTTCAGGGCTTGCTGGTGCCCCAGATGCCTTTTTTATAACTACACAGAAAGCACTCTCTCCCACAGACAGGGAGAGTGTACTTTTAAAACATGCTAGAGACATCACATGTCTCAGAATCTTTCAAGTGAGATGCTGCAGGAGAGGTAAGCAGCCTTTCAGCCCATGCCAGCCTAAACTCCTCCTTCACTCAGGGTTTGTCGGGGGTGAAACCCCAATTGCTGTTGGAACCTCTGGGAGCCAAGTCACCCAGCACAGCATCACAGTTCTACAGGCAATAAAGCTTTTGTACTCATTCATAACTGCCTCCATTGTCTCAGGTCAGAGCAGCACAGCCCCTAGCTCATGACTAAATCTTATTGAGATTTTCAAATGAAGTGCCCTGCCCTGCCTAGTTCCCATGAAAGACTTGATCTAGGAGGTATGTTTGGAGCATTCTTAGTGCACAGTTGTAGTATCAAGACCCACAAATAAAATACCAGCAGTTACAACTTTCAATCAAAAATAATGTCAAAGGATAGGGTGGTATTAACCCCTTTTTAACACTTGTGTAATGGCTGTGGAGAGTTCAGATATATGCATTTTCCTTTTCAAGGGGACTCAGGGAATGCCTATCCATGATGCTACGTTACTGTAGCAGTGTGTTATGGTGACGTAGTATCTGTAGGCAAAAGCCATGACACCGAATGTACTCATCCTAGCAATGCACTCCCCTGTTATAGCACATCGCTACAGCTACATGATGCCTAAAAATAACCTTGAATAGCACACACAGTGTGGTATGGGCTTTTAATGCAGTGTCTTTTAATACTTCCAAAAGTAAATGCTAAAAAATGGCCCAGTAACAATGGTGCCATGGCAACATGTGTAGATACATCCTCAGGCACATACCTCCCAAGGAAATGTATCAGCCACCAGTCTCCAACACTTTCCTAGGGTATGGGCTCTCCCAACCCTTCCTCCAGAGGCTGTGCCACTCTATAGAAAATAATTCATTGGGCAAGAGTGAAGGGGAAACTGAATCTGTCTTACCACCTTAATAGTTAGAGGCCCCCACCTGGAAGGGGTTAGACTGTTTGTAGTCCCAGGATGAACCTGGGATTGCTCCAATGATGTATTATCAATGACTGATTGTTTGAAGGAAGCCATTTATCATCCTGACTGATATCTCTTTTGCTTTATTAATCAAGTGAGTAGAGAAACTACGCTGGACTTTTGTGTGACTTCCATGAGGTTGTAGATCAAGGAAATGAAAAACCCATTTATATAAGTGTTTCCAACATTTCAAAACTTTTCTACAGATCCTTGGTTTATGCTATTTGGTTATATATATTTATTGCTACAGCAAGTCAAATACCCCTACTCCCCAGACATTTATCAGTATACGAAACCTGATAAGCAAACGATAAACCATAGAGGTGATTTCCTCTAAATGTTTAAGCTTTCTAATAGGTAACGAGACATACACAAGGTGCCTACAGATGTACTTATTCGCATTCTAATTAGAATGTATGAAAGCAGACTCAATTAATGGAGTCTTCTCCGCATTCTAATTAGAACTCTCCAGCATCACTTTGCCATCATGTGTACTAATCGCCTGTGCATTTCAAAATGGATGTGGGAACATTTGATCTAAACCTTGTTGAATGAGATTTAGGTAAAGCATCTTATGGCCATTTTTAAATGTGCAGGGGCATAATACACATGACAATGAGCTGTTTTAATTAGAGCAGTTGTCTGGGATCTGCTCTAATTAAAACACTCCCCTCCACCTCACCACACGTATAGGTGGCCATAAACACTACAGTAACAAATATTGACTCTTAAATGATATTACTTCTGACCTTTGGTTATTTGCAAATTACAGCTACAATCAGAATGCTTACTGGAGATAAGGACACTGCCATATAAACATTATGATTACTTTTTAATTATTATCTTATTTTTATCAGAATAGATTTTAGGCACAATCCTAAAGACTGCAAGGCAAGTTGGTAGAGGTATTAAGCACCTTCAAGTCTTTTTGACTTCAGCAGAAGATGCAGGATATTTAGCTCTTGAAGGTCACGTTATGAATAAACAAATGCAATAAATGATACTTTTTGACCTTAGAATATTTTTCAATGAGGTATTTTCAGCACTGAAATAAAAAGGTCTATATTTAAATGTAAAACCTGCATGGCATGATTTCACTTTGTATAAATCAAATTCTAAGAACTAGGTATAATTTTATGTATTGTTTTTTTAAATCCAGGTAAGAGTATGCAGATGTCCTTTACTACATATCGTGTAACACTGTTTCTTTTTCCTTTTCAAACCATCTAAAGATCCATTTAATCTCTGTTTCACAATTATTCTGCTAGCTTTCCTTTAAAACATAACAGAAGTCAATAGCTTTATATTCTGGCAAAAAGACCAATATTTATACAAAGGAATATTTTTATCTAACCATAAAATGCTGCCAGAAATCCAACAGGGACTCAACACCATGTTGGAACAAAAATAGTCCAGAGATACACTTTCAAAGTTGAGCACCTGCTGTAAAATAACCATCTGTGTTTAACTGTAATTTAATTATAGGTTCATTCCTTTTGTGTACACTGGAAGGATCTCACAGGTCTTCCCCAGTTGGTCTGCAATCAACTTTTGGCATTTTGCAAAAGCAACAGACATGTTCTCTTAATAACACCTGCTAACTTTGTCTCATTCCAGTTTCAGAAAGAGCTTTTGGGATTTTACAATGGTGTTGATAGGCAAAATAAAATATTATTAAATCTGGAATCAAAAGCTGCATTAATTAATCACCTACCTTATGAAGTCAATGTCCTTGGTTAACATAGTTATCACTTTTACATTCTGAAAATGTAATCCAAGAACCACAAAGCTGAAGTATTTTTGATTTTATATTTTGGGAACCAGTATTCTCTGAAATCCTGTAACCCATCATCACAAAGCAAAGATAAATACACTCATTAAGAACATTAAAAAATTCTGCACAATAGCTCAAAACAAAATAAAATCCACAGACATTAATATATATTAAAATTTAAGGCCACCTAAAATTGATTTTTAATTTAGAAAAACAATATTTTAAAAAGAAAACTAAGAACACTAATTTTGAGTAGGTAGAGGAAATGACTAGCTTCTGATTCTGGTGTGGTAACTATGCAATTAAGGCTGAGTCACACAATGCACACTTTCAAATAAGAACATCCCAAGTGAAATAACTAAATAAATAAGTAGCCTCATTTCAGGAAAAAAAACAGCTCTTTCTACATTGCCCTGCAAATGTAAACTCTACAAGGATATCATTCAGACAATTTCCATTAAGTGAAAGCAGTAACAATGAATCCTTATTATTTTTGTAGTAGCAAGCTAGCATGCAGGAGACAACTCCCAGCTGCATGGAGCTCAGGATCGCAGAGCAGCTTGGCAGCACTGGCTTTGGGCAATGTCCTGTACCTGAGTGGCAACAGTACCTGGAGCTCTCTCCTTGCTTTTCTTGTAGGCAGTGGAAGAGGCTGGGATGAACTTGCTGGATCAATCCATCATCAAGAGAGATAAGGAAGCATCTGTTCATGCAGGACCCTGGGATCCTGCTCCAATCTCTGGGACCAGCTCTTGGCAAGTGCTGTCCTCTTTACCTCAAGGCTGCTCTGCCTCCCAAGGTGCTTGGCCAAAGCTGACCAGCACTCAGCTCCCTCCTCCTCACAGCACTGAGCAGGAGATGGGACATGGGCTGGAGGATCTCTGACCACTGCTTCCCTCCTGCTGTCCAAGTGCCTCTGGAGGCAGAGTCACCCTGAGGTGCAGAGGACACCGAGTGCTGGCCCCAAGACTGGAGCAGGATCTGAAGCTGCCTAGCAGGCTGACTACTCCTTACCTTTCTTGATGATGGACTGATCCAGCAAGTTCATCCCGGCTTCTTCCACCACCCACAACCAAAGCAAGGCGAGAGATCAGGGTGATGCTTCTGCTTGGGCCTGGGTTGTGATCCTGAGTTCTGCCCCCCACCCTCTCCCTCCAGGACAGCTCCCCCTGGTATCCAGAGCCCAGCCCTTAGCCCTATGCCCCCTGCCAGCCTGAGACTGAATTGTTCCCATTGGGAACATATTTGCTCCCAACTCAGGCTTACTTTCAGACACATGCCCAGTTATAATTTAATGCATCTGAATTTTCTGTGCAGAAAATCCAGGTGCATTAATTGCACATGTAGACACTCCCACTTAATGTTACATTAATCACTGGCAAGCCCATAAAACAGAACCAGAGAGAGAAAGAAGTCTGTTTGTTCAGAATTGCCAAGAGATGCATCGGATTAGACATTTTGCAAGTCAGGACATGAGTAAAGTATATGTGACAGACTCGCTACCTGCTGATGGAAACTCTAGCATTTACTGTCCTCAACAACGCTATAAGCTCTCAGGGGACCATTAGAATCAAGTGAAAATCTTATTCTGAAAGAACTTTGAAGACAGAGATAGAGAGTTTGAGGTATTTTTGACATTTAACCAAACCATTTTCCTGATTGTTTGACTTTTTTTCTCGTTTTCTTTTATCATTTACTATCCATGGTCAGAATGAAAAGTCACCAATATGCTGCAAGGCAAAGGCACACCATATAAATGTTAATAATGTTAATCAAGTACATGAGGGTATGTTACGTTTTCCTCTCTCATTTATTTGTTTTCTCCTCTTAGTGTATCTCACCACACATATTGATTGTAAGGGCACTGAGAAAGGGACTATATTTTATGTCATGCATGTGACCAATATTGAGCTCAGTGAAACCATGGTCCCCAAACAGAGCCTCTATGTACTACTGAAATATTGATAAGTGTGATTGTGCTGAATACTCCCCCCTAACCTTCCCCCCCACAAAAAAAATTTCACAAGCTGTAATCTCATTCTCATAAATAAATTAAGAGGCTGTGACACAGATGTTTACACAGTCCAGTGGGTAGCAAATTGGCTTAGTAGTCACACCCAGAGAGTAGTAGTAGATAGGCTGGTATCGACCTGGAAGGATGTGGGTGGTGGAGTCCCACTGGATTCAGTCCTTGGACCTGTACTCTTCAATATCTTCATCAGTGACTTGGATGTGGGTGTGAAGTGTACTCTGTTCAAGGTTGCAGATGATACTAAGTTGTGGGGTGAAGTGCACATTCTGGAGGGTAGGGAATGATTGCAGGCAAACCTGGACAGGTTAGAAAAGTGGGCAGTATACAATAGCATGCAGTACAACAAGGACAAGTGCAGAGTGCTGCACCTAGGGTGCAAAAATATCCAGCACATCTACTGGCTGGGAAGTGACCCTCTCAGCAGCACAGAAGTGGAAAGGGATCTCAGAGTCATAGTGGACTCCAAGATGAACATTAGTCATCAGTGTGACAAAATCATCAGGAAAGCTAACTGTACTTTATCATGCATCAGCAGATGAATGACAAACCAAGGAGGTGATACTTCCCCTTTATGCGGCATTGGTCAGACTGCAGTTAGAGTACTGAATCTAGTTTTGGGCACCATACTTCAAGAAGGATGTTGATAGACTCAAGAGGGTCCAGAGGAGGGCCACTTGTATGGTTAAAAGCTTACAGGACAAGCCCTATGAGGAGACACTGAGGGACCTGGACCACTTCAGCCTCTGCAAGAGAAGGCTAAGAGATGATCTTATGGCTGCCTACAAATTCATTAGGGGGAAATAGCAAAGGATCAGCGATGCTCTGTTCACCAGGGTGCCTCTTGGGGTAACAAAGAATAATGGTCACAAACTGACAGAGAGCAGATTTAGGCTAGATATCAGGAAAAACTTCTTCATGGTAAGGGTGGCCAAAATTTGGAATAGGCTTCCAAAGGAGGTTGTGCTCTCCCCTATCTTGGGGCTCTTTAAGAGAAGTCTGGATAGGCATCTGGCTGGGATCATCTGACCACAGCCCTATTTCCTGCCTAGACAGGTGGATGGACTTGATGATCTGTTGAGGTCCCTTCCAGACAAGCATCTATGAATCTATGAATCTCAGTTGCTGAAATAAAATAAGTTTACTTACATAGTTCTATCTTTGGTTCCTTAGAGATTTAGTAGATTTTTCATAGATTCATAGATTGTGAGGGCTGGAAGGGACCTTACAAACCATCAGGTCCAGCCTCCCTGCACTAGGCAGGAAAGACAACTGGGGTCAGGTGATTCCAGCATGGTGACCATCTAGTCCTCTTGAAAATTTCATAGTTTCATAGTAGTTTCATAGTAACTAGGGTCAGAAGGGGCCTAGAGCAGGCCATCTAGTCTGACCCCCCCGCCAATGGCAGGAACGAGTGCTGGGGTCACAGGACCCC
>JAGPOW010001543.1:64615678-64722457 GCA_030014935.1 Caiman crocodilus | reverse complement strand
TCTCTGGGAGCGCCCCATCAGCCAGTTTCTGACCCGCTCAACCGTGTAGGGGTCAATGCCACAGCTCCCCATCTTTTTAATGAGGATGGGGTGAGAGACTGTGTCAAATTTCTAGGGCAGGCAATTTCTAGGGCAGGTGATTGTATCATTTCTGGAGGGAGCCTGTTCCACTGTCTGGACACTCTAACTGTGAAGAAGTTTATCCTCGTGTTAAGTTTGAAATGGTTTTCCAGGAGTTTGTGGTGCATTGATGGATGCATGCCACAGTTTGGTTTGCTTTGCTGGCTATGGCATAGCATTGGTGGCTCATTTTCATCTTGTGATCAATCAAGACCCCCCAGTCTCTTTTGGTCATGGTGCTAGCAAATGTAGCACTGCTGAGCTTATAAGTATGAGGCTGTTTTTTCCTCCCAAGGTTGAGCAGCTTGCACTTTTCTCCATTGAATGCCTCAGGTTTTTACCTGCCCACCTTGCCAGCCTGTTCAGGTCAGCTTGTATCCCCAACCTGTCCTCCAATGTAACCGCTTTCCCCCATAGTTTAATGTTGATCATGAACTTCACCAGGCCACATCTGATGCCTGAATCCAGATCATGAATGAAGATGTTGAAGAGTACTGGCCCAATTACTGAACCCTGAGGGACAGCACTGGTTGCCTTGCACCATGTTGATTTGCTCCCATCAACTATTACTCTTTGAGTACAACCCTGAAGCCAGTTCCCCAGCCATTGGACCATGAGATGGTTGAGGCCACATTCCCCCAGATTAATACATGAGGACTTCATGGGAGACCAAGTCAAAGACTTTCTTGAAATCCAGATACATGAGATCAACCTTGTTTCCCTAGACTAGGCAATGCATCACCTGGTCATAGAAGGAGACAAGGTTGGTCAGGCAAGACCTTTCAGTAATGAAGCCATGTTGGCTGGCACTCAGAAACTTGCTCTTAATTAGCCTTCTGATGATGGAACCTTTGATGATTTTCTCCAGGATCTTTCCAGGGATGGATGTCAGACTGATTGGCCTATAATTCCTTGAATCTTCCTTCCTTCCTTTCTTGAAGATTGGGAACACATTGGCTCTTTTCCTGGTCTTATGGTATCTCTCCTGAGTGCCATGAGTTCTCACATATTTTTGCCAGAAGGTCCGCCATGCTATGATGTCTGCCAGCTCCTTCATGACTCTTGGGTGCATTCCATCCAAGCCTGCGGATTTATGGATCTTGAAGGAACCTCTTGGGTGTTCCTTCACTTGATCTAAGTCAATTGTGGGACCATCTCCCTCACCCTGGATGCTTTGCATCCTATCTGACAGTGTGACTCCCATGGGCAGGTGGAAGACCAGCTTAAAGTAATCATTTAGGAGATTGGCCTTCTCCTGAGCATCATACATCAGCTGCCCCATTTGATTTAGCAAAGGTCCAGTGTTGCCTTTGTTCTTTCTCTGACTTCCCACATATCTGAAGAAGGACTTTGTATTCTCCTTGATTCCCGTGGTTAGCCTGAGTTTGGTTTCTGCCTTGGCTTTTCTGGTCTCTTCTCTACAGGTGTGGGATAACGCTGCATATTCCTCCTTGGTGATGATTCCTGTTTCCAGTATGGTGTAGTCTTCTTGTTTTAATTTTAGGAGGTCCAAAAAGAGAATTGGATTTATATTAGATTGGATTTATATCTGATTTGATATAATTCAAGCCCTTTACTCTCATGTACATGCGCAGCATCATTTTGTCTTCATTCACATCTACAGCCTGCTCTTTTACCCCCACCCCCTTTGTGCCTCCCACTTCATACCTGCTTTCTAATCTTCTCACTGTAGCTATTTTTCTTCTCTTTTGGTCTTCCTGTAAACCACTCTTCATTCCTTGATTTACCCAACTATAAGCACTTTAATTTCTTACCTCAAATACACCATTCCAAAGAATCCTGCTACTTTTTTTTGCTTTCCTTTTCTAACAGTCCCCAGTCTTTTTCTCATTAATGGTGCTAGCTAGATCTTCTCTTGCATTTGTTTGTTCATTTGTTTTCTCTGATTTGTGTCCTGGCCATGTGAAAACAAATGCATATGCTTAACTTCATGTACTCTGAATGGTCCCATTGATTTCGATAAGTTTTACGCACATGAGGAATACAGTATTGCGGCCATATTATTCTAGGTAGTGTGAAAACCTGAAGTATTAGATAGTTCCTCTTATCAACAGTTTTAACTAGAGGTTAGCAACCTTTTATAACTTGTGGGATGGAACAGCCCCAGTCTGGTAAAGGCTAGGTGGCTTCAGTGGGATGTCAGTGTTGGCTTTTATGCAGCACTACTGCCATGTGTGCCCCTGCCTGGCCATTTGGGCAGTGATTGCCTGGAAGATGTTCCCAGCATGGTAGCTTGCTTTGAACTGTCAAAACATGTCCTCCTGACCCCAGTTGGCCTCCTGGGTGTCTGGATCAGACACCTCCATCTGGATCCAAGGTGCCAGCTCTGAGCAGGCTCCTCTGCCTGGGTCCTGCCACTTGCCTGCCTAGCAGGAATTCTGGTGTTCTCTATTTGAAAACTGGAAAAAATCCCTGATAAAGAAATCCCAAAGTCACTCTGTAAAATACCCCAAAAGCCATGCCCCTCCACAATTAAAACAAAAGACAACTATATATAGAGAGAGAGACAAAGAGACAGCTATCAGTTAGGCAATATTTTATTGATACATCTACAGTGTTAAAGCAATTTGGAAGCCTACCAGTGTCTCTGTCATCATAATAGAATGTATTTTAAATACCTACATGCTTTTATGTTTGCCTTTGGTTTTCTTATCATAGAGCAGTTAGAGCTCCCCATGACCCTGTCACTAACCAGGATGTGGGAACCACTGCCCCTGCAGCTGCTGCCAGCAGGTATCATCCTGTCTGGCAGCTGGGCTTGCAGGGTGTGTGCTGGGTGGTTGTGGGGTTTGCAGAGCAGTGTAGGGGCCTATGGGGTGTATGGGTAGATCATGGGGGGACTATGAAGGGAGCTGTTCAGGAAGGATGGGTATGCTGCCCCCTGCAGGTTCCAGCTCCCTGAACAGATCATGGACTGCCCCCCATAGGGCTACAGCCCCCCAGAATGGGTCACATGGCCCCCTCCTGGCCACACCCCCCACTTGCTCTCCCACCCTCCCAGATTCTTGCTCTGCCCAGCCCCATCCCCTGCCAGCTTATGCATCCCCACCCGATGGCTGCCTTGCCCAGCCCCAGCCTCCTGGCACTTAAAAAAAAAAAGAAGCAGCAGCTCTGCACTCACCAGATGTAGCAGTGGCTGTCAGGGTCTCTGGGGGCCCATGGCAGAGCACTGCCAATGCAGGCTGAGTGTCCCTGAGCTGGCACCCTGCAGAGCCATGCTGCATTCATGCAATCTGACAGTGACAGTGTGGATGCCAGGTGACAGGGGCTGATCCCCACTGCTTCCTGCTGCTCTGCACAGAATGGGGGGAGGGGGTCTGCCATGAGGCCCCAGAGGCCCTGACAGCTGGTGCTAGAGCTGGTGAGCACATTGTTGTGGTTTTTTAAAGTGCTGGGAAGCTGGGACTCTGGGGGCCTAGGGGAGTGTGTAGGGGATGGGGCCACTGGGGATTCCCCCATGGTCTCCTCCCCCCTTTTCCAGCCCCTGAGCCCCCTACTTACCAGCACAGAGCCTGAGTCCAGCTCCCTGTGGCTGGTTTCAACATCAGACTGAGGGCCAGCCATAGATATGCTCTGGCTGCCTGCCAGAGCAGCTCTGTACAGGACCTGAACCTCTGTTGCCTCAGGGCATGGACAAGGGACTGTGCCTTGCTCCACCTTTTTTGCCTGGAGTATTTTTTAACTTCTGCATATACAGGGATCTAATTTTACCCCTACACTGCAAATTTGTAGCATGGGGAGCAATTTTGTTCCCACACATGACCCTTGAAGCATCTCAAAGGTTTCTGAGATGCAGCAAGAGGCATGCATGTGCTTGCCTGGACACCCTATGCATTTGCACAATCATGAGAAACCAAAAGTGCAAAAAAGAACATTGCTATAGTCCTATCCTGTACCATTAATAACATTTCAAGCTGTATCCCCCATCCTTCAAAATCCATTCAGAATACTAAAAAAATATAAAAAAAGAAAAAAGGGGGGCTGTTATATTATTTTCTTTTTGGAAAATATCCAGAGGGCAAAGGAGACAGACTGAAGAGAATTTAAAATAGTTATTGTAAGAAAGGCGATTTTTTTATTTTTTGTAGATTTTATATCAATTTTCTCTTAATAAGGAAAGTAGGGCTAAGATATATTCAGGTTAAACAGTAAAATAACATTTAAATAACAATAAACTCAGCCCAAACTCTTTCTACCTCTTGTATCATTGCCTGTCTTGTTGATGAATCAAACTAACTTACAAGAAGGCGGCTTGGGAAGAAATTTTTGTAGGCCCATAAAAATGGTAATGCTGGGTCTGCTTTTTACATTTTTTGTAATTTTTTTGTTAGGTTGTTTTTTTGGGGGTTTTTTTGAGGCTGGCGCTTTGCAAGCTGCTGCTTCCCAATGAAGAATTCCTTCATTTTATATAGCAGTAGCATAACTGGGGTAGGAACCCCAAGTACTGTCTCTGGTGTATGAATGAGGGGAGGCAGGAAACCCCATGGCCACAGATAACTACACTGTGGCTACCAGCAGCATAGCAGCTGACACTGCCCTGTGTGCCAAAGCTGTTCAGAGTGTGGAGTTGCCATGTTATACTTCTGCTTTCTAGGCATTGGGAGGAGTATCTGAGCAAAATTTATGTCATGTTTCCTGTGTTCCCCAGTATTAAGGGTGTTGTTAGACATGACCTTTCCCATCTTAAATGCTCTTAAAAAAAAGTATCCATGCATTAAGGCAAGAAAAGATGACTTAGCACTCTCTGATCATCTCAATTAGACCTCTTTGGGCAAGAACTATTTTCAGCTGGTGTTAGGCAGTTTATGTTTCAACATCAGTTTGCTTCATGGAGCCAATAACAGTAATTTGCAGTCGTCCAGTACCCCAGGATGCATCGCTTTCAACCCCCCAAAATGGATAATCTATTATCCATAACTAGTGCCCTGGACTGACACAGCTGGGGATAGTCAGGCAGCCATAGGTTTGTGGGTAGCTGCAGGAGATAGAGAGGAGTGAGGAGCTGGTGAGGAGCCACTCAGGGTGGGGGAAGAAAGGCAGTACCTAAGGAAGGAGCTGCTGGATATAGGATAGGATGAGGCAGTTCATATGTTTTGTTATATGTTGGGAGTCAGTTGTCCTAATCTTCTGGGACTATTTTGTGAGAGTTTCTCAGTGCCACTTATATCTCTCCCATCTGGAATTTGTGGGTATCACCTACTTTAACAAATTATATATTTGTCAGAGCTGTAACCTCATTTGGGAATCCTGTTTGTTACACAGTATGTACCAGAGATGTTTGCTGTATCATGCACACAGAAAAGCAGAAACTACTAAGATCTCAAGGTATATTTTGTTCATTATTCCTTATGTTTCTTCAGCTCTCCAGCTCTTCTAACCAAAAAAATCCCCATTCTATGTTTTTTTGTTGAACAGAATATCTGCAAGGTGATAAACCATGCTTCACTCGCTCCCTTCTGTAACTCAGCAGAGCCAAACACAAATCAACATCTGACTCTGCATCCTTTCCTAGATTTTTTTAAAATGCAATTTTCTACCAAACTCTTGGCTTAGGAGTAAAGAGTTACATACCTAAACCCTACAGTACAAACTGCTTATACTCATGCCCAGGAAACCAGCGTCCATTATATCACTGCAACATTTGTAGCAAAAATAGATTTGATTTGCATTATAACCTGTTTAGCTGTAAAATCTTTTAGTGAAACTACCGAAGAGAAATGTAAAAAAGTCTAGAATGATGGGGACAAATCAAAACCTATATAATCAAATCTATACCTACTTTATTCCAAGGGGGCATTTTTTTGAGGTTCCACAAAAGTGATTCTTTTGCTTGACTTGGCCTTCATTTTTCACATGTGCAGCAAGCCTGCATCGCTTCAATACACCTGTTCATTTGAGGTCAGTAAAAAAAAATACATTCTTAGACTTTCTCTTGGATTTTTCAAACTCTAATTGTCTTTCACATATCCTTAGTCATAACATCTTCAGGATCATCATCCTAGTGTCTTTAAATAAAAACCCATCTATGACTGAGACCCACCTTTTGAACTGTAGCTGGGGAAGAGACTCACTTTATCTACAACCAGTATATAAATCAAACAAAGTCAGACACATTGAGCAATAGTCTGGCATTTTTCTTTGTCATAGCAAATGTTATTATTATCATTGCACTCTAATAGAAAGTACAGGCAGCTAAATGCACCTAGTTTTCCATTTTTTAAATCACCATCTGTGAATAAACAAGTCCAAACTTGTTTGATAGCACCTCCATAAGCATGTGTTTAACAGCCTTACATATCTGTATGTGTGCTACATCGTGTCTAGCTGCTCAATTAGATAGAAAACAGATGTTTTACAGAGGCAAGGTTGGGAGGGAAGAATCATTAATGGAAGTTTGATAGAATAATTTAAAATTAAAATTGTATTTGTCTTCACCTCAAAGTTCTCCTCTTACTGTCATTAGTAAACATTGAAAATGAAACATCTGAAGCTAACATACAGAAATCCATGAAATACAGAATTTAAATAAACTCTAACAGCAAACTAGGGAGAACCAAACACATATTTGTTTTTCACATTTGTAATTTAATTTATTTTTATGTTGGTTCAGGTAACACTAGTCTGAGCTGGATATCTTAATTTCTGAATTCTAAAGCAAATTATATTATGGGAGGAACAAGTTTCTACAAGTGGATTCCCCCCTCCTTTCCCCCTTGATATCCTCTTAAATAAGAATTTATACAAAGGAGTCTAGATTCAAAGAATGTTCTAATTGCAAAAATCAACCACTTAAATTTTAGGAGAGTGCAGAGAATATCTGACAGTTCGGAAAGATTCAGAATGTTGTCTGTAGAACCCTGCCTCATTTGTCAGAGAAGCTGAAAAGTCACCTGTAGAGGAACATGGCATAAAAAGCCAGATACTAAGGGTTTCTATAAGCGTAGCATGGATTTCTATGCATTAATTTTGCATGTTAGTTTAAAATGTTTAGGAAATGCTTAAATGATAGTTGTATTAAATTGATGACACTTTATGATTTTTTTAACCTCATTTCTTTTTTTCATGAACAACTAAAACTCCATTTTGTGTTTGCTTTTTGTTTGACATGATTGAATGAACTTTGTATTCCCTGCATATGAGAGAGGGTTTGTGTGAAAGGGTGAATGGTGAGAGACTGGGATTTTTGCATGAAACAGGAAGAAAAGATTTAACTGTTTGTGTAAGCAACAAGGTACCAATGTGTAAGTTATGAGTCAATAAAATAATTAATGGATGGCTGAAGAATCTGCTTGAGACCTGGTACACAAAAGAGATAATGTAGAAAAGAAATGTTGCATATCCTGCCATGTAGGCTGCAAGGACATTTCAAGGCTGAGATACCAACTTTTATGACCGACACGATGCCAAGTTGAGATAATAAGAAAATGGATGAGAAACAACCTCTACACAAAAACTGAGTGTGAAACCCCCCCATAAGTGCTGAACATTATGAACATTATTGTTCCCCATAAGTGCTGAACAAAGACTGGCAATCCATATGAAAGAGGAATCTGAAAAATGCCAAGTTGGGTGAGCATTCTCTCAACTGCTGCTTTCCTTGGAGCGCAGACACATCTGTCCACCCTGCTTCAGCTTCTCTCTCTGCTGTCTCTTCAATAGGTCCGGACTGGCCATCCAGTGTCCATATTGAGCAACTGCTGCTGGTTACTATAACTTCTGAATGGAATAGTTGCTCTGTGTGTGTATGGTAATGTGTCTGTTTGTATGAATGGTAGGCACAAACCTATGCTTTTGTAACTTCCAATGAATAAATGCGGCATTTTGCCTTATCCCCCTTTATAAGGTATCACTTGATTTGATTAATTAAAATTTACAGTAACATAAGTATGTCAGCAACAAGAGGAAGATCAGTGAAAGTGTGAGTCCCTTACTGTATGGGGGAGGCAACCTTGTGACAGAGAATACACAAAAGTGCTCAATCCCTTCTTTACCTCAGTCTTCACAGCTAAGGTCAGATCCTGGACTACTGTATCTGGCAGCACAGCTTGGGGAGAAGGTAAGCAGATAACTGTGGCTAAAGAACAGGTTAAGACAGGGGAAGGCAAAATATATCTTGAAGATCCAGCCCACCAGGAGACTTCATCAGGCCGACAGACGTGTACCTACCAATTCACTGTATCTGGCCTGGCCCAGGGCTGCCCCTGCCATTCTCACATGGGGCTTAGCTCTACTCACTCCTGTGGGGGCAGCATGTACTGTGCTCCCACCCTCACCTGTGGGATGGCCCTGATCTTGGCTCCACAAGTAGGAAAGTGGTGGTGGGCAGGAAGTGGCAGGCAGGTGGGTGGTGGGGAAAGTGGTGGGCAGACTGGTGGAAGTGGTAGCAGGAGGAAGGGAGGGAAGCAGTAGCAGACAGGAGCAAAGTGGCAGCTGGCCTTAGGGCCTTGGCCAATGGGGGCCCAGGGAAGTGTTGCAGGCGTGTGGAACCCAGGCCAGTGTAGTACAGGGTCTGCCTGGTTCCATTGTGCAGTGCTCCCCAGGAATTGCATGTAGTTCCCAGGTTCTCTGCAAGATCTGCATGCCCCCAGGGAGAGCCCTGTGCAATTTAGCCAGTAAGGTAGCCCTCCTCACTGCCACATGGCCACGTATAGTCTTGGGGCTTGCTGGGACTGTGTACCACTGGGGAGCTCCCCTGTCACGGACAGTGAGTGCCCTGAGAGCCCACCTCCTGCTGCCACTGGTGGCAGGGGCTGTACATAATGGATGCATGTGTGAGGCGGGCATGTTTGTAAGGTGGGTCCCACACTCACACCCCCCCAGCCACAGGCTCACCACAACTTCCCCTCCAGACACCCCACAATTCCCCTTCATAGCCACAGACGCCCGACCCCATACCCACTCCCACTCCCACACATCTCCACAAATACACCCCTACAAACCCCACACACATACCCACAATTCCCACAAACTCCATAACAGCTCATATCCACACCCCCACATGTCCACATCCACATACCCCACATCCCACATACATACCCTACTGCCCCATAAATCTCAGACCAACCCATGACCACCCCTCACATGTCCCTGCAAACCCTACATACACCCACACCCACATACACACACTCACAGCCCTCTGCAAACCCCATTCCACTCCTTCACCCCTTCAATATACAAGTGTAAGACTGCATTTTGAGCGTTTATACAATCACCTCTATGTACACTCTGCAAACAAGCAAATCAGGATGAAAATATTTTGTTAAGTCAAATTAAAATATGTTATACTAGATGTTTGATTTTCAGTATATAATATGGGGGTTCCTTTTTTTCCAGTTCCAAGATGGCAAACTCCCACTTCCAAAAGGAGTACTTCCAGGGTCAAGGGAAGGGACTTCTGGTGGCAAAGGTCAGGGGTTAGGGGGAGAAATTCTAGTTCCAAGAAAACCAAAGAGTGGGGTACCTGTCAAAAAGTGTGGCTACCTTGCAGTCCTTAACAGTTCACCAGAACTATTTAAGTGGCCCTTCAGCAAAAACAATTGCCTACTCCTGGTTTAGGGACTATTTAGAAAAGCTGGATGTATACAAGTGCATGGGGCCAGATAGGATGCACCCAAGGCTGCTGAGGGAATAGGCTGATGTGACTGCTGAGCCACTGCAATCACATCAGTTACTCGTGGAGATGAGGAGAGGTCCCTTGTGATTGGAAAAAGGCAAATATACTGACAAGTGGAAATGAACTTATTTAGTCTGGAGAAGAGAAGACAGAGGGGGGATTTAATAGCAGCCTGAAGGATAGTTCCAAAGAGGATGGAGCTAAACTGTTCCCAGTGGTGGCAGATGACAGAGTAAGGGGCAATGGTCTCAAGTTGCAGCAAGGGAAGTTTAGGTTAGATATTAGGAAGACATTTCTCACTAGGAGGGAAGTAAAGCACTGGAACAGGATCTTCTGAGACGTTGTATAATTTCCATTCTTGGAGGTTTTTAAGACCTGGCTAGACAAAGCTTTGGCTGGCATAATCTAGTTGGGGATAGTCCTGCTTTGAGCAGGGGGTTTGACTAGATGACCTCCTGAGGTCCCTTCCTAATTTTCTATGATTCTAAGAGATCTTCCAGATCTGTCTTCGCCATTTAGTTTGAAAGGAGTAAACATAAAGTCAGTGCCCAGATGAATTTTGGTGGGAAAGAAGGTAGTGAAAAAAATGGGTGAGAGCAAGGTCAAAACAAGGGAACACAGCATTTCTCAGAGAATTCCAAGGAGCTGACATACACTACCCAGAATAATTCTGTCCAGAGCTGTGAGTCCCTGCAGTTGCAGAACAACTTGCCCTAGCTCTTGCCTTTCAATTTCCAGAAGCACATAGGAAAAATTAATTCTGGCCTTTCACAAATTTTGAATGTTTTACCTTCCAATTTAACACAGCATATTTTTTTTGAGAGGGTGGGAGGGAAGGGGCAATAAAGTATTGTTCACAGATAATTAGATTTTCCCCCAGGAAATTGCTTGGTAAATCTTATGTGCTTTAGTTATTTGTAATGCTTTCCTTTTGCCTTAAAGAATGAGCTGTATTTTCTACTGTTTACACTGTGCCTTTAATTTTCTTAGAGCTAGGCTTGATTAAGCACATAATAACTAAACCTCCCCTGGAAAGGCACTTTGCAATGGCTATGCTGCCATGCATTTCAGATTATATTTTTAAAATAACTCTACTTCTCAAGGGTATTATCTTACCACTAATACCACTAAAATCAAAAGGTTTGCATTTAAGAATCATATAAAAATGGTCTTTTGTCTCTCACGTCTTTAGAGAACACATTTCAATACATATGGTTATAGATCTGTCAGCATCACATAGGTTCCCAGATCTGAACCTGAGAAGACTGAGGGTTTGTCTAGACTCTTAACACTGGAGGGCCTGAGTGATTTCTGCTGACTCAAGTTCATTGATGTTCTCTAGAGACAGATGTTTTCACATGAGTCTTTTTGGGCTCATTCTTAGCATTTGCTCTCAAGCACTGAGATTCTGCCGGGCCCAAGAACAACTACTGGGTTGAACTCAGAGCAGATTCACTGGCAAATATCCAAGTCATAAGCAGTTCAGGAAATGTGGTTGGGTGGTGTAGTGATAGAAATTACAATTTAGAGATGCTCCCTAACAAGACTGAGGACACTGGGAACTGGGAGATGTTCTCTGAATTAGGGAGCATCGAGTGAGCTAGTGAGAGAAGAACAAAAGGTCTGCAGTGGTTGCTCACTGTTCTGCAATTAATGTTTGTTGTTTAGTTCTCATTCATTGTGCACCTATTTTTACTGAATCATTACAGGTGGGATGTTGGAAGGGCATGCTCAAACCCTCTGATGGCAGGACACACTACCACGACAGTATAGATCAACCATTAGACCAGTGTTTAACATCAGTGACCTCAATAGAAGAACCCACATGCTCCAAGTCATGTCTAAAGCATCCTCTGGACAGGGTCCAGTGCTGAAGAGGCCTGAGAAAAACTATTTTTTAGGCAAAATGATTCTTTGAAATTATTTTTAATGGACCTTGGATCAAGTTCTTAGCTCTCCCTGGGGATAATTCTCATTGGCAGTAACAGTAGTTGTACATGCACCTTTTTTACAGATGTACCATTTATGTATTCCTTCATATATCATATACCCAATGATATGCTAGTTAGTAATCTTTCATTTTAGATAAACATGGAAATGTATCAGCATGTAAGTTCCTTAACCAAAAGACACTATGACAGAGTAACAAAATAAATAAAACATGAGGAAAAGCCTAAACAGATGGATTTGAATAGTTTACTTGAGAATTAAAAAAAAAAAGATATTGTCTTACCTTTTCATTACATGCAATATTCTAAAGCATACATTAGCTCCATATTATTTAATTGTTTGGCATTTACACAATTTTTGGTGAATTTTAATTACTAGAGCAATTAAGAAGAACCCAGAAAACACTTATAATGAGCTGAAGTCATATGCTTTAGTGTCACCCTGGAGCTTTAAGGCACCTGCCATATGTTCCCTTTAATAATTGCTACTTTTGCTTTCTGAATGCAGTAGGAGAATTTATTAACTTGTACAGGCTTCTAAGATATATGCACTTGTGCCAGAAAATGTGGGAAGAATGTCAAAATGTTATTTCAGTCTTAAGCTGCCTGAGATAATATGGGGCTATAGAAAAGGACAAAGACTAAAACTGACACATTTCTATGAAAAAGCAAACACCAGATAAGAAAGTGTCTTTTTAAAAGTGCATATGAAAAATGACGGAACCCCAAGAGAACTCTTAGCAAGTCTTGGGGTTACCAGACCAAGAGGAGTTGCTTACAATACATCTGATATTTTAAAATATTTCTATTTTCTTATGATACTTTTAGATGAAGTAATATGTAGAATAGATTTTCTGGATTTAATGTATTATAAAAAATATTTTGGATGAACTAACTAATATCATTGTACAATTCATACATCTATAAAATATGTGTATAAAAGCAGTGGACAAGCAATCTGGAAAGTTTCTGGAAAGTATTGGGGACAACTTTTTGATGCAAGTGTAGGAGAAGTCAACTAGGAGCTGTACTCTTTTTGAGCCACTGCTCACACACAGGGAAGAGTTGGTGGGAATGTACTAGGGGATGACATTTTTAGCAGCAGCAATCGCAAGATGATTGAGTTCAGGATCCTGAGGAAAGAAAGGAGAGCAGCAATGTAGGAACTCTGGACTTCACAAAAGCAGACTTCAACTCAAGGAACTGATGGGCAGGACCCCTGTGTGTCCAGTCTGAGGGAGTCCAGAAAAGAGTCCAGAAGATCTGACTGAATTTAAAATAAACATTACTAGGGCACAGGAACAAACCATCCCAATGCTCAGAAAGACTAGCAAGCATGGCAGAAGACTAGCTTGACTTACATGGGAACTCAGCAGTGAGCTAACACACAAAAAAGAAGCTTAAAAGTAGAAAATCGTACAAAGAAATATGGAGCAGAATTAAAGTATTCCTCAGGCATGTAAAGATGAAATCAGGAAGGCCAAACTGCAATTGAAATTACAGATAGCAAGGGATTTGAAGAATGAAGAAAAGTGTTTCTACAAGTATGTCAGCAACAAGAGGAAGATCAGGGACAGTCCCTCACTGAATGGGGAAGGCTACCTATTGACAAAGAATACAGAAAAGACCAAAATAGTCCATGACTTTTAGACCTCAGGTCTTCACAGGCAAGATCAGGTACCAGATGACTGCACCTGGCAGCACAGCTTGGGGAGAAGGTGAGCAACCAACAGTTGTTAAAAGAACAGGTTAGGGACCATTTAGAAAAGCTTGGATATGAACAAGTCCAAGGGGCTGGATGTGATGTGTCTGTGATTCTGAGGAAGGTGGCTGATGTGATTGCAGACCTGCTGCCTTTACCTTTGAAAACTAGTTGCAATTGGAAGAGATCCCAGAGAATTAGAAAAGGGCAAATATAGTATCTATCTTTAAGAAAGGGAAGAAGATAAATCTGGAGAACTACAGACCCTAAGCCTCACCTCAGTCCCTGGAACAATCATAAAGCAGGTCCTCAAGGAATTCATTCTTAAGCAAGTGAAGGAGAAAGTGATTAGGAACAGCCAGCATGGATTCACCAAGGGCAAGTCAGGCTTGACTCACCTGATTGCCTTCTATGATAAAACAACTTGCTTGGTCTGTGGATGTGAGAACAACAGTAGACATAATATACCTTAACTTTAGCAGGGCTTTTGATACCGTCTCCCACAACATTCTCAAAATCAACCTAAGAAAATATGGGTTGTATGAATGGACTGTACGGTGGACAGAAAACTGGTTGGATCATCAGGCTCAAGAGGTAGTAATCAATTGCTCAATTGAGCCATCAGTGGCTCAATCAATGGCAGACAATATCAAGTGCATGCCTCAGAGGTCAGTCCTGGGACTGGTTTCATTCAATATCTTCATTAATTATCTGGAAGATGGAATTGAGTGCACCCTCAGCAAGTTTGCAGATGATACCATCTGGGGGGCGTAGTAGATATTCTGGATGGTGGGGTTAGGATTCAGAGAGACCTTGAAAAATTGGAGGATTGGACTGAAAGAAAATCTCATGAAGTTCAATAAGGAAAGGTGCAGAGTCCTGCACTTAGGGCAGAACAATCCCATACACCAGAACAGGCTAGGGAGTCATTGGCTAAGATGCAGCTTTGCAAAAAAGGATCTTGAAGTTACAGTACATAATAAGCTGAATATGGGACAATGGTGTACCCTTCTTGTGAAGAAAGCTAACAACATACTGGGTTGTACTTGTAAGAGAATTGGAAGCATATCAAGGAAAGTGATTCTTCCCCTGTATTCAGCATTGGTGAGGCCACATCTGGAGTACTATATCCAGTTTTAGCCCCCCGCTTACAGAAAGGATGTAGACAACTTGGAGCAAGTCCAATGGGGGGTGGTGAAAATAATTGGGGTTCTGTGGCATATGACTTATGAGATAAAAGGTTGAGCTACCTGAAAGGGGGTTCTAAAGAGGATGGAGCTAGACCAGGGACAGGCAAAATATGGCCAGTGGGCCAGATCCGACCTAGCAGGCAATTCCATTCAGCCTGCAGGGCTCCCCTGTAAGCCCTGGCCCTGGGCTGCCCCTCTGGCAAGTCAGCACATCCCTGTAGGAGGTGCAGCTATGGTTGCTAAGCACCCCACTCTGTCCTGGCCTGACATGCCCTAGCCCTGAGCCAGGGGCCACTAGGGACAAGAAACCTCTGTCTGGCAGAGGCTTTTGCCGATGACCCAGTGGCTGTTCACACCTTCCCTGTCTAAGGGACTGAGAATTCAGGTAAGGGCTGGATCCAGGGACTGCTTCTGGGAGTGCAGAATCATGTGCTATTGCAATGGGTTAGGTTGGCTCCTGGTTGCAGCTGGGGACTCAGGCGGGAGTGCAGAAGCTGCAGCTATGGGATCATGTGGGTATTAACTGCTCCTAATTCATGCTGACTTTTCCTAATCACTTTCTCCTTCGCATGCTTATAAATTAATTTTTTGAGGACCTGCTCCATGATTTTTTCAGGGACTGAGGTGAGGCTTATAGTCTGTAGTTTCTAGATCTTTCTTCTCTTTCTTAAAGGTGGACACTATATTTGCCTCTTCTAATTATCTAGGACGTCTTCCAATTGCCACTAGTTTTCAGAGATAATGGCAGCAGCTCTGCAATCACGCCAACCAACTGCCTCAGCATCATAGAATCATAGAAGTAGGGTCGGAAGGGACCTTGTAGATCTTCAAGTCTGATCCCCTGCCTGGGCAGGAGAGAAACTGGGCTCAAGTGACCCCGGTCAGGTAGGCATTGAGCTGCTTCTTAAAGACCCCCAGGGTAGGAGCCAGCACAACTTCCCTTGGAAGTTGGTTCCAGATCCTAGCGGCCCTAACTGTGAAGTAGTTCCTACAGATGTCTAATCTGAACCTACTCTCCAAAAACTTGTGGCTGTTATTCTTTGTTATCCTAGGGGGTGCTAGGGGAAACAAGGTTTCCCCAAACCCTTCAGGTCCCTCCTAGTGAGTTTATAGATGGTCACAAGGTTTCACCTCAGCTTTCTCCTGTGAAGACTGAACAGGTTCAGGTCCCGTAACCTCTCATTGTAGGGTCTGCCCTACTGTCCCCAGATCATGCAGATGGTCCTCCCTGGGACCCTCTCAATGTTGTCCACATCCCTCTTGAAGTGGGGTGCCCAGAACTGGACACAGTACTCCAGCTGTGGCCTAACCAGTGTTGCGTAGGGAGGGAGGATCACCTCCTTGGCCCTACTTGAGATGCACCTGTGGATGCATGATAGGGTCCGGTTAGCACTGCCAACCGTGACCTCGTATTGTTGGCCCATGTTCATCTTGGAGTCAGTGATGACTCCAACATCCCTTTATGCCTCTGTGCTCTCAAGAAGGGAGTCTCCCATCTTATAAGTGTGTTGCTGGTTACTACTGCCTAAGGGCAGCACCCTGCACTTGTCAGTATTGAAACACATCCTGTTCGTGTCAGCCCTCCCTGGCAACCTATCCAGGTCTTGCTGCAGTCTTTCCTTCCCTACGAGTGTGCCCACCGCACCCCAGATTTTGGTATCATCAGCGAATTTGAACAGCTTGCTTTTCACCCCATTGTCCAAATCACTGATAAAGAAATTGAACAGCATGGGACCGAGAACTGAGTCCTGGGGGACTCTGCTGCTCACTTCCCCCCAGGTCAAATATGACCCATCCACTACCACCCTCTGAGTATGACCCTTCAGCCAATTAGCAATCCATCTGATTGTGTAGGCATTGATGCCACAGTTGCCTAGTTTTTTAACAAGGATGGGGTGAGAGACAGTGTCAAAGGCCTTGCTGAAATCCAGAAAGACTACACCCACGGCGACACCTGCATCCAATGCTTTTGTGACCTGATCATAAAAGGCGATCAGGTTGGTCTGACCAACCCCTAATGAAACCACGTTGGTTGTCCCTCAGCATCACCTCTGATGTTGGCCCATCACAGATGTGCTGTTTGATGATCTTTTCAAAGAGTTTCCCCAGGATTGAGGTAAGACTGACGGGCCTATAGGTGCCCAGGTCCTCCCTCCTCCTTTTCTTAAAGATGGGGACCAAATTAGCTATCTTCCAATCAACTGGCACCTGGCCTGAGCACCACAAGCGCTCGCAAAGCCGTGCCAAGGGCCCAGCAATAACTCCTGCTAGCTCCCTCAACACCCTGGGGTAGAGAGCACCTGGGCCTGCTGACTTGAACACGTCCAGCCCCTCCAGAAGCACTCTAACCCCGTCCTCCTCAACCTTAGGTCTTGAGGCGTTCCCCTCAAGTCCATCTTGAATCACGGTGGGGAAGTCCCAGGCCCTGTCCAAGAAAACAGAGGTGAAAAATTTGTTAAAGCTGTTTGCCTTCTCTTCTGGTATGACCACCAGATTGCCCAACATATGTTGCAGGGGCATCACATCCAGCCCCTTGGACTTGTTCATATCCAAGCTTTTCTAAATGGTCCCTAACCTTTAGGGTTAAATTAAAAATTAGGAAAATTTATATTCATTTTGTTTAGAAGGATATTTATTGATATAATAAAAAAGATGTTTTCAAACTTTGAAGAGGCACTGTGTAAATCTGCCTGTATCACTAAAAATTATTTTGAGGAATATTTGAAATAATTCTGGCACATATTTATTGTGTTTCTTTTAAAACAAAGCACTGCAAACAAGGTTAATATATATAAATACATGTACATTCAGCATGTGCATTTATCATGAAAAAGAGTCTTACAGAATTTTCGGGAATACCATACACTGTGGTTTCAGCTTTATATCCAATTAAATATAAAATGTATATATTTTGTTAACCACAGTTAAATTAAGGCTATTAAGATAGAGCAATTCTCCTTTATTCCATTTGCAGTGTCCTTTAAATATGTTAACTACTCTTCAGCTTTAGCCTTCTTTCTCACATTGGTTCTCATGTTTAAAGGAACATTGACTATTCATTCTAAAGCTACCATGACATTTTAAACCTACATTTTCTTAATATAGTAAAGATTCAGGATGTAGCCCTTTCCCTATTGAAGTTAATAGGGTTTTGCTGTTTATTGTAGTGGGGCCAGGAGAGACAGAGAGAGAGAGAGATGGAGATGGAGACACAGACACAGACACAGATGCAGAGAGAAACAGAGAGAGGGGGAGAGGAATGCATTTCTTCGCTGGACATCTAACTTTAAAGATTTTTTCCCCCTCAAAAAATTGCCAGAACCCACCCAGAAGAATAATATTTTGTTCAATGAAGCAAATATTACTCTGTCCCACCCAGGTCAAAACATCATCACACAAGCAGCATCTTTAACATCTTCATATTTTGATGTGTGTTAAATTATTCTTTTAGCCTGATGTCATAAGAGACTCTTCAATTCCCAGGGCTTTGGCATCTGCACTCTTTGCAAACCTTTGCCCAATGTTTTTATTAACTCAATTTAATGGAACCTTTTTTATGGTGACCTTAAGAATTTAATAACTCCTCAATGCAAGGACAATACCACCTGCAGGCTCTTCTGGGATTAAAGTGTGGTGGTTCAATATGACTGCAGGAGCACATGAAAAGAAAGGCAAAAAAAATCCAGAAGCTACACAAATCAGTTATTCAATGCTGAGGTTGAGTATTATGGCTGGTTATGATCTCCATTCCAAAACATATGACATAAAACTCTGCTTCTGAGATATACAGCAGCTCACTTACAGATCCTTAATAATATTAATCTAACTTTGATCACGTCAGATATGCTAGGAATTTTCAATTCCGTTGTGTCTTCTTCTCTGACAGACACTCTGCGTATCTTACAGATACGATCAATACATTATTAGTCAACAACCTGACAGAGGCCCATAAATTAATCCTTTTCTGTCAACCTAGCAGTTTCTACTCTGGTGAAACCTTACCTTACACTATGGATAAGACTTGTCTTAATCCAATTAAGGTAAAATGAACTTTTTTTTTTCATTTGGTGCTCTCCATCGATGTTAATTAAAACTTCTGTAGACATCAGCTCTGAGGAAATAATCTAATGTTTGACCTTTTACATGCAAGGTTAAAGTCAGTATATATGTGCAAAGAAAGTCAAGAGCACACTCTCTTACTTTCTGCTTTAACCTCCATCTAGTACATGAAAAAACATTGCCACAAAACACTCATGATTTCACTGTGACAGTGATATATTTATTTTAACTGCAAAGAGAACTCTGTCACTTCAGCTTTACATTTACTATACCCTGTACCTTTGTTTTACTGAGGAGTAAATTAAGAACACGTCATGACAGCCCTGTCTATAGTATTGTAAATTTGACAAGCAAAGGATGTTAACAGCCTACAATATGCAAAACAAATCATTTCTACTAGTTATCTGATATAATGACAACACCCATTAGGAGAACAAGACTTGATTGGTGCTATTATTTCTCCAGTAGTGTAGGAGAAACAAGCACTTAAGCATATATGGACCATTAGTTGTGAAAGGTGAAGACTAAAATTCTGCACTAACAGCTTTTCATAAAACAGCACTAATTGAATTCTATTGCTCACAAAGCTTCCCTCATAAAATGACTCATCTGACACTTAAAAAGGGAACAATATTAATCTTTCTTGTCCACCTCCTTGAAATCTTGCCCCATGACTCACGTGTCTTGGTTACAATGGAGTTTTAGCATTGTAAGTATATTATAATTTCCCAGCTTTTGCAAGAGGTCTAAGAAGGGAAGGCAATGAACAGCTAGTACCTATCTAAAAGACTCACCGTCACTAAGTTTCTTCAGCCTGCACCCAGGCATGGCTCCTGGAAGTATGCAAGAATAGTGAAAGACAGAGAAAAACGTCAGCTGCCAATGACATCAGCAAGTAATGGATCATCCTAAAGGACACTTACCTTGATCACAGTCTCTCTCCTTCCACATCTTTGTTTCCCACTTTTTTTTTCACTACATAATTCCATTTTCTCTAGAAAGTATGCAGGATTTAGGGAGCTGTTTTGCGTGGTGTGTGAAAAGCCTGAAAAGCATGAGCACTGGGCTGAAGCTAGATTGAGTATAGGTCGCCTGACCTGACAGTAATTATAATGGCATTTTAGATAACATTTTACCAAGCATTATTTAATGCCTAACGCACACAGGGTGTAATACTTTAAAAATAATTAGCTCGGTTATGGCCAAGATCTTTTCATTCTAGACAGTTCAGGAGCTGTATCCTGAAAAGTCATAGGGCAAACACCAAGCCAAGGCCCTGCTCTGACTACATGCTGGCCTACAAACCAAGATACACACAAGGGAGGACCCATGAAAAAAATGATTTTGGGGCTGCCTGGAAATTATTGTAATGTAGGCTGTAATTCTTTTAATTAGCCACGCAGCTCTGTTTAGTACAGCTCTGAGCACATATATTCAGTTGTAATGTGCATGCTTATATGTATATCTGGCCACTAACTGAGGTTTATTTCAAGTGATTATTGACTCTGACCCTGTAATCCTAGCAGTTGCTCCTCCTGCCATGCTGCACATGCATGTCATGATGCACAATTTTGTGATCAGGGATCATATCCTTTTTTCCAGTGCAGGTAGACCACAGGATCCTGATCTAGGGTGCCCCCCTGCACCAGTAAATTTGAAGCTAGGTGTCCACGAATCAGTTGATTGTTGGATGGCTCCAACCAGACCCAAGTATGGTTCCCAGAACTGGTTAATGGTCAACTGACCATCGTCTAGATTGGGATGGATAGAGGATCCAACTGGCTGCAATGCAATCCCTGGATCCAGATGATTCAACTGGCTTCAGGGAGATCACTGTGGCCAGTTGAAACCCCAGTGTAGTCCCAGAGCTGTCTGACTGTTAGCCCAAGGGTGGGAGGGTGGGGGGTGCACGTGGCAGGGACCACACCAGGGCACTTTTGAGCCCTGCTGCAGTCTCAGATCTGAGTTGACAAGCACATGATTGTCAACTGGTAGGAACTGTACCAGGGCCAGTTAGGGACCCCAGTGCAGTCCTAATATTGTTACATGTTCAGT
Source organism: Caiman crocodilus (assembly GCA_030014935.1). Lineage (NCBI taxonomy): Eukaryota > Metazoa > Chordata > Crocodylia > Alligatoridae > Caiman > Caiman crocodilus. Next base: position 64,701,748 of record JAGPOW010001543.1, on the reverse strand, counting down.
TTGAAGTGTGATGGAAACCAGACACAAATATCACAGAAAAAATTATACTACTTTTGTGGCTGGTTTTCCTTTTTTTAGCATCAATTTTTGCCAGAACATATGGCCAGGTTACTCTTTAAGATGTGATTAAAAAAATAATTGCATCTTAAATTTAACATTTGCCAGGGGCCTCTGAAATCTAAGCCATTTTTTTCACTTGAAGACTCCAGTATTCAGTGTAGAACAAACAAGCCCATGTCCAATTACAAGTTTTAGCCATTTTTGCTCTAGCTTTCTCTGAAACAGGTAGGTGAAATGTCAAAAACCAGCAAACCTTATTTTCCATTCTTAGTTGATTAACAAAGTCTGAAGAGCTTTTTCCTGCAGACTTTTTAAAAAATGAAATCAACAAGTTTGCAAAAAGATTAAGGAAGGAAATTTGTAGCTCCAAAAGTTAATGTTCTCATAGCATCATCTAACTATCCATCTACTTAGTTGTCTATTTAAAATTTGCCATTGTGCCATTGTATTAGGCATTAGGGCTGCGTGAAACAGCACCTTTTTATTTTGACTTCTGTTTCAACAGGACAATGTTTTCTTTTGAGTTCCGTTTCAAAACCACTGTTCCCTTTCCTTTGGACAAAATTGTTTCTCTGTTTCGATACTGTTTCACTCTTTTGCCCATAGGCTATAATGGGGAACCATGAAACTGCCTATAACTTTGTCCAATCTTGCCTGATTCAGATGGAACTTGCAAAGATGGTATCTCCTTCTGAGGCCATGAAGCCTGCCAAGCTTTAAGGACATAGATGTAGAGGTTTCTGGGAAATTGCAACTCAAATTCTTAAAAGAAAAACTTGTGTCATGTATGTATGTTAAGGCACAGCAGGGTGAAAAGTGAAGGGATGCTAGTCCCTGCTGAGGCCACAAGCCTGACAAATTTCAAGGAGATAGGTGCAGGGGTTTCTGAGAAACTGTATATCTCAGGCTGCTGACAAGCAAAACTCATGACATGGGTGACAGAAAGCAAGCCAGTTCAAGCAATGCTGCCTTTTGTTTGTCTATCCCTCCCCCAGAGCACTGGGATTGGAAGGGACCTCAGGGAAGGCTGACAGGAACTGGCACTCCTTCCTCCCTCTTCCCTGTTCCTCTCCTTCCTTTGTTTCCCTGCAGGCAAGCCCTGCTTAAGTTTCGAAACGCGAAATGTTTCAACTGCTCTCATTTTGTTTCAAGGCTGTTTCAAAGCCCTTCATTTCATTTTAATTGTACTGTTTCGAGCTCAAACTAAGTCGAGACAATGTCAAAATGAAACAGTTGGCAAAATATCACACAGCCCTATCAGGCATCAAATAACAGAGTTTTAATACTGTTGTGGGTAGGATTATGTTTTCTGTTATACAGTGGAAATGGCGAAGGGACTCAAAAGAGATCCAATAGATTTTATTTATTTTTACTTAAATGTTATATTTTCTTAAAGTTTGTTTGAAAATGTAACTGTAATGTATAGTAAAAAGCTGCATTAGAACCAATCCACTAGCAAAAAACAAACCAAAACAAGAACAAACAAAAAGTCTGGCCAAATATTCCACTTTCAAACTATCAGAAAACTATTGTCTGGGGATAATCCAGAGACATCTCATCAATGTTAAGCAACAGTGCATGACATAAACAAACAACAAAACCTGAGGACAAAAGACAAAGGAAGTCTCTAGGAAGAAATATTCCCTAAGTATAAAATGAAGTTTTTCTCATTTTGTTAATTTTGTCAGATTTTTTTTCCCCAATCCAAGCAAGCCATTTGGTGAGTCATCCATCTATACCAGAAGAGGAGAAAGAAGGTCACATACAGTATATGATTTTCATTTTCTTCAGTGCCAACAGTTTGGCCACATTCTCTAAGGTATAAATTAGGGAAATATATTATTGTCATTTGGAGATGTTCCAGATGAACTTTACAAGCAAAAGAAGCTCTATACTAATTGTACAAACAAGAGCTTTGTGCGTTACAAAACCATCAGCAACACTGCTGAAGGCTTGCTCTGATTAATGGTGGCCTAGCAGCTATTTCTGCCAGAACTGGCATGCTGCATTTCTTAATTCCCAATATTCATGATCATAATCATGAAAATATCTTCCTGCAAAAACCAAGGTAAATTAGACTTTATAAATAGTCCTGTAGAGGACAGAATACTGACACAATCCAAGTTACTTGCAAATAGTTTTTCCATGCTTATATTTATATTCATGGTTCTAAATTCTGGATTTATATCAAAATGGGTGTAGCTGTGACAAATCAGGCCTATACTACAGCTACTAAATTATATTGTTTTAGAAGTTACTTTCAGAATTATGCATTATTAGCCACTAAATATCTATTTATGCAACATTATACATCTAGGGAGAAATCCTATTTTCTCATTAATATTGGGTACATTTAAATGCATGGATTTTATTTTAAGATATCAGGGTGTTGGGAATGTAAATATCTAATCATTTCCCCCCACACACACTTAAGCTACAGTAAAATCAGAATGTTGTGTTTTGGGGTTTTTTTAAGTATATGTAGTGTAGCAGAAAGTCAAACAATAATATACTACCCCAAGCAGCCCAACATGCCGAGGCCAGTTTTTGAATGCAAAATGTATGGTTTCAAATGCATGAATCCATGTATCCTTATATGTACCTTCTGACCGCTTCAATATTCTCTTAGAGGAGAGATATTGCTCTACAGACAATTTTCTTCCAGCATAATTCTAAGACTTGCATTTTGGTGGCCTTGAGACAACATGAGCTTTTTCTTCATGAAATTACATTTACTGAAGGCAGGAGGCAGAGTTTAGGGGGAAGCTGGCCAACTGCATTTCATTTAATCATATAAGCAACTCTTGTTCCTTCTGGCAATAGGAAAGCCACTTCCTGCCATTTCTTTAGTCCAAGCACTATCTGCACTGTCTTACTTCCGTTTTCCTTCATATGAAGTGAGGAGATCAGCAATGAAAAATAACAGCAGGAAACTGTGTTACCAGTTAGGAAAGGGAATTGATATTGTAAGCACAACCTAAGCAATTTGTGGAGCATCATGGCATTAGGGTTATTTGAAGACTTTTTTGGAGGTTGGTATCTAGAGCTGCACTAAGATACAGTCCACAACTACAGAGCATCTTCAGTCTCATCAAGTTTCTTGTTTGTTTTTTAAAAAAAATGTTACAACAATTCTTTGCTATTTTTATGACTGTTCTTAATCTCTTAGTGCCATGTGCCACCTTTCACACAACAGAAAACTCACTGGAGTGTATGGCCCAATATATTTGAGAATATTTATGTGTTATTTCTATAGAAGACTCTTTTCCTGCCCCTTTATTATTCATCATGCCTCTGCTTAGAATACTAAGTATTGTTTTTCCCTAATTGGAATACCTACTATAAGAAACACCATAATGCATGGAACTGAATTGAGAACTTCAACTGCTTTTATGTCAACAGCAAGTTGCAATAACACCTGACTTAAAATACAGTAGGAATGAATTGAGTTAATAGTAGGAATTAGAGACATGGGTAGCAAGTGGTAGTCATGAAATGTTGGTTATTTTATAATAAGTAAACCAAATGATAAATGAAGCTGCTCATTAATACAGCATGAAATATATCAGAAAACAGCTTAATAGCCCTTTTAAAAAAAGCTGTTAATTTTAACTGTGTAAATACATTAGTTTCACTGGCGGGGTGAGGGGGGGCAACTCCTATTCTTGTTCCTAGGTGCTTTTCCTGTCTAGTACTTCAAGCACATAACTCTTAGAAAAAGAAGATCCACTGTCACTCATTTACACGTGAGATCTATAAATACATCACCTTACACAGAAAAAGAAAAGCAGAACCTTGTCTACCTCTGTGGAAATAGCTTGCCACAATAGTCCAAGTCTCTGAAAGGCCAGCTAACAGGGTATTGAAGTCCTCCACATAGAACAATGAATCATTCTTTACATTTAAAACCATGCCTGAAGTTCTGTTTTCACAAATAAAAGTAAAACAAACAAACAAACAAACAATTTTCTTCTAATGTATTTTGAATTTTTACTGGGACTGTCAAGATTTTGCTCTGTTCCCACTTGAGAAGAATGAAAAATGGAAACAACTTTTTTCTGTATTTAAACTGCTGCTTCTCTTACAAGACTGCTGGAAGTAGTATTTATGCATCCTGATTTCTACAATAATGAAATAGTTATTATGCCATACACATATTATGCCATGTGGCATAATAACTGTTTCATTATTGTAGAAGTCAGACTGCATACATACTACTTCCAGCAGTCTTGTTGCATGGTATACATATCCCAGAAATTAGCTAAGAAAACAAAACTGTAGCTCCCACAGCTACATCTAGTAGGTCATTGTTCTTACAGTTTGTTTGAATTGAATATACAATGCAGCTGACAGGATTTCTAACATCTCTCATGAATGGCTATCAGATCTCAAGATCAGAATAGTTTTTCCTAATATTGGACCTCTGATTTTTAACAGGATTATTTAAAACAAAGAGGATGGAATGGCTTATGCAGCTCTACTGCCTTTCCATGGGCTCCTCCATTCCATATCCAAGGGACCAAGTACAGGTGTTTGACCCTACACTTGGACCCTCCATATTGTACCCAGACCTGCTGAGCTGGAATTGCCCAGTTGGGAGCAGCTATTGACTCAGGCTAAAATTCTCTTCCCTTTGTGTGCTTAAATAGCCTTCATGATAGACCCTACCGGGGGGAGGTAAGTGTCCATTTTGGCACTAAGTGTCCATTTTGGCACTAAAGTACAAGCGGTGATTCTTTTAGCCCTATGTTGTGGACATATAAGCATATGCACAAAGCTGAAACACATGCAGTAGGCTGGGCAGGTATGCAGCTACATAGGCATGCATCTGAACATACATCCTGGAGGAACACAGGCAGAGGAAAATGTTTCTCCCATAGTCTATTTCTAGAGCACTTGCCCAGGAAGTGGGACATATGGATTTCAGGCTGCTCCCAGCCAGGAGGGGTTTGAACTTGCATCTCTGACTTGCCACTGTATCACAGGTCAGGCATTAACCTGTGCTAATGTCTCCAATGGACTCTAGTGCTCCTTTTGAAGCTGAGCAAGTATACCTTTCTTTTTATAAACATTATATCAAATGGAAAGAGGGTGGTTTCTTTACTGCCAGGAAAAAGTGCCCAAGATAAAAATGCCTGGGCCTACCTAGGGCACCATCCATTAAATAAGTACACAGTACTAGCTTTTTCTCTTCCTCCTGCAAGAGTTGAAAAACTGTTGCAAATAATACAAGAACAAGACATCTCTCGTCTCTCTCTTTCTTCCCTTCTGCAGAGGGAGCCAGCTTCAAAAGAAGTGATGAATAATGTCTACAATATGGCTTGTTAGGGCACTGTTTAAGAAAGAGAAACACGTTCAAATCTGTTCTCTCAAAGGGGCCTAGAACCTGGATGTATACAAGTTATGAATGCATTCACAGTAGGCACACACATAGATACATAGATTGTAGAACTGGAAGGGCCCACAATGGATCATCATGTCCAACCCCCTACCCCTAGCAGGAAAGAGGACCAAGCCAATGAAGTGCCCATGAACATCAAACCAAGGTCAGATGACACCGGCTAGATGACTATCTAGCCTCCTCTTGATGACCTCCCAGCTAGGTGATAGCTCCACCTCTCTTGGAAGCCCATTCCAGATCCTGGCCACCCTTACTGTGAAAAATTTCTTCCTAACATTTAACCTAAATCCACTCTCAACTAGTTTACACCCATTCTTCCTAGTCACTCCCTGGGGTGCCTTAGTAAACAGCGCTTCCCCTATTCCCCATTGACCTCCCCTAAAAAATTTATAAGTGGCCGCAAGATCTCCCCTCAGCTATCTCTTGTGAAGGCTGAAGAGATTACGCTCTCCCAACCTCCCCCCCGCATAGGGTCTATCATGAAGGCCACTAATCATGTGAATGGCCCTCCTCTGGACCCTCTCCAGATTCTCCGTGTCTCTCTTGAAGTGCGGCACCCAAAACTGGACACAGTACTCCAACTGCAGCATGACCAGTGCCGCATAGAGAGGAAGCATTGCCTCCTTTGTTGTATTAGTCGTGCACCTGCTAATGCACGACAAGTTGCGATTGGCTTTGATGGTTGCTTAGTTACACTGCTGGCTCATGTTCATCTTGGAGTCAATTATCACTCCAAGATCCCTCTCTGCCTCTGAGCTGCTGAGAAGGACATGCCCCAACTTATAGGTGTGCTGGGGATTCCTCCTTCCCAGGTGCAGTACATTTATCTTTATTAAATAGCATCCTATTTCTCTCTGCCCATTGATCCAACCTGTCCAGGTCAGCTTGAATCTGCTCCCTGCTCTTCGTTGTACTAAATTTTCCCCATAACTTGGTATCATCAGGGAACTCGGAGAGGGTGCTCTCCACACCCTCGTCCAAATCGCTGATGAAGATATTAAATAATATTGGTCCAAGGACTGAACCCTGTGGGACCCCACTGCTCACCTCCCTCCAAGCTGAGAAAGAACCATCCAGCACCGTTCTCTGGGTGCAGTCCCTAAGCCAGTTGGCCACTCACCTGACCATGTAGGCATCCACTACATAGTCTACTAGTTTCCCAATTAGGATAGGGTGCTAAACTGTGTCGAAAGCCTTCCTAAAGTCCAGGAAGATGACATCAGCCGCAGCTCCTATGTCTAGGCAGAGTGTAACCTAGTCACAGAAAGCTACAAGGTTTGTAAGGCAGGATCTACCTGTGACTAACCCATGCTGATTTCCCCTCAGCATCATTTTCCCTGCTGGGCCTGCACAGATGTGCTCTTTGATTATTTTCTCTAGCATTTTCCCAGGAATAGAGGTAAGGCTAACTGGCCTAAAGTTGCCCAGCTCATCCCTTCTCCCTTTCTTGAAAATGGGCACCACATTGGCCCTTTTCCAGTCCTCAGGGACCTGGCCGGAGCATCACGAGTGCTCAAACACCTGTGTCAGCAGCTGAAAATGGCCAATTCTTTCAGCAACTGTGGATGGAGGTCATCCAGGCCTGCTGACTTGTACCCATCCAGCTCCTCCAGGAGCTCCTTAACTAATTCAGAACTAACTGTAGGTGGACTGGTGCCATGTGGACATCCATCAATGATCGAGGTGGGGCAATTAGCTTGGTCAGTACATAGAAATACTGAAGTGAAGAACTCATGTACATGTAATTATGTATGTGCCTGGCCAGTGCTTAGCCAACTGCATGTGATCAGTGTCTTGGGGCTCACTTACATGTCCACAGTACAGGGGTAATAGACTTACAACCTGTGTATAAGTGCCAAAAAAGACTACTTTTGTAGTTAGAAAACTGCTATTTAGATAGCAGAATTGTAATTTACTTCCTGTATTAGTGATCCCCACCCCTAATCCCTATTGAACAAATCAATCAAAACAATAAGGAACTAGAGCCACAACTAAGAATAAGACACAGGTTACGACCATTTCCTATAGTCTATTCTGTGAGAAATGGGCAATTCCTAGCACCTGCAGTAAAATAAATATCAAATAATTTTATAAAACACTATTTCCTGTCTGGTAGCAGAGGCCCTGCATGTCTAACCATTGATCAAAACATATCTGTATATTCTTAGATTAACTTGCTTTACCAAAACTTGTATTATTTACCACATACACACACGTACACACTCATACATACATAAAATAACATTATAAATGTGTGTGTGCATGGGAGTGGGGAGGTTAAACATATATAGATGACCATATATTCACCATATATGTGGGAGAAGCAGGGGGTAAACACAGGTGTATAAGGGTAAAATATTATGTTTATAAATAATTATATGCATAAAACAAACACATTACAGCCATGTATACATATGTATAGCTTTCTCTTGGAACCGTCAGAACCATATATTTAAAGATTTTCAAAGTAGAACATACTGGCAATATTTAAACATTATTTTGAAAAGAAACAAAATAAATTCATTGCAAAGTATACTACAAACTATTCCATGGAATATATAAATAATCCACATACAAAATATGTTCACATGAATTGTTTGTTGAATAAAGATGGTACTAATATGCATGCTGATGTAAATTTCACCTGCATAGTTCCAACTTTACATATAATGTTGATAAGGAATAGGTTTTTTTTCCATCAAAAGATATGTTATTTCAATGTTTTTTAATCATTTCAGAAAAAATGAAAAAAAATAAAATAAAAAAAAGAGTTGAGGTCATAAAATAGCCTAAGATGAAAATGTAAATCCATTGTTAGTTACAAAACTCCAAGAAAAAAAAATCTGTATTTTTGTACAGTCCTACCAGTTAGTTCTCATACAGGCAGTCCTCAGACTTACAACACAATTGGTTCCTGAAAATTGCGTCTTAAGTTAAAACATTGTAAATCGGAACCAATTTTCCCATAGGAAACAATGTTATAAATGGGGGATTGGTTCTTGAACCAAGGCCTGAGACCCTGTTTTCACCAAAAATAACCCAGAATGTTGTACTCAATCAATTATAGATGAGTACTATAGCTATATTAATGTATTTATATTGTAAATAGCATTTGGAAGGACTTCTTTGAAGTGATTTTGCTGGACTTTTGAAATGCTCTTGGTCTTTTTCAAGGGTTCTTGTCTGGAGTCTTCTGAGAATTCTTAGCTGCAGGTTCTTCTGGATTTTTGTCTTCTTTCTTAAAGAAGTTTGTCCAAGGAAGTTTGGACAGATGTTCTCCAGGGAGGTGGGCAATGCAGTGAACTTGATTGTTAGCATGGCATGGCATTGCATCAGATCAAGTGTTGTAAAGTCAAAACTGACATCAGAAAGTTAAAGCAGGGTGTCATTTTATAAATGTTGTAAGTGCAAAATGTTGTAACCTGAAATGTTGCAAGTCAAGGACTGCTTGTATATCAATTTCTCCCTATTAATTACATGGTAAGCAGTTTTTAAAAAAAGAAATCTTTGATACAGATTTAATTTAAAAAAAAATCAGAGAAACTTCATCAGTGAATCATTTATTAAATATGTAAAATAAGACCATTCAGAAACTGATTTGTGAAAAAATATTGGCAACATTGTAATAATTAACTTAGGGCTGCTAGCAATTCAACCATCACCCTCATTAACTGTCCTTAAGTATCTGAATACATAGCCTGAACCCCCTATAATATTGGTATATTTTTATTTTGTATTTTTATATCTATATGACATCCATAATTGGCAACATACTTTGTACATCATTTCATAAATAACTCAGTCAAGTCTGTAGACCTGAAAAGGTTTTCAAATAGAGATCCTGATACCTTGTTATGGTAACCTCTCCCTAGCAATACACCCCTGCAATTAATGCAGGAGGAGTTGGTGCTACTCCAGGCACTGGGTAGCTGCCCAAGTGTAGAGCTGGATAACTATGCCTGTGCTTTTACCCCAAAAATGGCAAGTCTAGAACAGAATTTTGACATTAGAATTATGAGAACTGAATTCTTCAGAAAGACACATAAAGCTACCTGATAGGAGATGCTTGTGACATTTTGAAAAATAAAATAAACCCTAGAATGAAATTAGGTGACCATTTACATGAAGAGGGGTTTGCATATTTTTCTTTTATTTACAAACAAAAGCCAATCATTTTTATAATAGTACATAATAAATGTTTTGTCAGGCAGAATCTCACTGAAACTACTTTTGAGGAAATTAGAATTATTAAAAAGGTATTTTGTTACTTGTTTAAAGCATCTACTTAACTATAGTCTATGGTCACAGGAATCAAACAGGATGTAGCTGATCATCTGCACAAGTGTGGGTTATACGCCAGTGCTAAATAGAAAGTAAAGTTAAAAAAACTAAAAAAACAAACCTACATTTAGAGGCAGTCAAAGCCAGTGAAGTGCCCATGAACATCGAACCTTAAAAGCATAGAAAATATTGTCATTCTTTTTTCCTTTCATGTTAGTGCCATTTGAGACCCTGTTACTAGCATCTTCAAAATAATTGAAGAACTAAGCCATAAAGTATCTAGGTTTTGGGGTTTTTTTGGTTTTTATGTTTTAATTTCCCCTTTTCCTTCCCTCCTAGTCCAAGTCAGAACAGGAACATATGCCAAAATACCCTATTTAGAAATTAAAGGATTTTTTTCTGGTATTGAATTCAGAGGTATCTGACATTCTGTATTAACTATATAATAGAAGTCTAGAAGTCCAAGATGGAAAGCAATTACCATATTTACCCAAATCCAAGATTATTTGAATTTAAGACAATCCCCTAGTAATTAGATTTTATACATGGAAAAGTTATAGATGCAGCCAGCCTGCAGTGAAGGGAAGTGGGAGGGCACCAAGGGAGGCAGACAGATGCCCAGGGTGGAAATGTCTGTCTCCCACCTGACTTTTCTCCTTTAACCCACTCTGGTGCCTGTGCTCATTGACCCCTGATGCTTTTCCTCCCCTCTCTCATTCTGTTCCATCTCTGGTGCAGGCAGCAGTAGTGGAGGCCCTGGCCTGGTCATAGTTCAGTCCACATTGGTTGGGCAGAAGTAGTAATGACTGCCAGCTGGGCTGGTTTGGGACTGAAGGGAATAATCTCAGAGCAGAAGGTAGGAGATACAAGGAGTAGTTGTGGGAGGGAGGGGGCAGGTTGCATGCTCTTTCCCATGTTTCCCATCTTTCTGCTCCCCCAAGGAACACATTAAAGTTTCTTTTGTTTCCCACTGCCACTGCACAGTCTACCCCATGCTCCCTTGGTTGCAAGCCTCCTCCTCTGCCAAATAAGATAATCCAGTCCAGCGTGAGCAGTGGTTCATCTCTGGCTTCATCCCTGAACCTGGGACCAAGACCGGAGACAAACCAATACCTGCCCTGGACCAATACTCTGTTCCAAGATTAGGTTGGGGGGGGTTCCCCTTCCCATGATGATTGGGGTGGGTGAAGAAAAATTGCGGGGGAAGAGAAACTTATCTTAGTGTCAACTACAAAATGCTATTAGGGCCTCTTATTCATACCCAAACAATTCAGGAACTTGAAAACTTTCAGGGTTGGAGATTGCAGAGTTTCTCTAGGTAGTTTGCTCCAGTGCTTGACCAGGCTTCTAGTCAAAAAGTTCCTCTTAAACTCCAACCTAAATTTCGCCTGCTGAAGTTTGAGGCAATTACTCCAAGTCCTATCCCCTACAGCCATAGAAAAAAGCCCATCTCCATCCTTTGTGTAATTGCCCTTCAGGTATTTGAAGATTGTTGTCAGTCACAAAGACATTCATCAAGCATCTGACTAGACCCGCCATGTGTACACCATGATTGAGAGGATCAATGATTGCCTACTATTAGTCTTCCCCACTCCCAATCCTTCTCTTCTCCAGACAAATAACCCTAGTTCTTTAGCCTGTGAATAAGCCATGTCCTTCTGCTTTGTAACTGAGTTGGGCTCTCCTGACTCCTTTGTCTCTCTCCCAGTCACCTACCCACATCTTGATGGAAAATTGATGTTCTGGGGGATGGATGTTCTTGACATGGAGATCAGTTCACTCCAATTGCTGATCTGCCGGGTTTCACCTCCCCCACACATTGCTCCTTTCATCTCAGATTGATGGTCACTATTCCCTGACAATGGTGAGTGGAGAATATCCTGGTAACTCTCCAGTTTGTAACATGGTGTGTTGAGATTTCCTCCTATGTTGTCCCAGCCGCTATACAACTAGACTAATTAAATTAAGAATCACTCCAAATAACTAATTCACATTTCTTTCTGGGCAGGTCCCAGGACTCCTGGCCTTGACCTCATTAATTGCCACTTTTGGGAAATGGGTACAGCTTCTGTCCTGACTAAATGAAATCTTTGGGGGGGGGTCCGTTTTATTACCCCCCAGTTGGCCCTTAATTCACTCTTTCCCTTTTGTTTTAATCAAAATTAAAAGAGAGTCAGTGTGATTCCTTCCTCTTTTTCCCCCAAGGTATGTTCAATTTCTGGACTCTGCTTGGTGCTCCCCTCACCAACAAGACATGAATAACCTTTTCCTTTATTTTGACTGCCTCAGTTTCCTTTGAGGTCCCCACTAATTCCAACAGCAGCCTGCTTCCCTTTCATTCTCTCTCTCTCTCCCTCCCTTCTTGGCTGATCTATACTAACAATTCCCCATGGACATACTCCCCTCTGGGTCCCTGCTGAGGGCTTCTTCAGAGGACCCACGTTGTCTCACTCCCTGCTCATATCTATATAACTTTCAAGTAGCGTGGGGAGGGTGTCAATCCTAACTCATGGCTTATCCAGGTCCCTGTGGCTCATGAGAGTCTGCTGTGTGGAAGCTTTTTTTATAAGGCATCTCTCATCCAGTGGTCCTTTGTGAGGTTTTCCACACTGAAAACATCAAACACTGAGCTCTCTTCAGTGTCCTTCCTTTAAATTGCTTGTTTCTCATCAAAAGCCAATCAGGGCTGTCACAAATGGTGTATGCCTCAGTGGCTGGCGGGGCACAGTGGCAGTGTGGAGGTGACAGCAGTAGTGGCGGGAGCACAATGGTGATAAGTGGAGGAGCTCCCACTGCCACTGCTGTAAGCGGCAGGGGTAGGGGTGGGGCATGGTGAGCACTGTCCACGGCTCGGTGACCTCTCACAGCCACTACCAGCAGCATTGGTGGTGGCCAGTGGGAACCATGGACCTTTCACAGATGCTGCTGGCAGCGTTGGTGTCAGGGTGGTGAGTAGCAACCACCCATGGGTGCTGACAACAGTGTCTGCAGTGACTTTTTGCAGGGGTGCACTGTCAGGCTCAGGGGGTACATGTGCACCCATGTGCACCCCCTACGCATCATCTCTGCGTGCTGGTTCCTTGGAGCATGTTTTGTTGTGCTCCTGGGATTGCCAGTAGCTGCATTTCCCTGATAGCAAGAGCTGTGCTATATGGCCAGAACCAGATGAGTGAGTTCCCAACCAGCATAGCCATTTCTGCAGGAGCATGGCAGGGACTGGGATCCTGTCTCTGTCACATAGCCTTTCCTCATAAGTCATACCTCCCGAGCCTCTAATCATTTTTGTTGCTCTGCAATGGAATCTGTCCAAACTCTCCACATCCTTCTTGAAGGGTGGGGCCCAAAACTGGACACAATAATTCAGGTGAGGCCTCACCTGCACTAAATAGAGCAGAAAAATCACTTTCCTTGATTTACAAGCAACTCTCATGTTAAGGCAACCCAGCATTCTGTTGGCTTGGTTTTTTTTTTCAAGAAAAGCACACTTGTGGCTCATGTCAGTAGGGGTGTGTGAAGAGGGCCCTATTTGATTAAGATTCAGATTTGGCCTGAATCAGGGAGTGATTTGATTCATTGATTAGATCACTGTCCCTGATTCAATTCAGCTGAATCTGAAGATTCAGTGCTGATTTGGAGAATCAGCATTTCAGACAGAGACACAGTATTAAATGTGTTTTTTACATACCTTGTGGTACCAGGTGTAACTTGTGAATGCTGTGATGCTGGCCAGATAGGGTGTCCCACAGGAGTAGGGGCGGGGGAGGGGAGCCTCCACATGCTTGGTGGTGAACCTGGAATTGGACCACAAGTACTTCCAATCCACTTCCAGATCCACCAGGGAGCATGCTGGGGGCCCTCTCCACATGTCCCCCAGCTCAGTGATCAGCTGCTGGGGACCCCGGTTGGCCTTCCAAACCCAGGAGGCACCAGTCATTGAGCCAAAAGGGGGCACAGAGGGGCCCCAGTGTTTGCTCCCCGGTGGACCCAGAAGTGGACTGAAAGTGCCTCTGGTCCACTTCCGGATCTGCTGCTGAGCATGCTGGGGAGCCCCCTGTGCTCCAGCATCACAGTGTTCATGAGCCTCCTGCTACCTAGAGGTATGTAGAAAAAAACATTTAAAGCTGTGGCTATGTCCAAATTGCTGAATCTTTCCTAATCTCTCCAAATCGATTTGGAGGGTTCCAATTCAATTTGAAGAGATTAAAGTATTTCTGATTTGATTTGGATTCAGCCCGCTAAATTGGGCTGAATCAAATCAGGGACCAAAGCTTTGCACAGCCCTAATATTCAGTTTATGGTCTATTGTTACCCCTAAGTCCTTTTCCATAGTATTGCAAACTAGCTACTTATTCCCTAGTCAACACTGATTATTTTCTAAAGTGTGTTTCTTGGTTTTACCTACTTTAAAAAAAAATATTTTAAGGAGTACATTGTTCACAATATATTTAAGGGTCAGAGATCCATTTTTTTGGAAAAAATAATCCAAAAAGGGAACATGAAAACCATAAACAAATATCAGATCAGGAATCACAACTATATAAAAATCAATCCAAAATATTTATGTATTTGAAAAACTACAGAATCAGAGCCCAACATTGAACTAGGTAATCCAGAACTAGCTCACACCAGTTGCTAATAATGCATTTAAGTCACTTATAGAGGATCATACCTGTAAAACATTTATACCGTAAACATTTATCACATTTTTCTGAGTGCCCTATTATTATGGTAGGAAATGCCATTGACCTTTGTTTTTTGAACTTATTATTTGGTATCCCTTTATTAACTGGAGACCTGGAAAATGAAAAATTAAAACTAACCAATCAAATTCTTAGGTGCTTTCAAAGAGACTTCACTGAAGAGTGTAATGAAAATAAAAGGGAAGTTGCTCAAACATCTGAAAGAGTTTTTTTCTGCACTATGAAATAAATGAGATAAATGGTATCTTCCTTAACATTTTGAAATATTTTTATTTTAGGGTTTTTATATTTTCTATTAATTTAAAATATTTGATAAGCTTTCAACATCACTAAATAAAAGAAACTAAAAAGATGCCAACAGTAGTTATTTGAAACTAAGCTGAAAATAAGTTTTAAAAAAGCTCTAATCTCACCACAAAAGCTGGGGGTATTTACATCTTACGATTGCTGTGTCCTATGCTCTTTTTTGCCATGTTATATACTTGTAGTTGTATATAACTATATTGTTGGGTATTAGAATATACTGTTACCAGTTAATGAATGGTTGCAGAGGCATTGAAAAGAGTCAAGGGAATAGGAGGGGTGACTTTAACCACATACAAAGGAATGATCTCACACTCTGGGACACAAAAACAAAGCAAGAACATAATGATACCAAAATATTCAGATGTTTCCTAGACTGCACCAGTGGCTCTAAGGGGCCAGCAGTAGCACTATTTTTGCTATCCCTCCTCTCCCTAAATTGGTGCCTAGGCCTGCTGCCTTGGCCACCCCTGTGGCACTACTGAAACTGTAACCTGCACTCAAACAATGTTCCCATTCAAGACAGGAAGCTGGTCATGTTAAGGCCTACAATTTCTTGGACATCATTTTACTCAGACCATCACTGGATTTTAAGTTGTATGGACTTCTGTCACTATTTTTTGCAAAGCTCCTTCTAGATGATTGTAATATTCCAGGTGATTGCATACAATTGATATGTTGCTTAAAAACTTATGCTAATTCTAAATGCTTATAATACAGGAGAAGTAGAAACTATGCAATAGATGCTCTGAGGTCATTGGCATCAGAAGAGAAAAATGTTGAAAGCTAAACACTCAAGACCTAAGGTTGTGCGCTTAAAACAGGCATGATGAAAAGGTTTTTTCCCTTTCCCTTCCCTTCCCTTTTGCAAGAACCTAATGATTAAGGGTCTATTGTGAGTTGCTTATACTGAGGAAAGCACAAGGGATGCTGCGATTACAGCCAGGTCCTCTGAAGAGGATGAGAGGTGGAAAGCAAGCTTCAGTTGACCTAGTGTTTCTATGTGGAGGCCATCATTATCTGTCTCTTCCAGTCCATACCCCCCCGCTCAACTTCTGGCCCAAGAAAGTAAAGTTTTGCATGCTTCCTTGAAGATGGTGTTATTTTCTAACCACTGGTAGAAGGTTTGTGGTCCATTCCAGTGCCTGATGCTCATGGTGGTCAGACTTGGCCTTTAAAGACAGCCTCAGGGCTTCTCTGTTTGACCAGTGCTAATTGTAGTCCTGCAAACCCTAACCATGCCTAAGGGGTGATAAGCATGCTCTGGGCCCCTGGTCCTGTCTCTCTCTTTGTAGCAGCCCTACACAAGGCTACTGTCTGTCTCTGTGACAGCCCATTGGGGACCCTCGCCCTGACAGGGCTTTTGTTCTCATTCTGTTCTATGCTAGGTGCCACTCAGGCATGCATGGCCTCCAAACCACCCCCACAGCTACAAACACATCCTCCAGTTAAACACAACACAAATCTAAGTAAATTAAAATTCACACCCCAAATCTCTGTCATTGCTCCCCCACAAGTCATACTTCCCCCTTAGCTGTCTACTTCCAGCATTCCAGATTGCAATGGGGTCCATGGGCCTGTTTCCAGCAGCTTCTCTATACCCCAGAAACTCCTCTCCCTACCACATGCTGGCTAGACTTACTGCTTTCCTTAATCTCTAAAGCAGTACTCCTTCCAGTCATGTGGCATCCCAGCCACACACAGGGATTTCCCTTTTGGGTAATGGCCAGCCTGCCTTCCTCTGCTGCAGCTAAAACCTAACTGCTTGTAGTCTTTACTCCTCGACAACCTAGAGTGCTGCACCGCAGGTAGCTCCTATCCCTGTTCTCTGGCCTGCTTGCTTTCTAGCAGCTGGCTTTTCCAACAGATGCCTGCCTTACACAGAAAGCCTGATGCACTCTCCCCTTAAAGTGAAAGGAGACTCTGGCTCTCTGTTACAATTTACTAAATGTACACCATTTATTATGCATAAAGACACAGGAAGAAAAGAGTCACCATCACAGATCAGATCATTCCGTCCATCTATCCTAGTAACACAGTGCCAAGAGACAGTACTAGAAGCATCAGACAAAAGTGTAAGCTATTTTATGGTAGACAATGATAAAAAAGTATTATGTTCATAGGAGGAGTTTCTTCTTACCTGTCCCAACATTCAATATATGGCTTTGCATTTCCCCCCCCCCTTTTTTAAACCTATTTTGTGAAACAGTTTCTACTTATGGCACCAATGCAAACCATCTTTTCAGACAACCTATACTCATTTAGCTTCTCCCTCATAAAACAATTTCACTGTTGGCAGTATTAATGATGACAGGAGGAAGGAGAAAAAAATGGGGGGAGCCGAGCATGTGTGCGTTCTCCCTACCCAAAGTCTGTGGGGGGAGGGGGAAGGGCAGGGGCAGGGAGTGAAGTTGGGGCAGGGACCAGACAGAAATTGGGGCTGGGGGCTGGTGCACCCATGTGGCCACCTTGCGCCAGAGGTAAGTCATTGCCTGGTTCCAGTGTCCACCACCCCCCAGCCCTACACTCGCTCTGGGACTCCTGTGCCCACCCTGCCAGGGGAAAAGTTCAGTGGCTCCTTCAGAGCCGTGACACTGGGGAGCCAATCTGTGTATGTGGCAAAGGCAGGTTACAACTGCACTCTGCCTGCTCCATGCCTCTGTGACTCACTGAAGCCTTTGAAAGTGGCACAGCACCATGTGTCCATTGCTGAGTGGGCCAGGCAGTGAGGTGTATGACACCACTTTCAAAGGCTGCAGTGAGGAGAGGAGGTGGGGAGCAAGCAGCGCACAGCTGTAGCCTGCCCTTGCCCCATGCAAAGATTGCCTCCCTGGCACCATGGCTCTGGAAAGTCTTCCTGGGATGGGGTGAGTGGACTCTTCCCTTCCTCATTCAAAGATCCGGGCCATGGCCATCCCTCCCCGCCCACCTTGGCTACCCCATGCCATGGCTCTGATTGTGCCATGACCCAGCCAGGGATCCATTCACTGCTGGTCATAGGACAATTAAAGCCCAGCGGCTCATCCAGAGGTGTGGCATGGGGGAGCCAGGGGGAGGGGAATGTGATCCTTTCCCTGACTCCCCTGTGGTGTGCACAGCCGTGGGAGCTGCCCACCCATGCCACTGTATGAACTGCTGGGCCCCCACTGCCTTATGACCTGGCCTGGCCAGGGCCCTATTCCCCATGAATGGGGCTCTGGCTGGGCCAGGTCAGGGCACAATCCTGACAGTGCAGCAGGGAACGGGGCAGGGGTGAATGATTCACTTCTGCCCCTACTCTGCTCCCTCCTGCACTGTGGGAGTCTTGATCTGCCTCCCCAAGCCCAGGCAGTCAAAAGAAACTTATAGGCATGATGTGCTGGGCCAGCTGTGATCCCAGTGTGTCCCTCCTTCCTGCTTCAGCAGCCTGCAGCCAGGCTGCCCTGGCATTTGTGGGAGACTGAGCCCTCTTAGCCCCCCCTTCCATCACCTATGGATGGCAGACTAGCTACTGTGAAAGCAGTCTAATCAATGGACTGTTTAAGAAACTCAGTAAAATCCAGTGTCTCCCCTATACTCAGGGTTTGAATTACACTTTGATTCTTGGGGTGGGGGGATCTGCAAAAAACATAAATTGGTTCATCGATTAACAAGCCCACCTAAGTGAAGGAGCAATCTGATCAGAGATTCCCCCAGATTATGATTTTCAAATCTTACAGGGGAGCTCTCATCTCTTGGGGGGTAGGGGGGAATGTAGCCTCCCCCCCCCCGAGTTCCCACTTAATTTGCACCTTGCCTATACTTAGATTCCCAACACTCTATCCCTGTTGAAATTCCACCCAAAATAAGTTCTTTTTTTGCACACTAATCCTAGTTTGAACAAGACCCAAGTCCACAGCACGCAAGAACAGTGCCTTTAGGGCTTTTCTTTCCCTTCTCTGTATAAATAACTTCCTCAGCAGAGTTCATTTGTACTTCAAGAGACTAGCCTGTTCCAAAACATTTTGCTCTTTTTAACGTCATCCTTAACACCTTGCCTTGTGACATATCACCAACTTGTCACATAATTTGTGTTGTACAAGTTAAGCTTGCCATACTAATTTCCTTTCTCACCATTTCTGTATCAAGGATACCAGTGTTATTTTTACTTCCATCTGCATATTTAAGCCTTCTTTCAATATTACGCTTTTCACTTTATCTTAGTACTTTTCTCCTTCTTGCTCTGAAACCATGTTGCCTATGCCACTATCATTATAGAAACAGGCAAATAAGTAATATATAATTTGTATGATCATTAATTTTATTTTTCCTGCTATCCAGAAAATGTCTGTAAAACTACATCTGATGCAGTGAACTGAAACCATCATGGACTGAGGCTGTTATAAAAAATCACCCAGTTATAGTGATGTTTAGTGAAATATCCTGGCAATATTTGGCCAGGCCTCACAGGTTGGTACAGGCTGCTTGCATGCTTTCTTGGTTTCTCCCCACACCAAAATAAACCTGAGGGCTAAGCAAAGGCAGTCAAAAAGGCCAAAGCTGAATTGATTCAATATTTGCAGGTTAGTCAAAACTGCAGAGAATGAAGCGACTAACAAGTGAACAGACATTTACTTTTTGAAGCCCTATGCCTACAATGCCTCAGGGAAGGAGTCAGGGATGCTGGAACATGGCTTTCTAGCACATAGCCAGAATAGGCTATGTTTTCTTCCTCTTCCTGCTGCCCCTGAGGTCCCTGGGATTTGCAGTCCAGAATCACAAGAGGAAGATTCTGTAGCGTTACCCATCACTCCTCTTTCTGCTTCCAGGTGCCTCTTGGATTTGTAGTCCACAGTCATAGCCAGCAGTAAGTTTGGCAGGGAAGCTCTTTACGCAGGGAAAGTGACATCTAGCAACCCCTCCCTGGCCTCGGACCCCAACCAAGGTTTGCCAGTCTTTGCCTCTCTCCCCTCCTCTACCTCCCCTTCTCCCTCCCCTCCCCCAATCCTTCTCTTCTGGAGCAGACAGCTCAGTCCAGGGCTTCAAAGCATGCTGGGATGCTGGGGGATTGCAATTTAACTTGAACCGGGAAGGGGTCTGGGACAGAAATTTTATAAACTGATTTGACCCAAATCAGTTAAGTCTGATACTACATTGAACAAGGTTTATCTCAAACCAGTTTTAGCCATTTTGAAGTTGGGTTATGTGCCCTAAACTTCTGTTCTGTTACAGGTTTAAACCAGTTTCTGATCACTTAAACTGGTTTATGTGTAACTTCTTCCCTTAGCCCAGGTGTCTAGAGAGGCTGGCTTCCCAGCTGATTTACACTAATGGAAAGCCACAAAATTTTCTGAGTTCAGATCTACAGTTTTCTTTCACTTCATTTTCCCTAACTCTAAAACAGGAATCATCATACTTTGTTAGCTCAAAGCTGGTGAGATAGATATGTTAGTCTCTGAAATGCTTTGTACTAGAAGCTATAGATTTCCATACAGTTCTTTATAAAAAAAGTTCATTCTTTTTAAAACTAGTAGATGCATCAACAACATACTTTATTAACAAGAAACTGTAAAACAATATTATCTGTTTTTGAAAATTACAATAATATCCATGGTCATTGATATTGCTTATCATCTTGCAAATAAAGACGCACATACTCCCTCTCTCCCTGCCCTTCCCCTCCACATTTTCCTTGCAAGAGACCTGTAGCTAAAAATCATTGTGATAAAGGCAACTACTTTTAAAACATATTCATTAATAAAGCAGCCAATTTTGTAAATGAGGTAATAATACCACTGCAGTGACATATGTGTAGTAAACACCAGCCTGGAATGAAAATACATTGATTCATGAGTGGCAAAGAGCAGTCTAATGAAATGGCTGATAAGACTGTCACTGATCTTGTTCTCTATCTGGGATTCCAAAAGAGAATGATGGGAAAGCCATTCCATGGCATTAATGATAATTGAGTAAAATGTGTCAATGAGAGCTAATAATACACCTGCATGATACAGACCATTAAGCAGCCGGCTACAGCAATTCTTGAATAACAGAAACAAATGAAAATGACATTTATGGTCAAACCCTTGTCTTATTAAGCTATGTTAAATGCCTTTCAAAACAATGAATACACCCTGGACCTGATCATTCAAAAGTTGAAGTGACTACCCCGTCTGTTTTTTCATTGCTGATAATTATTTAAAGTTAGCACTGAAAGACAGCAAGGCACAAGGCAGAACGACACCAAAGAAATGCTTTCTGTTAGAACAATGAATGCTTAGCAACCTGCAGAAACAAACAGGAAAGGACTTCTATTACCATTTACTGTTATAACTGCAATATTCATTTTCAGGGCAAGGATATGTAGCATTAGATATTATGACACACATTTCTTTTTTATTCCTTATTTCTGGACATATCTGTTCTGTCTTTCTTTTTATTCTTCTTTTTTTTTTTTAGTAGAAAAAGGTGCAAGAGGATTTTCTAATATCTGTAGGTGACCATAGAAGTAATGAGCCTCCATTGTCCCCTCTGCTTCTCAGAGAAGAGGCAGTGACAACCATCATCTACAACTTCTTACTGTTGTTTCCCTGTCCATAGAGCATATGGGCATGAATGGGTATGTAAGAGTACTACAGTGGGCTTCAGGGAATAGGAAGGAAAGAAGGCACCTTACCACAGGATTCATACATTGCTCAAAAGAGGCAAGCAATATCTGTTTAAATATACATACCCAAGTGTAATGCACCCAAATAGATTGTATTGTCATTGTCGCAGGGCATCTCGCTGACCTGCTCCTAGTGAGGGGAAAATGCTAGGAAAAGCCCCAGCAGTTGGATAAAGAACCCAGCTGCAAGTTGCCAGGGTGACTGTAGGAGGCAAATGACTGCACCTGATGGTGGTCAGCTGTCTCCTATAATGCCCAGAGGCAGAGGCTGCAGCAGAGAATGGAAGGGCCCCTGGTAGGAATGAAGGTGGCTGGGGCCGGTGGGCTGCTGGTTTTGTTATAGCCAGGTGGGTTAGGTTGTTATGGCCAGGTGCCTTGTGTTTTAGTTACAGCCAGAGGCTTGACCTTGTGTTTGTCTTAAACCGGTGGTTTGGGTGAGGCTGTGAGGGGATGGAGGAGGTTTCATAGGTGACCCACTGTAGTGTGGCAATCCTGGTGCCAGTGAGGGCACAGCTAGCAGGGTGTGTGGACCCCAGCCCTGGAGAGGGGTGTAGGAAGAACCCCAGTAGGGGTGCAGCAAGCCCTAGGGAGGGGGCAACCTTTGACAAGCCTGAGAGAGGAGGGCAGCATTTGAGAAGCCCCAGAGAGGGGACAGGATTATTGAGGAGCCCAAGAGCGAGACGGGCAGCGCTTCAGGAGCCTGAGAGAGGGTGCAGCAAGCCCCAGTGAGGCGGGCAGTGCTTGGAGAGGCCCGAGAGAGAGGCGGACGACATTTGAGAGCCCCAGTGGGGGCACAGCAAGCCCAAGAGGGACGGGCAGCACTTGACATACCAATGTCTAATACATCAGCGAGGCTTGGGCTGCGGTATTGGGGTGGAAGGAGCTGCAGATAGCACCCCTGGCATTGGGGCATGACTGGGCAGCCTCCTGCTTATTAACATCCAGTAACGAACCAGCAAGATCAACTCACGGCGGGCGAGAACAGGTGGGCGGTTAGCCCACAGAGAGACAGACAGGCAGGCAGTAGCATGTGGCCATGAGGAGCCCACCCTGTCACAGTCATATCCCAGAACTAATATCTCGGAAAGGGATGGGGAACAAGCCAGCAAAATGAGAGCTGGGACTACAGTTTTCTTTGTCTCCTTTCCATGGGATGTTACAAACCTGCCACCTTTATACTCCTACATTAGGGGCTTAGTTATTCAATACTGTATGGAGAGCTAGACTGCTCTCTGTTGCTTTCTTCATGGGGTGATGCACCCAGCTAGTGAAACTTGTCACATTTTAGATTTAATGAAAACCTAAAGCTCCCATTGACTTGGACTAAAATTTGAGCTCATTTGATCCCATGTTTCTAAATCTGCATTTAGTGTGTGGGGAACTCTCATTAACAATAGTGGGACTCTTTTATGGGGAGCACTGGGCTATACATACCCTTAAAAGAAGAGACACTAGCCAAAGTCAATACTGGAAAGCAAGGACAAAGCTTTAATTAGAACAAATTATGTCATTTCTTAGGTATCTTAAACACATAATTGCAATTACTATGTTTAATGTCTCTCTAAAATGCAGTTTAGATTTCTTTTTTGCATAAATCTGCTTATACTGATTAATATTCAGCATCTTCTTGCAGCAAACAAGATTTATAAAGCCAACGCATGACTAACTAAATGCTTAATTCAAATAGTTCCAGTGCTATAATTTAATGTCATGCTTTTTCAAACAGTGGCTTAAAAGTAAGGGTTCTTAATTATCTTTGTTGTGAAAAATAAAGATAATTTTTTTTTTTTTTAGAGAAGTCTAGATTACATTCCAAACCAAATCAATACAGACACTACAATGTGATCTTATGCCTTGAAATGAAATGATAATTTATGGTTTTTTTTAAAATACAGTCCTCTGAAAAAATTCTACAACGAAATGTATTAACATTTCTGAATCAATTCCTAAATAGAAACAAAGATCTCCCACCCTCTCCCTATTTATACAGTGAGAAACCCAATTCTCTAATCATGGTGGAATAACATCACGCCATTTATTTGAGATACAGTAGTATAAAACTTGTCTAACTGGAAGATCACCCCCATGTTTTCTGTCCCACTAAAATGCAGGAAAAAAACCCCAACAACTCTGTTTTGCAGTGCAGATTAATATGCAGTCCTGCAGTAATATAGGCTAGAACAATTACTGACTTTCCACTTTTCCCATTTATAGGGCTATTTAAAAATAATCTGGTAAGTGAAAGGTGTTATAATTGACCCCCTTCTTGTTCTGTTGTCCCAGTGAAATGTCACCTACTTAACATGGTTTAGTTGAAGTGCATCTCTATCATTCTATTCAAATTTAGTTGCTCCCCCCTTCTTCCCCTCAGCTTGCTTTTTTGCTACTGTCAGTCTGGTTGTAGATTCTCTTGGGTATAGACCTGGCTGTTAATATGCAGAGCATCTCACTTTGTAATCAGTAGCTCTGAAAGGTTGTTACTAATGTTCTCTAAGGACTACTACAAATCATGAATAAGTAGGAAGCTCTATACCATTTCAAGAAAGCTCTGCACCTTGGATATTAGATCATCTCCTTTTATTTTCTGCTGTTTTGCACATCAGCTCATGCACTAGTGACAAAGTAAGGATCCTGATCATATACATGTCATTTAATCAAAAAATGATAACTTTAAACTGTCTTCCAATTTGATTCAAGTAGGTCTGTCTTTTTTTTTTAATGCTGTGTTCAAATCACTGCGTACCATGAAAAAGTGAAACCATCTTGTTTAGCTACATATTCCCTTTAGGGATACATTTCCATTAAAAAGCCCTTCTGGTGCAGTATACACTTTCAGTAGCCCTCAGAGGAGATGTAAAAACAATTTGATACCGTAGCTTCTGAACTATCTTAGAAATAAGTACCAAGATTCTCCATATTATTTAAAACATCCTTATATGGAAGAAAAATCCTTTAAAGCTCTTCCAAGTACTTTATAAATTATTAATTAGCATGTTACACTTATGTCTGCAATGGGACCATAAAACAAGCCAAAAGTACATTGAAAGGTGAAACTTCAAATGGTCCTGTTATATTCCAAGAGTTTTAAGTTTCTCCTAGATTTGAATTTGTAACAAAACCTCTCTATTTTAGATCTATTTCAATTATTTAGGCACAATGTACATAAAAGAGCAAAGAATGCAAATTTTAAAAAAAGCATACTATGCCTGGGATAGGTAGGATACAGAAGATCAGATTAGAAGAAAGGATGAAAGGGATTGAGGGAGAGAAATCACTGCCATAACAGTATCTGTATATTATGTTATGAATGGGTTAATGCACTTATCTATTGAATTTGCCCTGTCCTCATTTCATCTAGCACTTACCCCAGCATCTTACATGCCTCTATTGGCTAAAAGTATCTGGCTAAATATTTTATACAACTGATGGTATTCTTGTTTTATATTTCACTTTACCAAATTACAAGATAATACTGCTGATAAATTATATGCATTTTAGACACTGGAAAACAGTGTTAAGAGGCAAGATTGTTAGCCAGGAAAGGCCAAGAGGGTAACTTCACTCATAATAGAAATTGTGCAAGTAGCCAATAATCGTACTATAATTAAAGAAAATAAAGCATCATCATACTTCGAGGTGAAAACCAATCACATTTGCCATTAATGGTCTCAGCTTTCCCATGTACATAAATCCAACATATTAGAAATAAAGGCAATATTTTTAGAAACAAAACATTTATACATTAACTTTGAGACTTTTTAGCCTTTTCCTCATTTTGTCTCTCATTATGTTTTAAATTAAAATATACTAAAGAATATACAGGAAATCAAAATTACACACAAATGATCAAATCAGTATTTACAATAATATATAGTACTTTTTTCTGATAAAATCTACATTAGAAGATATAAGATATGGATAAAAAAATAGTTGAAATCAAATGTTTTTGCTCTGACAAGGAAATGAGAATAAAATCCTATAGAGCAAAAGGGGAATATGACAAGCAAAACATATAGAAGATTTCTTTTGCTGTCCTATCAAAATGAATCTGTTAGTTCTTAGAATTATAGACTCCTGAAAGGTAAAAAGATAGCCAGAATACTTGGAAATGGAGCACAGAAAACACCTATCAGGAAAAAGGGAAAGACCAGATAATTTTTTGCCAAGAAACATTTTGTTTTCTTGAAATAAAGAGAAGCAGGGCGGCAGCACAACCCGCCAAAATATATTAATATACTATTGGCAAATTTCTAAATTCGTTTTTTTTTTGTAAAAATAGATGGAAATCACTTTTCAAAACAGTATTTTGGATTGAATTGAAACTTTCAGTAGACAATGAAATAAGTTTTGTTTTTGAGAGGGGGCTAGGGGAGTTGTTTTGTTTTTTATGTTTGGTCTAGGGACCAAAATTTAATATGCATAATCTTACCAAGGAATGGGTAATCTAATGACTTCTAACTGCAGGTACATATAGACATCCAGGGATGTTAGGAAGAGGTTAGATCAAATTAAAAATGGCCACCCAGACTAAGGTAAATTGGGATGGGAGGACATTAGCAGGTAGGAGTTTGAGGTGGGGGAAGACTAGGGAAAGAAGCACACTTTGAAGGTGTGATGGGGGTACAAGCAGCATCTGTCAGGGGGGTAGCAAAATATGAATTGGGGTCAAGTAGGGTCTCCCAGGGGGGTAGGGGTGTCCAGGTGAGTTTGGTGGGAACAGGGGGGCTAGGAGGGCCTTTGGGATGGCTTGGGGGAGGGGTGGAGGCTCTCTCTCCCCCACCTCTGAAGACCAGGGGCTATTTTTAGACTCCCCCCAACTCTCTCCACTACCAAACAACCCCCCCACCCACTGAACCAACCCCCTCCCTGTCCCAACAACACCAATTAAACCAGCACTGGGAGTGGGTTGCAGGATGGAGGATTTGACAGGCTGAGGTGAAAGGGAAGGGGAACTGGATGATCTTTGTTGGGGGGGGGGGTGTCTGTCTAGGGGAAGGGGCAAGGGACTGGGCAAGGAGGGGCTAAAAATAACCTGGTGCCAGGGAAGGTAGGAAAAGCACAGCCCTGGGGCTGGGACTGGGGCCAATGGCTAAGCTGTCCCTGGTGCCAGGGCTGAGCTGGGAACTGTACAGAATTGCAGTTAAACTTGTCCTGTTGGCATCAGTCTAAGACTACATCTACAGTTAAGTTACATCAGGTTGGTTGGCCATTTTTAGACTACAGTGGAACCTCGGTACTCATCCTTAATTGGTTCCGGGAGGCGCGACGAGTACTGAAAACGATGAGTACCAAACAAACAGCCCTCCCTGCGCCAGGGGAAGGTGAGAGGAGCGCGGGGCTGGGCAGCGACGGCAGCGGTGCCTTGCCAGAGCAGAGCAGAGCAGAGCGAGCAGCGAACTTCAGGAGGGAGCAGGTGCCGCCGCCCCCGCCTCTGGTGAGTACCAAGCAAACGACGAGTACCGGGACAACATTTTCCAGTCAAGATGTGTCGAGTACCAAATTCGACGAGTTGCAAGGCAGTCAAGTACCGAGGTTCCTCTGTAGTCTATCCTTCCTGAACTTCTGTATGATTCTCATGTAAATCCATCTAACTAGGGATCTAGGTGTAAGGTCCACCCCTCAGTGAATAAAGTTATATTGGGTGGTCATTTTTAATGTTATCTAACCTCCCCAAACACCTGTATGTACCCCTCCTGCCTACTCAGTGTGGTATATTTGTAGACCTTACAAAGTTGAGTCCTATACCCCATTCAACAAGGTGAAAACAAGCAATTAGCAATAAACAACCTGTATTGCAAGACATGTATACAAAATGAGAGAGGGAGCGGGAACGCAAATTAATTACTGGACCCATTATTTGTCAACCAGATATTAAAATTACATTTTAACTTAGTTGTTTAATGTGACATAACTACAGAAATAGTAATGTTATTTTTAGAAAGTTTGAAGTGAAGATGTTTTATATTTATGGATGCTGCCTTTTAAATATTATTAAAAAGGTCATTCAGTATTCATAAAGGAAAAAACGGTTTTGGGGAGCTGTGCATTTGTATGAATGTGTCTTAAATAGCAGAGTTTACTTGTTTCATTAAAATGACTCAATTTACCTTGAAGACTATTAATAGATAAACAGGTCATAAATATTGTCTTATTCCCTTAACCTAATATTAGCTCTAACATGGGAAAAATGCATTAAAAAATAAAGATATGTATAGCATATATCCATAATTCACCCTCTTCCTCACCTAGCTGAGTACCTGTTATATGGTGGAGCATAATTATGCCAAAGTGAGTAATTACATGTGCTTATTTGATAGGGTGAATTAATACATTTGTCCCAACCCAAGAAAACTGAACGTTCTTTCAACCATACAACACAGGTTGCATTCTGATTTAAAAAAATGACAGCTCAGGCCCAACATCTGCCTTACAATATGCCCTCTTCTCCTGCACACAGTGCAACCCATTGTTCTCTAGGGATCAAAATCAAAGCGGAAGAGGTGTTGTGGAGAAGCAAACACATCTTAATCCCCACTCTGCTATGGACTTGTTACCTCTTCCTTTGTATAGCACAATATACATTAGGGCTACCATATTTCTGTGTCCAAAAAAAGAGGATACCAGTGGGAGCAAGGGCAGGGATAGGATTGCATGTGGGGGGGATCAGTTTTTAACTGTTACAGTTAATAACAAGTGTTTTTTGCCTCAAAAATTAAATGCAAAATAAAAAAACAAAGCCACAGGTCCACCCCCCCGGCACTGCCCATGCCCTACATACCTGACCTGCAGCCACTGGGTGCTGCTTGTGCTTTGCATGCATGACTGGAGGGAGAAGGAGGGGAGGCCTGTGGCACCCCCTACCCCTATTGTGGGCTGGGACTCCTGTACCATGCCAGGCAAACTGGACATATCCTCCCCCAGGCAGAGTCTCCTGGCTGCTTTGCCCTGTCCCTGTCAACAAGAACATCATCTGCTGTGCTACCAGCCCAGACCTGCCATGCAGCTCCCCATCAGCCCTGATGCCCCCTTCTTCCCCTGCTGGAGGGGCAGGAACCTCTTCTTTACCCCTACCCCGCTGTGCCCCAGCCCCAGCATCCAGCCACCTTCCCCCATTGCCTGCAGGCACCGGTCCCACAACACATCCATCCTCTGCCACACACACCCTTTCCCCTGAAAGTCCCCAAGCCCTGGCCCTCCAACCCCCACTCCCCATAGACTTACCTTCATTCAGCTGCGGGGCTGCTTCCATCACCCTGCTTAGGTGTATGGTGGCCGTGTGCATGCATGTGTGTGTGTGCACATGTGCGTGCAGTCCCCCCTGCCTCTAATTGCCCCAAACAGCTCCTTGCAGGCTGGAAGGCTGTCAGCCTGCAAGGAGAAATCCACAGTTTCTTCCTTCAAAGAGTAAAATGCACATTTTTCCACAGCAAATGGAAAACCTGGATCCCTGATAAACACACACGCTACAAGGGCAAGATGGAAAATACAGTTCTACCAGCATAGATATTGAAAAGCAGAGCAAAATCCTGGACCTTCTTTATTCATATTTAAAAAAAAAAAAAAAAAGCTTGACAGCAGTCAGAGGACCCAAAAAGAAAATCCCAGACGTATGGTAATCCTAGGTAACTTGGTTGAGGAAGTGAAGCACCAATTTTGCACAACCCCACTCAAGACTTACTTCATCATTATGGATCTGCCTTCTCTTTTCACACTAGGGTACAGCTCTTCTGACTAGGACAAGGAATTCAGTTTCTACCTTCATATTAGCCATCACAAATAAAGTCTGCAAGATTCCTATACAATGGAAAAATAAAGCAGTGGATGGGTTCAGCACTCTCAAACCTCCTGTATACCTGTAAGTCATTTAGGGGCAATATGTGTTACCCATGCATTAAATGATACTTCTATAAGTAACTCTAATGGGACTAACTGAAAAGAAAGCTACTAAACATAAGTACAAACAATAAAAATGTGGCTGTTATTCCCTTGTTTCTATTTGCCACCTTTACTTTTTATATCCTACTCTGTTCACCTTGTCTATTTAGACTGTAACAGGGGCTGTCTCCTAATACATGCATTTACAGCACCTGCCATAATGCAGGCCCAGTTTCAGTTGAGAGACTCTAGGCACCACTGCAATACAAAAAATAATTGTAAAAAATGTTTGTGGGGGGGATCAGTTTGCAAGCACAGCAGATGCGGAAAATGAGCCTAAACATGGAATCCATTTTCTGGCTTCCGGGTAGCCTGTCTAAACATAACAGACACTTTCATTTTTAATCAAATGTACAGCCAAAGAATGGTGGAATTTGCTTGGCTTGGGATTGTAATACTGTACGTTATCCTGGTTTTGCAAAGAATACATTAAGTACCTCACACACACACACACACACACACACACATGCTCTGAGCATTTCCTTACAAAGACAATATATTCCTTGTAGAATTTCAGGCTTACACTAATTTTGTTAATGTCCTGTTGATTACTTTTGTTCTGTGTATAAGTAAATATAAAACATTTGGGCTCCTCATTGTCTGCATCAGAAAAGAAGATAATTGAAAAAGTTCAGAATAAGTATTGAATCCCAAGGCAACTATTTATTGAAAACAACAAAATAAAAATGCTTCTTTTTTTTCCAGAAAGAGATGATATTTGCTGCTGTGTAGAAATGTTTTTTTTTTTCTAAGTAGCCTCAAAACTTCAAACTTTCATTCTTGATTTGCGAAAATGAAAGTCAGTTATGAACTGACATTTTCCTGCGCAGACAAAAGGAACAAACCCTTAAGGTTTGTCCTACTCTACATTGCAGCACACATCTCAGAAAGAGTGAAATCTGGCAAAAAGGTGGAAGTCTACACTTTATTCACAAACAATTCAACACAAAGAGAAATGATACAGGAAAGCAGCCACAAATGCAACAGTTCTGGAAAAAAAACAAATGATAATTCAAACCCAGACCATTAGTTAGAGTAAGTTAATCTAATTCCATCAATCATGCTTGGTTAATAAGATAAGAATCTGGCTGATCACTAATAACAAGTGAATGCGTTTATAATTACTCATCATTCCAGAGTAAAGTGTATTGGTCTGATTTTCTACTGTCCCAATGATCTGTGTGTCATTATATATAACAGTATAATGCAGGTTTATCATGCATAAGGCAACCAAAGCATATACACTTTACATTAGTATAAATAACTACAGGGTGTCAATGGAGACTCATATGCTATAGTTTTATGGGGTGGGGAAGGTCAAAGGCACATTCTTTTTTAATTTTCCACTCCCCAGGGAGATATAACATACAGTCACTCTAACCATAGTCCCCAGTGGTTTCAAATGTAATCGGCACTCGCACTGTCCTCAACAACTTAAACATCTCATCAACTCTCTTCTTCTAGCTTTCTCCACCAGGCTTTACAGTCCATCAGTTTAAAACTGAGGCTTATGGCCTTGCTGAGACCTATCCAGTACAATTTCCTGGCTTGAAAGCTCAGATCTATGACCCCTGTATTGGCCTAATTGCAATTTAATAGTCCGCTTCTGGTTCCCTTCTTATACAGACCTAAGGTGTGGAGCTGAAGCTTCCTGAGAAGCTGGGCCAGAGCCTTAAAGAACCATTCTGCTCCCCAGAAAGCTTGATAATGGGGAAGGAGAACCCATTACAATTGTCCTCTCTACTTAGCCCTTTTTTCCTGTTTACAAATAATTCAAAAATTGATCCTGGGTTCTATGAAAACAGTTATTTGTAGATATTAGCTGACTTGATTACATGAATAAATTCTAGTCTATGATTCCTTAAAGACTGTTTACCTTAGCTCCTTTTTTATTCATTATTATTTATCTTAACGAGAGAGAGAGAGAAAAAAAACTAATATTACCAAGACCAGTAGACAGTGTTTTGAGCTGATAATCAACAGTATGAGATCATCTGTTCCGCCAAATGGTAGTGTTATTTCTATAATCTTCGTAGGGCTTGTTACTGACTTCTCATTCACCTGCTTCATACAAAACCACTTCAGACCAGAGCTAATCAATATTTTTTTCTAAAGTATTTGGCTTCTTTCCAAAATATATGCTGTAATTAATTTTTATTTTTCATTAATATGCAAAATCTTACCAAGGAATGGGTAATCTAATGATTTTTAATTTGAACTTTATGCTTTCTGAAAAAAAAAATGATGTTCTTTTTCAATAAGACACTTGCATGTTTTCAAAGAAAACTCTCTTCACTAAAGTATAAAATTTTGTTTGTTGAAATAATTTCCATGGAGGGAAACAAGCCCTAATAATCTCCTAAGCAGTTCTATTTCATACAGAGTGGGGGAAATAAGAGGATCTCTAATACAGCACTCAGTCACCACAGAGTCAGAAGTGGATGTAGGATTTGGAAGAGGATGAGGAGGTAGGTTGATTGTGGTGGAGAGCTCACAGATCCGGGGTGGTAGGGCGGGTGGGTAAGACCAGCAGTAGAGACTATGGGTTGAGACCAGAGCTCTCAATGGCAGAGAGCTTACCCTGTGTAAACTATGGAGCTGAAGGGCCATACCTTTGCACCCCTTGGATCCAGCCCTGTATGGAGATACTGTTCCACATACCTCACCGGGCTGTCTACTCCTGCAGTGACCAGCATACTAAACTTTTCAACCTACTGATGCAGGACACATCATACAACTGATTGATGTGGAACACCTCTGTTACATGCACAGTAATTATTATATGCTATATTATGATAGGGCCATAATTTTTTGTTACAGAAAAAATCATCACATCTATGCCAAATATGTATTGTAATACGCCCTAAAAAATATTCCTGAAATATAAAGAAACATAATAGCAAAAGTAAAACTTTAAATATTAATTTTTTCCAAATCCTAATTTTTAATCCTTCTGTACCTGCCTATGCTGCTTTATAGCTGGCAGAAATCTGACTGCTCTCTCTCTTCCCCATACTCCAATACTAAAATCTTCACCATAGCCACTACTGAAGTATTTCCAAAACTTTTAAAGGCATAAAAAAAATACCATATTTAGTATATTTTAACAAAAGTTTCCCCCACCCCTATTTATTACAGGAGAAAAAGCCGCTCATCTTAAAAGTGCACGTGAGGATGGTAGGGGCAGGGGCTACTGCGAATCCAAATACAGCCTGTATCCAGGGTTGGACACACAGCCACAATTGCTGCCTGCCCCCACACCATCTCTGCCCTGCAGCCTCCCTCTCCCAGCTTCCCTACACAAGCAGCCTCTGCTCCTCTGCCTGCCCCTCTCTCCCCCCAGCTTACTCTTGCTCCATGCCAGCAGACTGTGTTCACACTGCAGCCTGGGGCACTGAGCACAGCCTCATTTTGGCCCTGTAGCAGTGGTACACAGCCTACATGACTACTATGGTCATGCAGGTTGTGTACCACTGCCTGCATGACCATAGGGCAGGAGGCAGGGCTGGGCTTTGGGACAGGGCTGGGACTGTGCTCAGTGTCCCATGCTAGAAGAGAAAGAGAGCCTGCTGGTACAAAGCAAGGGCAAGGGTTACGAGTAGAGGCTGAGGCCAGGATGAAATGAGGAGCAGAGAGGGTGGGGAGGAGGAAGAAGCGGACACAGGGAGGCAAGAGGGAGCAGGGGAGCAGGCACAAGCAACAGACAATCTGTTTGACTTCCCCACCTGTCCTACTGCAGTAGTGAAGGGGATTAATTTTGCCTCTCCAACAATTCAATACTATACATGGAAAATTATAACAGGTTTTTAAATTTTCCACCTATAGAAACTAATGGGAGGGGATGGATCTCACTTTCAGGGTCATCTTAGATTTCAGTAAAGCTAGCATTTAACTCACCCTGAATTCATATTTTTAGGTTTAGTTTTCTGTAAAGCAGAACTCTCAGAGCAGAAAACATGTATCAAGACTGTTTTACCAGAAAAACTTATTTCCCTCTCAGTGCATCTATTTTATCCTGTATCTTATGCTGCATCTTCAAAGTCATTAAGGAAACACAGTCTGTTTTCCTTCACTTAAATATCTTTCATATTAAATACACTCCTGAGGAAGAAATTAATAATTACGATAACAACACTGATACTTCCAACGTACCAGAAATGTATGCAATGAAGGCTACTTGACAAGGAGCTGCTATATCCAGCACTATGAGACAGTGCATGCAGTTTGTAGTCATCTCAACATCAGGACATTATAAAGGGCAAAATCTGTAAAAGAGAGGTTTACAATATGGAGAAAACTATTAAAGCTAATGGAAGGCGACTTTCTGAGTGCCAACCAACATGACTTTGTTGCTGGAAGGTCCTGCCTGACCAACCTTGTCTCATTTTAAGACCAGATGATGCAGTGCTTGGACAAGGAACCCAAGGTTGATATCATATATCTGGATTTCAAGAAATCCTTTGACTTGGTCTACTGTGATGTTCTCATGGTTAAGCTGGGAAACTGTGGCCTCAACCATCTCATGATCTGATGACTGGGGAACTGGCTCTGGGGATGGACCCAAAGAGTACTAGTTGATAGTAGAAGATCAACTTTGGCAAGGGTGACCAGTGGCATCCCTCAGGGCTCAGAACTTGGGCCAGTACTCTTCAACATATTCATAAATTATCTGGATTTGGGTGTCTGATACAGACTGGCAGACTGGCAAAGTTCACAACACTAAACTATGGGGGAAGGTGGTCATACTGAAGGATAGGCTGGGGATACAGTCCGACCTAGACAGGCTCACAAGGAGGACAGACCAAATCTGATGTCATTTAATGTAGAGAAGTACAGTGTTCCACCTTGGGAGGAAAAACCAGAATCATACTTATAGGCTCATCAGTGCTACACTCAGTAGAACCACAACTGAAAGAGACTTGGGGATCTTGACCACATGATGAACATGAGCCACCAATGAGATGCCATAGCTGGCAAAGCAAACCAAACCCTGACATGCATCCACTGATGCATCTCAAGCAAAACTGGGGATGTTATCCTTCCACTTTATGCTGCCTTAGTGAGGCTGCAGCTGGAGTACTGTGTCCAGTTTTGGGACCCCTACTTCAGGAGGGGCATGGATAAGCTTGAGAAAGTCCAAAGGAGAGCCACCTGCATGAGAGAGGCCAAGAGCATAAGCCTTATGAGGAGAGGATGAGGAACATGGGACTCTTCAGCATGGAGAAGAGAAGGCTCGGGGGGGACTTGGTGGCAGCCTATAAATATATGACGAGGGGTGCACCAGGATCTGGGAGAACAGTTGTTCACCAGGGCCTCCCAAAGTATAATTAGGTCTGATGGCCACAAATTTTAGGAAAGTCATTTTAGACAGGACACAAGGCAAAATTTCTTTCCAGTTCAAGTGTCCAGGGTCTGGAACAGACTCCCACCACAGGTGGTGCAAGCACCTACTCTGAACTCATTCAAAAGGCATTTGGATGCATATCTTGCTGGGATCATTTGACCCCAGCAGACTTCCTGCCAATGGCCAGGGACTGGACTTGATCTCACAAGGTCCATTCCAGCCCCTAATGTCTATGAAAGCTATGAAATCTATTAAATATAACCTTATCTGAATGGTTCTGATACAGAATTTATTGCATTGCTGAATGGTTTATAAGAAGCATGACACTGGCAGATAAGTGATTACACATTAAAGACATTAAGTGTAAAATACAGACCTGTAGTTAATCAAATACAAATTCACTGTGATATTTCCAACACAGAAAAAAAGATTAAAGAAAAGATGTGAATGTAGGTATGTGGTCTGTGAATAAACTACAGCTATCTTAAATGTCACTTCCTCAGGATCTTTAGATATTTCCATATATCTACTATTAATAACTGAAAGTCATCATCAACTGCTTACTTCAGTCCTTCAGATTAGCATAGTCATTTATGGGAATTCTATTTTGTATCTATGACCCTGATCTAGCAAAAGCTTGAAGCACGTACTTATAAGCATTACTCAATGGGGACCTTACTGATGGCAAAAGCTAGCAGTAAATTACTGCTCCCTGGCCACATCTACAACCAGGTACATTAATGCACCTTAGACACTGCACATTTAGTTTAGTACTTTATTAATAAAGTACTAAACTAAATGCATAGCAACTGGAGTTAATGCTCAGTAGCACCAGTGCACACTTGTTCTGTGAGGCTTACTACTAGATGATTACTACTAACAGCTCACAATAGACTATTAGCCCTGTTTTTAACTGCCATAATATTGCATAGTGTTATTAGGCTAATGAGCAGTAAGCGTCTAATGTAGATGTGCCCCCTGGGTGTGTCTATCAATGCATATTGAAGTGACGCAGTAAACTCTGGTGCAATATTTCTCCCAAGTGCAGCATTTACACATATACCCAGGACTGCCGCATGTTGAGTCAGATCAGAACAGTCCCAGCTGGCAGAGGGCCAGGAGTGTCAGCCTCCCAGGTCAGGGCTACTCCAACCTGGTTCAACATGCTGCAGACGGGATGGCTGGAGCATAAGGGTACTCCAGTGTGGGACTAGCCAGAAGGCAGCCCCCACAGTGAAGCACCCCGGCCCTGCCTCAGCCAGCCATGTCAGCGTCTACATGTGCAGTACTGCAGAGTGAAAAACTCCACAGCAGGGTACTTAAATTTATAAGCACTAACCAGCTGTGGAGTTTATTAACTTACTCCAGCCTAAAAGTGGTGCATGTGTAGATGCAGAGAAATTTACTCAGAGCTAGTTAGTCTACTTTGTAATAAATATCTCATGCAGACACACCCCCTGGAAACAAAAGAAATGCACCCTAAACAATAATTCCCCCTTTGTCTTGCTCTTAGGATTGTGTAGCTGCAGACTCGTATTTTCTTGAGAGCATCAAGGAATAGCATCAGTTCAGCCCGCTGTTTGTAGACATTCAGAAAGACAATAAGGTTAATGTTATAGATGTCATGCTTTTGGTTTTTGTTTTTAAATTGCGTGTGTAATTTTTGTTTTTTAAATTGCATTTGCATTTATTGACATGAAGACTGACAAGTTTTCTAAGTTTAAAAATCGTATCTCGGGATTTCAGGTATTTTTAATGTTGTATTATTGTACTTAAAGGAATCCATCAATGTTATCTGCTTGTTAACATGTGTTTCTTACATTACAAAGGATTAGGAATCTAACATTTAAATGCTTGTTTCTGTCTATGAATAACCACCCTGGGAAGCTCTTCAATTTGAATGTACTTTATTTTTCTCCCAAGACATACTCCCAAGACAGGATTTTTCAAATTGGCAATTTTAACTCAGGAAGCAGACTATAGCAATAGGGTATGCTATTTCTTAACTAGAAGAGGTAGCATCCTTAAACACAAAGAACCAAATTATGCCATCCTTACTCTGAAACCCCACTGAAAAAAATTGAACTACCTGCACATCATGAGTAAGGGAAAAAATAATCTAGGATAAATTAAAAGTAAGAAGAATACTGTTTCTTTACATATCCATGCCAAATAGTAAGGTACCCTTTGCATGAGCTACTCAAATCATGGGCTACAGTTCACAGTGACAAAAAACAAAAACTTTTTTTTGTCACTGGTCCTGGTCTGCCTAGTTAGGGTAGTCCCATTGTGGGGACTTTGCTCGCTTTCTGGTACTTCCCGTTTAGTGGGGGAGTAGAGGAAAAGGGGTAGGGAGGGTGCTTACATGGGATTCCAAGTACTTTCCGGGGACTTGGCTGTCCCAGACTTGGCTCTTTCTCCTCTCTGACCATACCTTCACCTTGGCTTACTGTTGAAAATCTCAGCCTTCAGGTATTGGCCTTGCTTTGACAGCAGCCCCACTGTCCTGTGGGGGGCAGGGACCACTTTCACCTTGCTAGTCTCTGTCGCTGTAGCTTGGGGCTGCCTTCTGGTACTTTTTCAGGGAAGTGCACTCAGGCACCTCTTGCTCATGGACTCCTGCAACCCTATAGCCACATCTCAGTCCTCTGGTTGCAAGTAAAAATGGAACAACAACAACAAAATCCCACAAGCCAAATCCTTCTTGATAGTCTCCCTCCCTCAAGTTAAAGTACTCTCTGTAGGACCTACCTTTTGTTGGAGCCCTCCTACCAGTGATGACTCCTTGGGCAGCTTGTGAGAGTCTGTGTCCACCTCTAACAGCTCCTTTCTCTCAAGCTCCCCTCCCTATTGGAAGCAAGGACCTCCCCAGATTGCTCAGAAACTGGTCGTATATCGCCCAGCCCAAGCTCCTTCCAGTCACATGATTGGGCCTTCTCACTCCCTTCCCTGGGAGCAGGTATAGCTAGTTATTTAATCAGCTGTCTGGCCCTTTAATCATTCATTCAGTCCATCTCAGTCCCTGTGCTGGTTGTGGTGAGGCAGTTTACATCCTCAGATGCTTTTATTTATGAGGGCAAACAAATGTCCACATTTATGAGGCCCTGTCAAATGACGTGTGGGAATGAGGGCACTCCCAGTTGGTGCAGCAGTGCCACATTAAGGTCAAGACCTTGCAGGCCCAGTGGATGGCTGTGACCAACTACAATCATTGGTTTGGTCATGCTTGCAAGACCATGGCCTTTATGCAGGACCTCACCCATATTACCATACAAGTAGCTGCTGGGGGACAGCCAGAGCTAGGGTTAGCGGCTGGGAAGTAGCCAGCCTGAAGGTCACCATCAGGGCTGGAATGGTGTCCAGCACCCAGAGGTCATCATCCATGGCCTACAAAGTCTGGGCCAGGATAGCACTCTGCTTCCACAATGACTTCACCCACTCAAACTTTAGAGTCAGGATCTGTGCCTGGAACTCCCTGTCTACCCTGGTCCTCATGTCAGTTCTATATGGCCTCAAGGCCGAGATCCTCTGTCCACCACCTGTCCTTGTAGACCATGTCCTCCACTTGGTAGGGCCGAGTGTCTGCTAGCCAATCCTCTGAGGCCAGTGGTACAGGAGGGTCCTATCCAGTGTCCTCCTCAGAGCCAGCACATCTTCAGGTCCCCAGCTGTGGGTGGTGATGACTCCAAGGCCACATCCTAGCAGCAAAGTGTGGCCTCTCCCCTGTATGCAGCTACAGGCCCTGTAGAGCCATGAGAAAGAAGCTGTTTGTGTGAGTTTGCTACATTTCAGTGATAAGATGCTCTGTGCCAGGGGCTGTGGACTGCCCAGCCTCAAATTGGGAGTTGGGTGTGCATGGGTACCCAGGGATCATGGTAAGTTGGGCAGGCAGACCTGGGCTCAGGAGGCCAACCCTCCCTCCCCACACCATCCTTGCACACTACCCTGGAGCCACTGCGTGCTGCCACCCAGCCCATGCCACCCAGGCTTAGAGGATGTAGGCTCCCAGATGACTGGGACAATGAGCTGCCTATGCTCCACCACCAGGGGATTCCCCATCACCAGGCATCCCAGGACCAAGCCCCCATTGTGCCACTACTGTGCCCTGATTGTGCCCCTGCTGCACATGCCCTGGGTGGCGTGCAAGATGCTTGCATGGATCAAAGTGTGCCTGAGCCACTATGCATTTCTGCTGCTGATGGTCACAGTGCCTCAGGCACACTTGTGCATCTGGCATAGGACCCTGAGCTTTGACAGTGTGGGAGGCAAGCCTGAGCCAGCCTGCAACCTCTGCTCCCACAGATGCTGCCAGCAGTGTCAGCTGCGGGGCCAAAGCTAGTGAGCATCCTCAGACACTGCTGGCAGCACTGACTGTAGAGGTGGAAATGATGAGCATCTGCAGATGCCAGCAGCAGTGGGGACAGCCCTGTCGAGGGAGTGGGGCAAGTGCCCCCCTGTGCTTCCTCTATGTGTTACCTTTGACTGGATACCTGATGGGCCCTCCACCGTGGTGTATCACCATTGTCTCACGCCAGAGCTGGGGCTCAGGCAGGCCACCCATGCTGATGTAGACAGTACAGCTATAGCCTGGGTCTTGGAGATTGAGGGCATTGACTTATGGGCACTGCCCAATGACAGTTGTGGTCAGTGATAGCCACCCATTGTGTCCACAAGGCCTTAAACTTTATATGACACTGCTGTGCTGACTAGTTGTACCCACAATCCTGCATCTGGGCTGACAGCCCCACATAGATATGGGTTTTGGAGTGCCCACCCTGATCAAACTGGCACTGCACCACCACATCACCCCACAGTGCCATGAGGTTGTCAGTCTCCTCCATTTGGGGCCCCAAGTGGCAGGCATGGGTCTAAGTCCTGTACTAGCTCTCTGGGCCTCTGTGTGGCTGTCCCTGTGCTGCTGAGTCTGGGCAGGTGCCTGCATTGCCCCATGTAGAGGCCTGATGTGGGATTGGCAGATGCATGTCTGAGGCAATGCTCTGCAGGACCAGCAGGCTCCAGGCAGACTGATAAGGATGGGCTGTGGGCAGGTGGGACTTGCCCTGGCAGCCAGAAGCTGCCTGCTGCTGGGCTTGTAGGGTTGGTAGGCCTGGCTGGAGCCTGTAACAGTCTTCAAGCCTGGACAGAATGGGTCTTGCAGGCGCACAGCCCTTCAGTGCTAGACAGAGGTGTTGGGGTGCAGGCAGGCTGGGACAGGTGACCTGCAGCCTGCCCAGGGAGACATAGGGGCCTGAAGTGTCCTGAGGCTCTCTGCTGATATGCTTATAATGCCCTCAGGCTTTTAAAGGCCTGAGGCAGAGGCTGCCATAGAGGAAGTCCAGCCTAGGGGCAGAACAGCCTTCCAGGCTGGAGCCCTGGAGCTAGCCTCTGACCAGCCCCCTAGTAGCAGGGATGACTTGGGAGCAAATTTGCTCCCAGGTCACATCTACATATGCTTTACTGTGCAGTAACTATTCAAATAAAGTTGATACCTTTACTTGCATGTACTTATGATAGGGGGTTTTAAGTGCATAGTAAGCATGTGTGTGCATAGCTGTGTGTGTGCTTATTGTGCAGTACATTATGCTACTGTGCCATTAAGTGTCTCATGTAGATTCACCTACTAAGGTGGGAATTTAATAGTAGCTTTCAACTTCCTAAAGGGTGGTTCCAAAGAGGATGGAGCTAACCTGTTCTCACTGATGGCAGATAACAGAACAAGGAGCAATGGTCTCAAGTTGTAGTAAGTTTAGGTTAGCTATTAGGGAAAAAATATCAGAAGAAGGGTAGTGAAGCACTTGAGCAAGCTACCCAAAGAAGTTGTGGAATCTTCATCCTTGGAGGTTTTTAAGGCTCAGCTAGACAAAGCCTTGGCTGGGGTGATCTAGTTGGGGATGATCCTGCTTTGAGGAGGGGGTTGGACTAGATGACCTCCCGAGGTCCCTTTCAACCCTAATTTCATGGTTCTATGATTCTAAGAGAATTAGAACATGGGGTACCAAACTGAAATATACTGAAATTGTGCCAAAAACTGGAATATTGGTAAAGAGGAAAAACTGTGACCAGCTTTAATCTCAACACAGTCTTAGAATTAACAGTTAAAGGTGTGCTCATCATGTTCACTACTTTATTCTACTGTATTTTTCTGAATGCAAGACAGCTTTGAATTTAAGACAACTTCCCCGATAATTAGATTCTATGTATAGAAGATTTATAAATTTGTTACACTTTTCCACATACAGAATCTAATTATCAGAGGGTTGTCTTAAATTCATTCCTCCCACCCCACTGCATCAGAGAAAGCAGCACCAGGGGGGTATAAGGTGGGTGGGGCAGGCAGCTGGGGGGGCCAGGCCACCCCCTTGGCCTTGGCCCCTGCACCTGTCACCTGTGCCTCTGGCCCCGTACTTTTCCCTATAGCCTGTAAAGGCTCTGCCCCTTCTTGAACCACCTGCCCTCCCACACTGATCCCCCACTTGTCTCCACAGTCTCTTCCTTCCACCTATTCCCTCTGCCTTTTCCCATTCCTTCCCCAACCTGCTGCTGCTTACTGTCAGCACAGCTGTGACTCCATTCTCTCCCAGGGCTGGAAACACATGGAAACTCTGTCCCCTGTTTGAAGACACAGCAGTATCTTGGGGCCAGAGCAGCTGTCACTGCTGCTTGTTTCTGCTACTGCTGCATAACTAGGCAATGCTCCATGCCTTAAGAACAAAATGGAGTTGGAGCCATATGTGACAGTAAGCAGCAGTGGGGGCGGGGGAGCAGGATAGCATCTGTTACGAGTAGGTAGAAGGGCCAAGTCTGCCACAGCCCTGACTCTGGCTCTGCCCCAGATTTGGGGCTGGAGTCATAGATGCAGCAACAGCTACCTATTTCCCTTCCACCCTGTATTCAAATCCAAGGTGTGGCAGCGAGGTGCCCCCACGGGCAATCAGAGGGGAAAAGGGGAAACCCGGGGACCTCAGACCCCAGGAATGAGCCCTGAGGGGGGCACACATACATGCAGAGAAGTGGGAGCCACAGCCGCACGAGCCGCCATTACCCCAGCTATGGCGGCAGCTGTTCCCGGCACGGGTAGCAGCTCGACCAATCCCAGTGGCTGTAGCTGCCGCGGGAGGATTCAAAAACGCCGGCAGAGCCAGGAGCCGAGGAGAGCATGGGCAGGGCAGTCACTCTGCCAGCCCATGCTCAGGAAGGACAGAGCCCAGCTGACAGGACTCTGTCAGGCAGCTCAGCAGAGAGCTGTGAACCTCTTTTGGGAGGCAGAGCTGGAGGATCAAGGGGAGTGCAACCTCAGGCACTCACATAACAACCCACGATTGCTGAGGATAGAGAGCCCAGAGAGCAGACCACAGCCATCCAGGTAAGAGAGATTGCTGAAGTTTGGGGAACAACCGGGATCCAGGGGAATTCCCAGGAGACCCCTCTGGACCCCAAGGAGTGCCTTTTTTAGGTGAAGCAGGGATAGCTCCCAGAATGAGGGAGTGTTGGCAAGGACAATAGAGGAACCATCCAGAGTCCCATACAAGGTCTAGAACATCGTGGGCACACCATCTAGCGGTTGGCGTGTGGACGGGGTGTAGGGGAGGCGGAGCCCCATAGACCATTGTGCCAAGCATCCGTGAGTACCATCGTCTGGTGGGGTCCCCACCCAGGATAGATCTCCACTGAAGACCCCTCTCCAGGTACATTATAATGTCAAGTCGTGGCAGGCGAGTTGAGGGGAGGGGATGCCCCCCAGATAGACCAGACGATGCAGACGAGACTAGATTCTAGTCCTAACAGTGGTGCATTGGCCAGGAAGTCGTTTTTGCAAACGTCATCGTAGAAATGGCCTTAACAAGATAGTATCCCGGCCTGGAACCGAAAATAAAAGGAAAAAAAATAAAAATAATTATCACAGAGATGCAGCAACCAGGCACGGAACAGACACACCTGCTTATGCAGGCAATCCAGGCCATAGGGCAGGTGATGGAAGTACAGCAGTTACAAAATGCTCACCAGCATAAGTAGATGCAGTGGAATGACGCTCTATTTAGAATGCCCCGGATGACTCGGGACAATGACCCGGAGGTTTGTATTGAACCCTTCAAGAGGACGGCCATCTAGACGGGGTTATGTATCTAGTCCTCACACAAGGCAAGGGGCTTTTTTTTTCACCTGCCTGCTACATAGTCGTAAAATGGCAAACTTGAATTCCCTAGCATCCCCAGCTGGAGGCAGCTGGGAATTTGAAGTCAACCGGATTAAAACTTTGGTATTAGCTGAGGCTTCATTTCAGTCAGGTTAACCAGTGCTAAAGTAAGAGTGAGATTGCCTATTAGAGTTAGCAGATTTTAATGTTAGGGTATGCTATGCAGAACAGCAAGAGGTTGGCAGACTTCAGGGAGCAAACGTGCAGGCAGGAAGAAGAACCTAGCTGTCAGTTCAAGGCCATTGAATTCTATATGAAAGCTAGTCCATGCTGGGAGCAGTGCCTCCTGGGATGTTGGGGAATGCAAGTTGGTCATTTATCTCAGTTGAGCAGGTAGCAGAGTTCAAAGATAATCCACATCCAA
The DNA here is from genome assembly GCA_030014935.1 of Caiman crocodilus. Classification (NCBI taxonomy): domain Eukaryota; kingdom Metazoa; phylum Chordata; order Crocodylia; family Alligatoridae; genus Caiman; species Caiman crocodilus. The sequence continues at coordinate 64,658,541 of JAGPOW010001543.1, read as the reverse complement.
AAAGGCCTTTAGCATTTGTTAACGAGCCTTAATGTGCAGACACGTGGGTTTAAGTGCCCTTAATATTGGTGAATTGTAACATGTAACTGCATGCTTAATGTGTGGTCATTCAAGTTGTAAATGCTCTTAAAAGGGCCTAATCATAATTTATAATCTCACCCTAAATGTGTTATATTCTGGCTACAGTTTTAGAAAGTGTTTATTAGATCAATTTGCTATCTTGATTTGAACACATCTTTATACAGCTATCTAAATGACAACATAGGTATATTAGACAAGATGGGGGTGGGGAGGATTGGTTCTGATCCCCACCCCACTCCTTCAGATCTCTCAATACTGTTTGGAACTATAGTCACATCAAGACTTGATTCTTTCAAATGCCTCCTAATACATCTTTAAGCCACTTGGAAATGCCAATGCAAAATCCATTTATTAAAGACTTGTGTCCTTAGGGAGCAGGTGGAAACACCTCAGGCATGTGTTCTGAAAATGCAGTTAGTTATTTTTACTGAGGTTTAAGGAGTTGTTCTAAACTGTTAAGCCCTAACTTGCCTGGTTTCAGGATACTTTAGAGTGGCAATCTTTATCAATGAGAAAGCGGTTAACGTTGATGCCTCAAGTCTACTACACTCTTTTTTTTAACTTAAAGGGGCTGGAGAAGGAGCACTCAAGAAGCAATCCTAATTTTCTTCCCCAGATTTCCTTGATCAAGCAAATAAGTGAAGAAAAATAAATGGCTTATTAACAGGTGAGCTAGACATGACAGAATTAAGATTAAGTTTGTTGGCTGTAGCCGTGTTTGTCCAGGGACATAGGCAGACAATGTTCTTTGGGTAGATGTGATATCTTTTATTAGATCAACTAAGTTGTAAAAATTGTTCTTTGCAAGTTTTTAGGCACAGACACCCTTCTTCAGGCATAGGACAAGTCTGGGGGTGCTGTGTGTGATCTTCTGGGTGAAATGGAAGCCAATATACTAAATGTAGGTCTGTGCAAATGCAGATTCATGGCAGTGAGGATCAGAGGGAATAGGAGACAACAGCTGTGAGACAGGTAGATGGGGAGGAAGAGGAAAGGGGGAAAGCTAAGCTAGTGATAGAATGTATCTCATAATTACCATTAATTCCTCCCTAAATTTTAAAGCTGTTCTTATAAAAATATTATGCTTAGTTATCCAAAATATTCTGCTTGTGACCACAGGAAGTTGAAACTGAGGTTGACTGGGGAATAAAGTGTGATGCATGTTACTTGGTCACTATTGGTGCTCATTGATCAGCAAAGGTGAATGGTCACTGATATTATGCATATATCATGATTTTCTCTGATAAACATGTCTCTTTGTGGGCACAAGTTGTACCTAAAAAGCTATCGTGGACAAATCTCAGTTTCTTTTGCAGCAGGCATCAGGCATTTGCTCTCCTGGTCAAACTTAGTGCAAACATGTTAACTTCTTATGCTCTTGAGCCACACTTGTAACTGGAGACATAGAGGTCTGGTTACTTAGATTTTTTTCTAAAAGTTTTTTGTGCAAGAGGTAACATGTTTTTAATTTTATATTGGTCTTTAAGGAAACAGTTCCAAAAAAGGGTCAAGTATTCTAAACTTCCATTGTTAGCAATGCTAAAATTGTTAGCACTGCTAAGAACTAAGCAGCCCTTTTCAGGATCCACTCCACTCATCCCACATGGGAAGGGGGCTAGAAAAGGTACCTTAAACATAGCCTGTATAATACAACATTCTGTATTTATTCCTGACTGGATAACTGCATCCAGTGGGAACACCATTGAAAATACCAGTGAAGGCATACCATCATATTCTGGACCTGGAACATCATGACCTTCATGGACAATGCCTAGATCATCACATTGCAATCATGGCCCAAGAATTCAGGTGACATAACATCAACATAGCTACATTGAGCAAGACCAAGCCAACAGGAGATGGGCAGCTCAAAGAACATGCTGGCAGATATACTTTCTTCTAGAAGGGTAAACAAGAGCACCAAATTCACAAAGGTGATTTTGCCATTAAGAATGAACATAAACCAATTAAATGAGCTTCCTATTGGAATTAATGAGTGTCTCATTACCAGGGATCCTGGTTTTCTCTGATTTAAAAAAAAATCCCCAATGTTTGGATTAATAGTTTCATAGGTTGTAAGGGTCTGGAAGGAACCTCACAAGATCATTGGGTCCAGAACCCTGCACTAGGCAGGAAAGACAACTGAGGTCAGATAACCCCAGTGAGGTGACCGTCCAGTCTCCTCTTAAAGATCTCCATGGTAGCTGATTGCACCATCTGTGGAGAGAGTTTATTCCACAGCCTGGTCACCTTGACTATGAAGAACCTTTTCCTAGAGTTAAGCCTGAAACGGTTTTCCAGGAGTTTGTGGCCATTATTACTGGTATTCCTCAAGTGTGTCCTGGTTAACAGTTGTTTGCTGAGCCCTTGATATATTCCCCTTATGTAGTGGTAAGCTGCTACCAAGTCCCCTCTCAGCCATCTCTTTTTTAGGCTAAAGAGGCCTAAGTGTCTCAGCCTTTCCTCATATGGCTTGCCTTGCAAATCTCTGATCATATGGGTGGCTCTTGTCTGGACTCTCTCAAGTTTTTCACGTCTTTGTATAAGTGCAGCACCCAGAACTGGATGCAGTTCTCCAGCTGTGGTCTCGCCAGTGCTAAGTAAAGTGGAAGAATCACTTTCTTGGTTTTACTTGAGATACATCAATTGATGCATTGATTTACCTGTAGGTCACTTTCATTTGTGGTGCTAGTCAAATTGGTGTCACCAAGGCTGTAAGTATGTTGGGGATTATTTGTCCCCAAATGGAGCACTTTACACTTCTCAGTGTTGAACTACATCTGGTTCCGATCCACCCAACTAGTGCTTCCTTCCATGGCAGCGGTGCCCCCCTCCTAGGTGGAACCTGACCAGCTCGGGCAGTCCTGAGGGGAACCACAGCCGTGGAGGGAAGTACCACACCCCGGGGCAGCTCAGGCAGGCAGGCAGGTTCCAAGGAAAACATAAAGAAAAAGATCACCACTATTTTTTTCCTTGTCCAGAGCCTGCCTTCCCAGGTGGCTGCCAAGCTACCTGCATGACCTTTCTGCAGAGCCCCTGAACTGCATGGATCCCAGTGCTTCACTCTGCAGCTGTAGGGCAGAAAATTAAACTCTTCAGAGGAGTTTTAGTTTGCTGTGCACCAAGTCATTTAAGGTGTATTACACTGCCAAATTTGCTACAGTGGTTGGAATTACTGTGCAACACACCACTAACATGTGCAAACACCAACACCATTAAAGCAGTGCAAACACATTTAACCTACTTTAAAGGTTCATGCATACATGCTCCTTGTTTCAACTACACATGGCCTTTATCATCATCTGTGCAAGAGATTACAAAGATGTCCACATCACCTAGGCTTCGCTAGGAGCTGATGACTGCTGGACTGATCACCGACTCATTTGCTCAGTTATGTCAGCCAAACCAGCTCCCAAACAATGGCTTCAACAGAAGCAATGCTGCTGGAAGATCAACATTGAAGGACTCAAGGAATGAAGCAAGTGAGATCTGTTCCACTAATGACTCAGTGAAAAACTGGTGAACTCCAATCAACAACAATGGGACAATGTCATCAGTGTGTGGGGTGCTCTCAAGGCCACTGTTATCAGTGCCTGTGAAGAGACATTTGGATTTTTGACCAGGAAAATAAAGACTGGTTTCTTGAAATCCAAGAATTAATCAATTGAAAGCACAAGGCCTTTGCAAGCACACCAAGTCTAAGCAAAATAAATTGAATCTCCAGCAAGCTAAGGCAGAGGTCCAAAGAAGAACCCATGATATGAAGAAGAAATAGAGGGAGGACAAGGCTAAGGAGACTGAACATCTCACTGACATCCATGATGTATACAGTTGCACCAAAACCATCCATGGTTTGTGCATTCAAAAACCAACCCCCTTGAGATCTAAGGATGGAGGAAACCTAATCAAGGAAAAAAGGAGACATCAATGCCCACTAGAAGGAGCATTTTCAATACCTTCTCAAAAGAGACTATTGTTGAAACGAGTGTTCTTAACTCCCTCCCACAACAACCAGTTAGAGATGATCTTGGAATCTCTCTAACCCTTGCCAAGGTAAGGAAAGCCATCAAGCAGATGAAGAATGGCAAGACATCTGAAGCAGAGGGATTTCCCATGGATATCTTCAAGCAGGGAGAAGAGAAGATCACATCACAACTTCATGTCCTCATCTTAAGGAAATCCCAGTTTACCTCAGGGACACCATTACTGTGACAATCTTCAAGAAAGGAGACATGTCCAACTGGAAACTATAGAAGGATTGCTTTGCTGCCCACCACAGGAAAGATCATTGCACGAACCCTCCCGAACCATTTCCTTCCACTTGCTGAAGAGCTCATCCTGGAATCACTGTGTGCATTTAAAACATCAAGAGGCTCAACTGACAGGTGAAACACCTGGACTAACATAAGGCTTTCTACATAGCCTTCTTTGACCTCATAAAAGCTTTCAGCTGTCAGTCAAGGAGTGCTGTGGAGGATCCTTCTGAAGTACGTATGCCCACAAAAATTTGCCACCATTACCTGCCTGTTCCATGACAGTATGTGAGCAGTGATTTTCAGTAATGGATAAATAGTAAATAATAAATAGATCCCTTTGAGGTTAAGATAGGAGTTAAGGATGGCAACATCATCACTCCACTCTTCTGAATATTTTTTGTTGTGATGTTATACCCAACCACCAACAAGCTCCAGCCAGAGGAGAGTTAAACTACCAAATAGATAGTAAGCTGTTTAACCTCAGCTGATTCTGAGCCAAAACCAAAATCGCCCAGACCTCAATTATTGAACTTCAGTATGTTGATGATGCTCATTTGGAAGTAGACCTTCAGGCAATAGTTGGTGTCTTTAGTGAGGCATGCAAGAAAATGGGAATGATGCTTAACATTCTGAAGACTAAGGTCCACCACCAACAAGCTCCTAATGGACAGCCCCCAGATCTGGTAATCCATACCCATAGTGAGACTTTGGATAATTCTATTTACCATACTTTGGAAGCCATCTCTTGTTGAGAGCTGCGATCAGTGAAGAAATCCAAAACTGCCTCAGATGTGTTAGTGCAGCCTCGAAGAAATGGGTGTTTGAAGAACAACAACATCAGATCCAAAACCAATCTCATGATTTGTCAAGCAATCATGATCCCCACCCTGCTCCATGGAGCTGAGACATGGAAAAACATACTTCTACAAGAACTTTAGATGTCTTCTGTACCATTAATGATGTCTGCAAAATATCCTCTGAATCCAGTGGGAAGACAAATGCAGCATTAGCATCCTCTTGCAAGCAAACACCAGGAGTTTTGAGGCAATGACCACCTGACATCAACTTCATTGGGCCAGCAATGTCATCCAGATGTCCAACTCCAGACTCCCAAAGCAAGTTTTATTTTCCCATATCAGCCAAGGTGTATACTCCAGAGGAGGGCAGAGAAAACTCTTAGGACCATTCTCAAGGCCAACTTAAAAAATAAAAAATGCAATGTTGATTGCTTTCCACTCATGGAAACCTATCAACCAGGACCAACCCAAATGGAGGAAGTCTGCTGCAGGGATCTCAGTACTTTAAAATCTCACAACCAAAACAGGACATGGAAAAGTGGGAGCAACAGAAACACTGTGCCATGGACCAAATCAAGAATCCAGCACTACGCACCCTACACAGAAACACACGTGCCAGATGCAGTAGAGTCTGTTGGTCTCAGATAGGCAATTAGCAGCCATTTTCAGACACACAAATAAGAGAAAAATTCTTGACTGTAGGGGATTGCTGAAGAGGACTGTTAAGTCTTTACCTGAACATCTTTGCTTATTCCTTTGTTATAGCTTGAATCAACTGTACTATTAATCTTGTGTTTAGAAGAAAAAATGTTATCATGGATAGATCACTCGAATTTTCACAAGATATAAAATCAAATTTTATACCTTTATAGGGTCCTACCTTTAAAGTAGTTAGCAGATTATACACATACTGATGTCAGGAACAGTATTTTTAAAGGAATCTATATGCTTTTAATGGAAAACTGAGACAGCAGATTGCTATTATAAATACTGAGAAACAAAAACACCTTTTTTTCCTTGAGTGATTAGGGTTGGAGAAAAAAATGTAAATTTGACTCCTACATATTTTGTTTCTTCCTAAAACTTTGATAAGACAGGCTTCTAATGGCCACAGTTTCCTTATGACGTAATGGAGTCTGCCTCTAAGGTGGTTCTGGCCCCTCCCCAAATTTGTTTTACATTTCATCTCACCTGTTACTGCCATGTCTTCATCTGCCATGCCTTAATAGTAATTATCATGAATTTGGGAGCCAGCTTTCAGACTACCAGAATGACACTTTTTGCAAGGAACAGATGTTAGATTTGTCCTGAGACATGTTGTGCCCTGTACATGAATTGCCCTTCCAATCAAGTTTTAGTGAGAAACTAAATGCACTACCACTTTTTTTCCCAGGGATTCAGTGATGAAATCCAAGGACAACCATTTAGATGTGCTTTGCTATGTCTCAGGGCAACGGCTAGCATTTCTTAATTGGTGAACCCTTTTTTAGAGTTGCCCAGGGACAAGTGACATAAATGGCTGAATGACTGCATTTTGTCCTGGGATAAAGTGTTTGTTTTTTTTCCTAGGACAAAAGCAGTATCTCTTTGTAGCTTTATATATTTCTGTAGCTTCACTTCACCCTGTTCATCATTGTGTCACCTCTGTCTGACCCATTTTTTTCACTGATACCTGCTTTTACCAGGTGTCTCTAGGCTCAGTTAACTTCTCTCAACTAACCAAACATAGTATGCTCTTTCTAAGCACCAACAGTGGTCTCACAAGGCTAAGAAGCACAGCACCCTTTGCCAAGTACCTTTAGGGGCCTCCCTACTATCCACAAAGCCTCAGATAAATGGAAACAAACCATCATGTTATAGACAAAATAGCCAAGCTCCCCTCAGGGTACATGTATAATACAGGCAATACCCTTACTGTTAGCTAGCTATTCCATACCAGCTCCTTGGGGCTACTTTACTGTCTGCGGGTTGCAGGCCTCCCTCAGGGAACTTCTCTCTTAGCAACAATCTGGGTCAGACTGACTCCTTAGCCCAAGAGTTAGGCTTATATAACCCCTAGGCCAGGGGTTAGCAATGGGTTTGGACAGAGTGCCAAAAACACCTGCAACCAAGTTGTAAGATGTTGGCATGCTGGGATGGAGGGTAGGGGAGCCACAAGGAGCTCTATCCTTGCTGTGGCAGTGCAGCCCCAGCCCCTTTTTCACCATCCACCCCAAGGCATCAGCAGCAAGCCAGGCCAGGACTTCATAAACCCTGGTGCAGCCATTTGCTGCCTCTCAGCTACCTGCCGCAGCTGGTCTAGACTCTGAGTAGGCCTCTAATGCCTGCCACAAAGCCCAGGGTACTTGCCATAGGTAATGGGGAGGCTACAAGCAGCTGAACCAAGGTCCATGGAGCCCCAGCCTGGCTCATTGCTGGCATTAAGTGCATGTGTGCATCAAGGGCAATGCGGGAAGGTCTGGGGCTGCACTGCCACAAGGATCAGGCCCTACATGCCTTCTCTGCTGTCCACCCTGAGTCATGTTTTCCATGCAAAATGCTTTTGCATACCATGTTCTGCTCTGCATACCAGCGGTTGCTTACCCCTGCCCTAGGCTCTGCCCCTTCTGGCCACTGCTCTTAAAAGGGCACAGGCATTTTTCATTCTTTCATCAACAGCATGAAACTATGTAGGCTAGAACTCTGTACCCCTTCAGCCTTGTTTCCTCACTTCCTACTTCTCTTCAGTCCAACTACCTTCATTTAACCTGTAATGGGGGTTTAGAACTCCCTTATATGGTGCCTATTGAATATCAGTATTCCACAGGACACAGCATTATCTGTTTAGAAAAGGTGTTGAAAATGTTGGGCTTTTTAGAAGCAAAAGTTATGAGATATAAAATTGACATTGTTTTGTGTAACTCATTGACAACAGATGTCTGCCTGTATACTGCTAGCACAGCTATTTATTTGTGTTTAACTACAAAATCTGCCAGGAAAGAAGCTGCATTTGGGGCAGATTATCAACTGATATAAAGTATCATAAGTCCCACAAAGCCCATAATGGCTCCTATTCACTGCTGGGGTAGGGAAAAATACTAGGCCATGCAGTTCTTGATTTTTATACATTGTGGAGAAATAAAAACCATTTTTTCCTGAATCCCACTATGATACTAGGTTGTTCAATGATGACTTATATCTGCCAGGCACCTGGAAAAAAACAGGTTCCAGAAACTGCCAGGCACTTAGAACAACAGTTCAGAATTCATCAGGAGGCAGAGGACAAAATTCACTTCATATAACCATTTTCTTTCATATCTTTCTGCACATCAGAATAAAAAGAACTTTTAACATTGATTCCTAAAAAAGAAAACTTCATTTTAGGGCTTATACTGGACTCTAAAGTAATAATGAGGCAAGTATATGTTGTTATTAAAAAGAAGAAGCCAATAGTATTCTAGGTTGTATTAACAGCTGTGTCACCACCATGTAAAGGAAAGTGAATCTTTTACTCTATTCAGTACTGATGAGGCATCACCTGCAGTACTGCATCCAGTTTTGGGCACTACACTTCAAGAAAAGATAGAAAAATTGGAAAGAGTTCAGCAGAGAACAACAAAATATATTAGAGTCTAGGAACTTGACTTATAAGGAACAGTTAAAAGAAGTCTCTTCTCTCTTTTTTAGCCTGGAGAACAGAGGTGGAGAGCCGGGGATTTGATAACAAATACCTGAGAGTAGTGGTTATAAAGAGGATGATCATAAACTATTCTTTGTGGTTGCAGGGGACAGGACAAGGTGGAGAAAGGGGGGAGGCTAACAGGGCTCAGTGCCCCCGCAAACATGGGGCAGCAGTACGGTGGAAGGAAGCCCAGCTGAGGGCTTTCAGTGGCTGCAGCAGGGGTGGGGCAGGGGTGGGGGCGGGGGCAGGAGCAGGTGCTGTCCAGCTGGTGGTAAGGGACTGATCCACAAGCAGCTCATCTTGGGGGCACATCTCCTGCTGCTATGTGCACTCTGGGAGGCATGGGAAGCACGTGCTCCCAATCTTTTCAAGAGGTGGTCTGGAGCTTCTTTGAACTCTTCCAGGTATGTGGGGTGGGGCAGGGGCATGCTATGCTTAGGGCAGACAATGGTGGTGCTGGGAGGGAGGCTACGGGAGAAGGGGATGGCTGTATCCACCCTAAGATTCATTGTAGTCCACCCGACCCCCCACCCCAACCTACTGCCACCTATCTCCAGTATAGCATGGCTCCCCCTCAGCCAGAAAAAGCCTGACACTGCCTTGGCTCCAGCCTGCAGTGACTTCTTGCTCTGCCCCATGCAGATCAGGGGATGTGTTCCTTGTGCCTTCCAGGATGCATGCAGTGGCAGGAGCTATCACCTCCTCCCTGAACCCCATGCCCTGCCCCACCCTGCTGTGGCTATGCAGGGCTTGGTGAGGCAGGCATAGGGGTTGAAGGGGCTGGGAGTGGTGCCAGGCTGGGGGGTGGCAGGTTCATTGGTGCTGGTGCCAGGCAATGACCCTGTGTGAGGTGGAAGAGGCAGCCACATGGGCACTGTGGGTTTCAGCACCAATACTGGGCTTGACTCAGCTCCACTCCCTCCCAATCCCTTCCCAGGCCTAGCCCCTCTCCCTGCCCCCCCCATCTCTCTGCCCACAAACTTTCCCACTCAAGGGGTGCATGCGCACATGTGCATGCACACTCAGCTCTCCCCCTCCCCCCAAATTTTCTGCCTCTATCTATGACAAGAAGCAATGGTCTTCAATTGCAAAATTTAGGTTGAATATTCAGAAGAATGTTCTTATTATGAGGACAGTTAAGCACTAGAATAGATTATTCAAAAGGATGGAGGAGTTCCCATTCTTGGAAGTTTTTAAGAGGGTTAGACAAGTATCTAGGTGAGATGGCTTAGATAAGGATGATCCTGCCTCAAGTAGGAGGTTGAATTTGTTGACCTCCTGAAGGTCCTTCCAGGTCTGTTTTTTCCCACAGTCATGATTCTATTATCATGGTCTCAAGACATGGTAGCAAAAGTTTCAAAACATAGTATGAATATCAAATGCAACTGAACACTTTCAATATTATGACACGCCATGTAAAATGTTGATATTCTTGTCTTATTTGAAGTAAATAGTAAGCAAACAGGTACATTCTTGAATTTACACAGTAGGAGACAGTAAGAGTATGTCACTCATATAATTTTTGTACCCACAAACATAGAGACTAAATTATTCTTCAACTGCAGCAAAAACTCACTAAGTTCAACAATTTGTCCATTATTTGTATACAAGTGCAGAATGAATTGGAGTTTTTTAGGTCAGAAGTTTATCATGTAATAGCCATACTGTCTACTAAAATAGGATTGAGACATACACAAGAAGTATTTTGCCCTTAACTTACTCCACTGGCCCAAAGTCTTATTTAGAATTATGTTGTCCAGAAAATCACTGTTAAACTCCTTGGAGATCAGAAATGAGTGGGCTTCATTATATTCCAGGTCTTGAGTAAAAACCCTTTTATGAAAACAACACAAAACAAAACAGAACAACTATCTATGATGGGAAAGATGGTTTCATTCATTTCAGATAAATATTTTGTTAAAAAATGGAAACATTTTAAGTTGCATTTCTGTACAACAGAACGTGGAAATGTGCACTATAATTACTAAGTAAGCTGCCATAAAATGGCCTCTGCAGGACTTCTTTTAGTTAAACTTTTTATCATCTAGATTTTGTGGAGAAATTTCAGGTTACAGTAAATAATACAAATATGCCTGTTTAGACACCAACACAAATATCTCTTTTTGACAAAAAGAAAAAGTTATTGCTTTAGGGGATGAAAGGAAGGAGGGCTGAGATCCTGAAAAATCTCATACACCATAAAAATGTATAAAGGAACAAAAGGAACAAACTAACTTTTTTAAGTCCTTATTCCTTAAAGTTCTGTCAAGAGGGGATTTGTTTGGGTTTTTAATTGTTTGGGGTTTTTGCTTATAAGACTGTGATCTCTATTCAGCTCTCTTACAAAGATTTTCTTAAAGGAAATTCATTCAGGGGAAATGTTTGACTACATTAATGCTGAGGGAAGTACTGATCAGAGATACGTTTAATAGTTTACTCTAAAAGTGGAAAGTTAAACTCCTTTAGAGCCCAGATCATAGATATAGAAATGTAAAGATAATCTACTGAGAATGCCCTTCTATTGTATACTTCTTGCCATACAGGTGATTTACAAAAGTTTAGAATATCTTTCCTAACAAAGATTGCTTGTCTTAAACTAAAAACAAATGTGGAAATGAAATAATTTCCTTTCTTCCTAATTTTCTCAAATATTTTACAGATTTCCTTTGCTTTATGTTGGTTTTGTATGTGTGAATTCTCTCTTATGTGATGATCCTTTTTATACCAACAATTTTTTATATGCAGAGTAAATTCACTTGTATGCAATCAGTGTGATGGAAGCCTGCAGTCAGCTCCTTTGTGTGGTGCATTGTGGGAGTAATACACAGCAAAATATAGTCTCCTGTGTTGATATGTGCTCCTCGCTTGTTGTTCTATTATTCTTGTCCTCTACCTGCCAGCTCAGGCCACCTTTTGATTCCATTGTTAGAAAGTTCTTCACTACTGGCCCATTTAATAACTTGACCCTTATTTATACTATGCCACTGGATGCATTTATAATTATTTTAGTGATCTTGATTTATCTCTTATCAATTAATGAGTTTATTATCATTCAGTTGGTCCTTATTTATATTTCTTCAGTTAGCATATATCAACATTTAATTAACCCTTAGTTACATTCCATCAATTAACCAGTTTAACAGCATTCTGTTAATTAATTCTTCTCTATTTCACCAATCACCTTGCTGGTCAAGTAACAAGCTTATCAGCATTCTTAATCAATTATTGTATATTTATCTTTTAACAATTACTTAAGTCCACCCTAATCCTAAACTTACTATGGATCCCTTGATCAGGATCCAATCCTCACTCACACCAGGAGATCGGTAGAGGAGTAGCTGATTAGGAACAGTCATCATGGATTACCCAAGAGAAAGCCACACCTGATAAATCTGATTGCCTTCTATGATCAGTTCACTGTGTTTGTGGATGTGGGGAGAGCAGTGTACATTAAATACCATGGTTTTAGCAAGGCTTTTGGTATTTTCTCCCATAACATTCTTGCAAACTAGCTAAGGAAGTATGGATGGGAAAACAGGACTGTAAAGTGTATATAAAGCTGGTGGATTGTCAAGCTTAACAGGATGGAGTGCACCTTCATTCAGTTTGAAGATGACACCAAATTGGGGGGAGTTATAGATAAACTGGAGGGTAGGGATAGGATTCAGAGAGACCTTGACAATTTGGGGGATTGGACCAAAATCAATTTCATGATTTTCAATAAGGACAAGTACCAAATTCTGCATTTAGGACAGAAAAATTGCATGCATCTGTACAGACTGGAGACAGACTGGCTAAGCAGCAACTCTGCAGAAAAGTATCTGGGAATTAATGTGGATAAAAAGCTGAATATGATCCAACAGTGTGTCCTTGTTTCAAAGGAGGCTAACAGCACGTAACAGACTGCCAATATGGGCTCACCAGATTGGCTTGAGATACTTACTCTGGGCTAGAAACAGTGCTGGTGAACTCTGAGCAACCCCAAGGGTGGAGCAGGGGAGTCCAGCCTTGTGGAAAATGAGAAGCCAATCAAAAGGGGTTTTCAGTCCCCTCATTCACATGGAAGGGGGATGGGTGGGGTTGGGGGCCCACCACCCTGAGCTCAGGTTGGCCAGTTTGCAAGCCAGGGAGGGACTGCCAGAGGGGATAAAAAAAGCAGCCGACTGGCATGCGGGAGCTGCTTACAGTGACTCCGGGGCATGGTGCAGGAGGCCTAAGAAGAGCTGGGATGAGCTAACCCAGCAGAAGGAGCAGAGAGACCCCTCTGAAATGCCTCAAATACCTGAGAGAAGAAGGAATTGGCATGCCTCCAGCCCTGTAGCAGAGAGGGAGCAGTGACCAGGGCTTGGGGCAGAGAGCTGGTGCTCCAAGGCCCTATCACTGTGTTCTGAATATGTTGGGTGTCCTGAAGGCCAGGGGTGGCAGTCGGCCCCCCACTCCATTACAGAGAAAAGACAACGGCCAGGAGTGCAAGTGACATCCTTATCAAGAGCAGGGAGCTGGCCCAGTGAGTTAAGGAAAATCCTCACTTTCCCTGGGGAAGTGGGACAACAGCAGGCAAAGCACTGGGACCCTGAGGAGCAGCAAAGCACCAGGACAAGGGTCCCTGGGAGCCTGGGGTGCAGGCCAGTGCTCAGAACAGAATTGGTGAGTCGCAAGAAATGTGGGGTGCCTGGCCAGTCATCTGGAGCAGAAGTTTGGATCAATGACCCCTGGGAGCTGCCTGTGCTGCTGACCCTCTGCCACCGATTTCCCCAGAGGGGACTTAGTTCTGTTCTTTATTCTGCAGCTGATTGTCATAGGATGGAGTCCAGAAGAGATTAACCTGTTGCAGTCTGTCACTTATTGGGAAGCCTGCTGGAGCAGCAGGGAGTTACCACCTTGCTTCCTTGTGGTAGCACCTCACCGCTGGCTGAAAGCTGCCAGTTACCCTACCTGTGGTTCTTGAGTCATGGGTTGACTAATGCATTCTGGTTTGTTTTGTGATTCTGATTATGCCATTTAAGTTTAATTGTAAATAACATTTCTGTCACAGGGAGGAATGGAAGGGAGGACCTCAAAATATCAGGGAGGAAGCCTGGGGTCAGGAACCCCTGGAGAAAAATGGAAGTAAAAGAAAAGAAAAATGAAAATACCTGCAGCAGGACCTGTTGTGAAGCCACAGCCTGAGGAGGGACCCTAATGGCTCATTAGCCACACCTTTATACAGCTGTGACTGGCCAGTTACATCAGCAGTGATCACTGGCCAGTGGAAATAAAACAGGCCGCCAGTGGAAAGATGGAGGGAGGATGGACACTGGCAGCAGCACCAGCTAGAGGGTTCTCTCCAAAGCTCCTGAGGGATTGAACGGAGCTGGAGGCTGTTTTCCCTGGCAAAAAGGATACTGCTGCACATGATGTGAGCCAGACTTCTGGCTGCAGCAAAGAGAGCCAAAAGTGACTGCACCTGATAGGAAGCCAAGAGAACAGGGCAAAGGGGCATTGAAAGACCCTGACTCCAGTGACCGCCACAGAGGGGCCAGAGGGGCCAGTGCATTACCCAACACCAGACCAGGTGGGACCATGGAGGGCACTGGGAGATCCAAAGAGGCACACCAGGTGGGAAATGGGGAACAAGAGCAGTGTGAGGGGCTACAAAACACGTCCCTCAGTGGCATAGAGCTGACCCAGCAGATGATGTGGGGACAAGTGTCCACCGCAGGACTATAGTGGGTCCAGCAAACCCAAAGGCTGGGTGACAAGGGAAAAGAAGCATGGGGTGGCCCGCAGGCTACCATCGGCACGGCTGAAAATGGTCCACTAGTATCTGAGAGTGGGTATTGGTGACTAAGCCAGGAGAGCTGGGGAAAAGGGTCAATTGGGCCCCAACCCCAGAACGTGTCGGCAATTTTCATTTGTACTTTATGTTTCCCACTGCTGGAGGAGTTGAGTGGCACGGCTCACAGAGCCTGATTGTTGTTTGAGCCTCAAGGTGGTTGACAGCCACAGGGAAAAGTAGGCGGCTTTGAGGCACTGGTAGAATATTGTGGGTTGTTCACACATAGGCAGAGAGGACCATACTGGCGAACATACTCGGAGGCTCATCAGGTGAAAGGCTGACCAGGAGGACATCAGTGACCCATCAGGGCAGGGTGTAAAGGCAAGGTAGAGGGGAGGTGAAGCCTTGCAAAAGACCACCAGACAGATATCCTGCCGTCAAGGAACGCACAGTGGTTGGACACCCAGTGAAGTAAGATTCAGAGTCATGGCAGGTTAGATTGAGGAAGACCACATCAGAGGGAAACGCTTACTTGGAGGAACGCTGGGGATAGACAGGTGAACACCACCAAACATCCAGACCAGAGCGGCATATGACTGGATGTTCGAGACCTGATGGGCACACTTTTCTATTATTCTTGTTTTGTAAATAAACTGTAAATAGTTAAATCAGTTAAGTGTTAGACCTTCTTGGGACCATGGGCTGTCCTGTGGGGAGCAGAAGCTAGCTGGCAAGTAAATTGGTGATGGCTGAAAGTCCTGCCCTATTCTTACCACACCATTCCTGATATTGGGCAGGGTTGCCAACTATTGGGCCGCTGCCCAGGTTACAAACATATTGGGTTGAATTAGTAGGAGTGCTGCCAACAAATTGAGATAGGAAATTTCCCCCTCTATTTGGTACTTGTGAGGCTACATCTGGAGTACTGTGTCCAGTTTTGGGCCCCCCCGCAATAGAAAGCATGCTGATAAATTGGAGTGAGTCCTGTGGAGGGCAACGCAAATGGTTTGGGGGCTGGGGAACATGACTTACGAGGAGAGAATGAGGGAACTTTTTTTTTTTCAGTTTGCAGCAGAAAAGATTAAGGGGGGATTTAATGACAGCTTCCAACTACCAGAAGGGCGGTTAAAAAAAGGGTGGAGCTAGACTGTTCTCAGTGGTGGCAGATGACAGAACAAGGAACAATGGTGTCAAGTTACAGCAAGGAAAGTGTAGGTTAGATACAATAAAAGCTGTATTAGCTAGCGTGAGTGGGGTAAGTGGGTGCTGGTTATCTAAAAATACTGGTTATCTGAGTCAGGGGTCTTCAAACTTTTTGAAAATTCCTGTGGAGCAGGGGGAGGGAGGTGGTAGCAGCCACAAGTGAAGCGGAGGCAGGGAGGGGATGGCCTTGGCTGCACATGGCAGGGCAGAGTGGAGGGTGATGGTGGCAGCTGCCATGTGCAAGCTTCTCCTCCCTTCCCTGCAGTAAAACAGGCACTAAAACAGGCTCCCCCTCAAAGTTGTGGACTCTCCATCTTTAGAGATTTTTAAGACCTGAGTAGCAAAGACTTGGCTGGGATGATCAAGTTGGGGGTAGTCCTGCTCTGAACAGGGTGCTGGACTAAGTGACTTCCTGAAATCCCCTCCAACCCTAATTTTCAATGATTCCAATTACGTTTTGAACATAGCATGCTGCACCCATGTTTTGTTTTGTTTTTTTAAATGTCTGTGGGCCCTGTTACATGTTTAGTTCAAGTTCAAGCTGGATAGAATCCAGCTATAAAGTTGTTACATGTTTTCAAGCACTAATTTTATAGCTAGTAGGCTCTTCTTCTAGATGAATAGTCATTTTTATCCTGTGGTAATTACTTTGTACATGGGCTATTTTAAGTTTATTGCACAATAAATTAGTTAATTGTGTGATAAGTACTTTGAATTTATGGCTGGTCTTACTTTGCATGTGTGACAGATCTAAATTCATTGTGTGATTATCCAGTTAACTGTGTAATACATGTAACATTTAGCAGGGACCTGTTTGCTGCACACAATGGAAATTGTTGTTTATACTATTAAAACCATTAGTTTAGTTTCATGTCTCTAACACTTTTCTTCTTTTTATCTGTTTATGCTTATTGGCATGTTTACACCAGGAGGCCAGAGATGTGAATGTCTTAGGGTAATACCTCTTTAGTGAATGCCATCAACACTGAAAATAGCTAATCTAACATGCAAGTTTACTGGCTTTATGCAAAGAACAAGTGTGTGTCTCCTGAAACCTTTGTTTTCAAGACTATCTTATTAATATGAACTCTATGTGGGGTGCATTCTGGCAGTCCATCTTCTGATACGGGATGGGTCACCAGAAACATATTACTTCAGCATCCAAAAGTCTGCACTGGCTCCCAACTTTGAGAGCAATTCAAGGAATTGATTTTGACCTATAGGGTCCTAAACGGTCTGAGACTCGTGTACCTAAGGAACCCGCTTCTCCCTTGTTCCCCAAATCCCTAAGGTCATCCAAAAGCAAGTTTCCACAAGTAGCATCAGTTAACCAAGTTTGCTTATTAAAAATACATGGGGAGGTTTTTTTTGCTTTGGATCCCCTTCCTCCCCAAAATCCCATCACTAGGAAAGAATTAGACTTCTAAGGATAAGTGGTAGGGAAATTTATAACAATTAAAATATACTTATTTTAATTTCTTATGAAAGTCCTAAAAAGCATAAGTTTATCTGGTTTCTGAAATCTTTTAAAACTGTAGGTGTTTTGAAAATCTCAAGTAACGTTAGCGTGATGAAGCTACTCAAGTGGCTGCATACCTATTTAGAAAAATGAATTAGAATTAACAAAATGAAACAGAGGCAGAGAATGTAGACTGAATATTGCAGGAAATGCATTGAAAGGTAAGAGATGTTAATACACTGTAGACTTCAAGGGAAGTGGCTTTGAAAGTTCATGGATAATCAAAATTAACCGTATAATAAAAATAAACAAAGAATTCTTTTTTATCTCCAACTGCTATCTTGAGAAGAGACAGAAATATAAGTGCCATGAAAGGGGGCCTAGAGCTGTCTTGGATTTGAAATCTTGGACAGTGCCTGTTTCATTTACCTTGTCACCAAAGACCTAGAATAATGTCATTTTGTGGGATTATACTTCCTGGTCCCTACCTTTTTTAACCCTAGCAGGATAGGAGTAAGGGTAAATCAGTATTTTTGCTGAGTTACCTGGAAAGACAGCAGTTCTGCCTAGTTCTTACATAGGCATGAAGTTATTGGACAGACTGCTTGAAAGTTTTATAAATTTCTAGATACACAGACAAACAGAAGGGACGCAGGAAAACTTATGTCCTGATTACTTTTTCTCTTAAGGAAGGATGTTCAAAATTTTATTTTGGTTAATTCAGCTGAATAAAGTACTTTTGAGGAGACACAACCTGGTACAATAATGAGCAAGGGAAAAAAAATCCTATTCCGGGGGAGGGCGGGAGGAGAAAAAAAAGTCGATTTCTCTATTTAAAATGTATATCTGTTTTTCCTCCTCTTTCAGTTTACAGGCAGATGTCAAATATTTTTAACCTGCATTGATCTTCAGCCAAAACAGACTGAGTTTAAATAAAGGTCAACTTTACATTTCAACAAAATAGAAGAGAGGCACACATACACAATGAAGAACCAGAAACCCCAGGAAATTGAAAAATTAGCATTTGACTGTACCCTTTATGGTTTATAGCTAATTACATCAAGGAATTTTAATATAATTCCAAGAGCAACATATTACAATTTAGGTTTAAAAGACATGACCGGCCTTTGATTTTTACAAACCCAAATTTACAATAAGTGAAGAATATTCTTACTTGACATTTGAAATCTGTTTTCACTGTTCTTTAAAATCTTCAGTGAAACATTGATGACATTTTTCCTGGTATTACATGACAGATCATTTTTAGACAATACATTTCAAAATATAATAAGGTACTTTATTACATTACAACTGCAATGTGTCAAATACTGTAATTAATGCTATAAAGAAAAGGCAACATTTTGAAATCTATTGATCAAAATAGAGTTCACAAGATTCAAAGAAGAGGAGGAACCTATTCGAAAAAAGAAGTTTGAAGAACACATAAATCAAATCCTAACCATTCCCGTTTGAATACAGGTTTCCCTCACTTTATGCTGTATATGTGTTCCTGGAAAACGGCACAGAACTCAAATTACTAAGTTCCCACTTTGTAGTAAAATCCCACTTTACAATGTAACAAATAGGGATTCCTTCCAAGACCTTGACTGTGCTGACCCCTAAACCCATTTCTATCACTTTTGCATGACAATTTGGGTACTCATGAACAGCAGACAGTAAACACAAGCACAAGGAACTATCATATCATAATGGGGATGGCAACTACAGAAACACATATTGCAGATAATGACTGAGGAGCACAGATCCACACAGGAAACTATATATTTTGGTGCAAGTCACTCCCACAATGCATTGCACAAAGCAGCTGACTGCGGGCTTCCATCACACCAATCACATACGAATTAATTTACCTCACATAAAATTATTTTTTGGTATAAAAAGATCATTGCATAAGAGTGAATTTGCACATACAGAATCTGCATAAAGCGGGGGAAACCTGTACCTTTATTGAAGTAAAGTCAAAGTTTCATATTGTTTCATAAAATCACCTGTTTATAATCAGTCAAAAGCTTGAAAGAGCTGCTACAAATGATTAATTGGTATTTAACTCATCTGAGATATTTTCCTATTAAAATTACATTGTTTTCGAGATCAAAATTAAAGTTGTAGAATATTAAGATAGACACATCAGTGCAGTGTACAATGCGAGATTTTGACAACACTTTCATCCATTCATGTCCCTGCTTTGACTTCTACTTAAACTAGTTTAACTTTGTTGAAATGAGCGGTGTTATCCCTAGCTTCCACAACCATAAGATCAACTCTCCCTCACAGGGAGGAATGGAGGCACACTGACGTTCAGGGCCAGATCAAAGTAAACGCTTTAACACCTGTGAGTTAGGGCCAGAAACACCTGCAAAGTTCTAGCCTCCTAATGGAAACCAGGACTTCAGGCAAGATACCAATGCTTCCATGTACAGTTTATGGAGTAAATTGGGCACCTCAAAATGGGATCCAGAATTTCAGCAATTGAAGCAGAGAACTGCCTAAAGTCATGATACTTAGTGTGCATCTGCCTAGAGTTAGTCAACAAGGCAATACTGAGGACAAATGTATGACAAATTTCACTTGTCAGGCATATTAATTAAGGCTACAAAGAGGCATGTCTGACCCCTGGAAACCCATAATACTAAACACTATCCTGAAGGGAGAAGTTTATGCCCTTCTATAATTGAACATGAGATCATTCTTTTCTTTTAAAATGCAAGTACTTTGAGTAACTACCACATTTTATATACTAGCTAACATTCACAAAGTACATGGGAAGTGCTTAAACAACGTCTTCCTCTTCCAGAGAAGATTCAAAACATCTTCCACTGCAAAGTAAAGTTCTCCAACCACTAGACTACAAGGTTGCTTTGGGTAGCTTCCAGTCTTGCTGTGCCACAGTGTAGAAAAGATTCAAGATTAAATGGGCCAGAAAGGGAGCATGACTATAAGCAGGAGTTAGGACACTCAGACAGTAGAGAGGAAACCTGGGCTTCAGTACTTGCTCCCATGACTGTTTCTGTATTTTAGCGAATGACTGTTTAATGTAAAACTCACTTAGGAAGTTTGTGGTTGAGAGGAAACTGTATTTGCACCACCTGAGGCCCAGGTTCCCCGTGCGATTATTGGTCCATCCTTACTATAATTTTAAGTTAACAATCAACACTTTTATAATAATTACCTTGCTTTTTGTGTGTGAATAATCATTCTTTAGTATGATGGCATTCTTTAGTATAGTAGTTATTTGGAAATCATTTTCATTTACAGAAGTAAAAGAGTTACAAATAATGTACCAGCCAACCAAATCCAATTAATGATTGGTTTTAATTTCTGTAACACGTTACAGGAAAAAACAAACAAAAGCAAAACAAAACAACAAAAAAACCTGTTCTCTGAATACTTACCCTGTTTTCAGAACATTTCTAGTTTGAGTGTATTTTTTTCTCTCAATGTACATTTTTGTAATTAAGGTTAGTTTTTCAGTTTTGAACATGGATGAAATAATGATAATGTATTAGCTTTAAGAAATGCAATCCAATAAATTATGGACCAGAATGTCATTTATATGTAGCATTTTTCTTCAATACTACACAAATAAAAAGGATTTGATAGTGATTTATATTCAACCAATATAAGTGATGACAGATAACTGCCAGAAAGGCACAGCTCATTTAGTTCATTTAGTACTGTTCACTTAGTACTGATATCATCTATCTTAATTAAAGCTTATTTTTTCTGACCCTAAATTAATATACAATTTTTTATCTTTTTATCTTAATAGTGAATAAATAAGACTTCTAGGGTATTTTGGTGATAGTTTTGCCCAGTATAAAGATGTTTAAGCAGTGATAACAACAAAATGAATGCACTGACTCTAGTCATAAAAGTTTTAAATACTATTTTCCATATAGAACCATGCTTTGTTAAAATATACATATTATGAATCTAGAAAACTTAAGAAGTTCAACTGAATTGGTAATAAGGCCTCCCACTTAAGAATTCTGTTTCAAATTATTTAACATATCATAAGTATGTTAGAGAGACAACACATTTAGAACAATTATGCCACATTTGGAAACCAAACACTATACTTCACAGGTACTGACATCTTATGATTTATTTGTGAAGTCAAATAATCATAAGAATACTACTGTAAAAAAAATTGTATCATTTGGATGAAAACTCTTGGGTTTAAATCTTATCTTCAGTATTACCATAAACTTTATCAGTTCTCCAATGGTAATAAAGCAGCTAGTAACCATAATGCCACAACACAGCAAGTGCCATTATGCTTAGATAAGTATTACTGTTACCTCTTATGAGAAATGCAATATTTTTGTCAGTTGAATATATTATCAAGACATACCATCATTTTTATTTGTATTACATTAAGAAGACTTGCTAATATAAGAACACTGCAATTAATATGGCAGATGTGTCTAGCATTAAATCCCATGGTGAGTGGACATTAGATGATTAATATGTCACTCCTTGTTTTGGCATGGTGAACTTATGGTACAAAGTCACAAGGACACCACTGCTGCTCATATTCTCTTGTGAACAGGTCCAGAATTTCTTTCAAGCTGGCATAATGCTTCTTACAGCAGCTTTTAAAAACCTAGTAGGGTGTTTGAATTTGCCCTATTTGACCGTTAGGAAGAAGATAACTTTTTCCAAAAGTAAATCTCCAGATAACTTACGGGCAGTAGAAAGTTTTAGCATGTGTCTGATAAGCCCCCAGTAGAAACCGGGTTGAAATAAAGAGACAAGAGTTCATAGATTGTCTTATCATTCATCCTTATAAGTCATGTAATTTTAATAGAAAACAAACTCTGAACCCATTTAACTTGCTTAAACTCAAACTCAGTGATCTTATTTCCTAACTGCCCCTCCAAAAATACAGCAAGACGGTTTAAGGGGTGGTGGTGGTGTGTGTGGGGGGGTGGGGGTGGAAGGGCTCTGTCGTATTTCTAGTGACTTCACACCAGAACAAGGGTGTAACAAAAAAATGCATTCAGAAAAAAATGAAGGAATGTGCATATGCTCCAATTAACATAATAAAGCATTTTATCCTAAAATATGTACCACCTAAAAGATAGGTTTTATGTGATTGTGTTATCATGGTACCCTGCAGTAAGCATATGAATAGGGCTTGTTATTTGGAACACTGATACTTAGAAGGACAATGACTGATATATTAAAACCTATTGCAAAAATCAGTTCATTTCAATACTACCTTAAATATGCAATGCTTTTATAGCTTTAGAGGTTGCCTAGATTAGCAGGACTAGACAAGTGCTTTCACATTGTCAGCAATACAATTTGGCATTCTGTGCTCTAGTTGAGGCAGCCTATGAATTGGCAGGGATTTGGGAACAGAAACAAATCTTCAACTCCACCTTCATCTCAACAGGAGTAAAGAGTTAATAGATGAATATGTATCTATTCTAACTTTATCCCTAACCCAATCCATTTCCTATAGAATTCAACAGGAATTTAGTCATACTTTAAATAAGACCAAGATTTGACCCTGAAAGACAGGACTGACTGAATGTAACAGAAAATCTTTTTTTTCCCTCTTCTGGTTCCATTTGAGCATAAGACTGCCAGTAATTAAAAAAAATAGCTCTGTATTTCTCTACCCAGGATATAGCAGCAGATGGGGTGGTATAATATCTCTTAGTTGATGTTGGTCCCCTAAGAACCATGCAATAGAGATGTCCAGAATGCATCCTGAGGCAGGGTATTTCTCCATTGCACTGGAATATTCCACATCAGGGTATATGAAAGAAGCAAAAGGACACTTCAACCCCTGTTTCTCTGCAAAAGGCAAAGCATAAATTCAGTGAAAGGAAAATAGATTGCAAGCATCAAATATAAGAAGAGAGTATTTAAGCTCCCATTCAGTGTGGTACATAAGGAAGTGACACAATTTGGGGTTGGTAATCTTGTGAAAAACTTAATTTATTTAAGAATATGTTTAGAGTACAAGAAGAGACATGCCTGAAATGTGAGACACTCACAGCAAAGTACAAAGATTTATTTGAAAGGCTAGGTTGCTTGCCAGGTGAATATGCAATTAAGATAAATAAGCAAGTGCCTCCCAATATTCAGCTACGCATAGAAATCTCTTTTGCTCTCTAGGATAGACAAGGTTGCCAACTACAAATTTGAAAACTTGTTACTGACAATCTGACAACCAAACATTTTACTTAATATAAATGTAACCCTTCTGCTAGGCCTTGGATAGCATTAATAAGGGCTCATTTTATATTTAGGGTTCAACACTAACTTTCTAGGTCTGACTCAAGTCCCTACATAGAACAAATGGTCTAAAATTACAGCAGGGGGAAGTAAGGCTACAAAGAACTTGCTCCTTACAAGAGTGGTCAAATATTAGAACAGGCTGCTGAGAAAGGTTGTTGAATCTCCATTCTTGGAATTTGCTGAAAGCAGGTGAGACAGACACTTGAGCCAGATGGTTTCATCAGGAATGATCCTGCCTTGAACACAAGATAAGATTAGATGACCTTCTTAGATCTTTTTTGTTCCTATTTTTCTATGATTCTATGTTTGTATTACTGCAAAAGATGTATCGTCAACTGGTGGAAACTGTAATGGTTCAGTTGAATGGAATGGGACCAAGGCAACTTACCTCAGATGAAAACATGTCATACAGACATGTAAACAGAACATGAAGACATTTGAAAAAAATGGAATTTCCATCCTATATTAATCAATGTACTGTATTAAGTAAACAACCACGTTTGCATCATATTCTAGAGAGAAACAAATTCAGAGCCCTATGTAAACCAAAGAAGTCTGGACCTTATTACACCTTATGGATGGGCACAGCCTGAGAATTGAGAGTAGCCTTCCATAACACAAGATCACAGCCTTCAAGGCAGATAGGTTGTCTAACACAACAAGGACACAAAGTCTGGAAACCAAGGAAGAATGTTCCATACTATCTCATAACCGGAGATAAGTGATACCAGCTACAAGGCCCCAGAGCAGCAGGGTGGAGCTGAGTCCTGGTTTTGGAGAAACAGACCAAATTAGGAAAAGGCCTGGAAGGCTATGTGGATGTATAATCACAGAGACACAACTAACCAGAGATAGCTACAGATGAAGAGTCATCAGGAGTCATCAAGGAGGAAAGAGAATACAAAATTAGAGACTTGAGATAAACAGGATCCCTCCCTGTCCCTTTGTCAATCCCTCCCTGTCCCTCCTTTTCTTTCTTGAGAGGGGTTCCCATCCATGTCCCTGTCCTCTGAGAAGGGTCCCCAAGGCTAACATGGACTGAGGACATACCAGCAGCTCATCTCATGCACCTCACTGGAAGGGGACTGTGGGACTCAGCATCCCACCTCCACATTGCTGATACCAAAGACAAAGAGCCTCAGAGTGGAGCATGCATCCTGACTAGATGTACTTTGACTCTGATGACAGCCCTAGGATTGGTAGATGTAGAATCTCTTGACTATTTGTATTGCTGTTTTTTGTAAGCACTCTGTATCAATAAACTTGCTTATTATCAAATGGCAAGTGTTGTGGTCAGTCTGAAGGTTATGCTCACCCAAAACAAAGGTATAGGGACTGGGTCAAATCCAGTGCCAACATATACCATAATGGCACTGCAGTCTAATCCACCATATTATATTCAACAATGGTTTTAGGTGAAAAAAGGCTAGGTCAGGGACAAATGTTTAACCTTTCAAGAGAGAGACCTCCCAGATATGTGAATTATTACCCACCATATCCTTTTAGGAACAAGTGAACAGGGGCTGCAAAAGGGATAAGTGGTGTTCAGGTAGTTTGCAGGCTGTTTCTAAGGCCAGTTTGTGAGGCTTCCTTCCATTTTTTGTGGGACAGGTCTTTCAGTTTGGCATGAAGAAGCAGAGGAAAAAAAGGAACACTTTGGAGGAAAACAAGAAATAAATAGGCCAGTTTCAGCCAAGTCCCTTCCAGGGGAGGTCTGTTTGAAACAAGAAGAGTAAGAGAGAGAAGGCAAATTGAGAGACTGAGGCAAATGGCCAGAGGATGTTGCAATGCCAGAGCCACTGCTACTGCTTGCACCCTATGAGGCTTCTGCCCAGGCAGGACCACTAACCATCAACACTTCCACCCAGGTCCAGGTTTGGTGCTGTGGCGACTATGGCTTGCAGGTTCCTTCTAGTGACATCCAGGTCTAGGAGTGCATGTGGTATAAGCAGTGCCTCCTGGTGGTGTCTCTCAGGAAATGGGTAAGAGAAACTACAGGAGGAGGTGGCAAGGCTCTGAAACATCTTCTACCATGATGTGTTCATTAATTTGGTGCTTGAGGAGAGCTCTTGGACTGCAGAGGAAGAAATGCCAGACACAGTACTAGAGAAGAGAGAGGACATGGATGCCAAAGAGGGTGAAAGCTGGAGGCTTGTGACTTGTTGCAGCAATCTGAAGTCTTCACTTCCACCTGAAGTCATTCATCTGGAGAACAGATATGCAGCCTTAGAAGCAAAGAGGGAGGAGCACATTCCACTGGTGGAGGAAGACAGAAGACCAGGCCTTACCAAGCTGGACAGGATCAAGACAACTGACACCAAGAAGAAGTGATGGGTGGTGGTGGTTGGAGACTCCCTTCTGTGGGGGACAGAAGGAGCCATCTGCTGAGCTGACCTGTTGTCTTGGAAGGTCTGCCGCTTGCCCAAAGCCTGGATCCAAGATGTCATGGAGGGACTACTGAGGCTCATCTGGACCTCTGACTACTACCCATGCTATTTATCCTTTATTGGTGCTATGTGGGCACCAATGATACTGCCGAGGGAGATCCTGAGCATATCAAGAATGACTATAGGGCTCTGGGTGCAAGGCTGAGGGGGTCTGGGGCACAGGTTGTGTTTTTGTTAATTCTTCCACTCAAGGTAGGGCTTAGCTGTAAGAGAATAAGAGAATGTCCTAAGCAGTAGAGCCAGCAGTTGCCGCAGGGAGCCACAGGGATAACATTGCCCAGCCAGAGCAGCTGCTCCCAGAACATCTGGAGGTCAAGGGTAGGACTTATGGGGATGGAGGAGGTTCCTGGTCCTGGGGAATGACGTAAAACTACACTTGCTATGGAGGATGGTGTGATGGGTCTGCCAGTTGTGGGACAGTCCTCAGGAAATGGTATACCATTGCCTCCCTAGTGAACAGTGAATATGCAGCACTAGAAAGCCTCAGCCCCTGCTGCCTTGTAGGTACCTGTGGAGGAGAAAGGCTAGGGGAGAACACCCTGACAGAAAAACCCGGAGGCCCAGGCCCACTGAGTGGGGCTTGAGTCAGGGTCCAGGTATGTTGACAGACACATGAATCCTGAGTGGACCACAGTACAAGACTGGGGTCCAGGCATGTCTATGGGCACCTGAGACACATGGGGCATAAGACATCATAGCCCCACTGAAGGGGTGTAGTGTGAGTAGTAGGCTGCATACAGTAGGGCTCATAAGCAGGGCTTGAAGGGCTGCACAAAGATGACATTGAGTAGGGACCACATTGATAGGCTAAAGGGCTGCACAGGGGTGCATGAAGCAGGTTCTGTATGAGGGGCCCAAAGCACTGTGCATAGGTCAGCCCAACAGTTCAATAATGCAAGTCCCAGTGAGGGGGCATGAGTTGAGGCCCCAGTGGGGGGCTTGTGGTCAAGGTAAGTCTTGGGATGCCTGAGGCCAAGTTTGGGCCAGAGGTCAAGTGCAGCTCAGCAATGAAGCCATTGGAGTAATAGCAGAGTTTGATTTTGGAAGCCATCTGCAAGGCATGGGACACTTTAAAGGGAAGGTTGGAGCCATGTATTGCACCCTTGGCATAAGGGCATTAAAATGGACAGCCCCCTGCCTTACAAATAACTACCTACTTTATTACAACAAGGGCGTGGCAGAAAAGGCAGGTGAGTGAACAGCCCTAGACAGGTGGGCAGGCCAATACAGTGGGCAGGCCAATACATGAGGAAGCAAGAAGGAAGAACTGGATGTCCTTGAGCCATCATGGAACTATGATGTGATTGGAATAACAGACTTGGCAGGATAGCTCGCATGACTGGAGCACTGTTATGAATGGGTACAAACTGTTCAGGAAGGACAGTCAGGGAGTTAGAGGAGGAGTTGAATTTTGTATAAAAAGATCATATGATTGCTCAAAGCTCTAGTATGAAGCTGGAGATAGGCCTGCTGAGAATTTGGGTTTTGAGAGAAACAAGGTGAGAGAAACAAAGGTGATGTGATGGGGGTCTGTTATAGAACATTAGACCAGGAGGAAGTGATGGATGAGGCTTTCTTCAAACAGCTAGTGAAAGTTTCCCAATCACAGGCCCTGGTTCTCATGGGGGACTTCATCTGCTAGAAGGGCAAAATAGCAGTGCATAGGCAATGCAGGATGTTTTTGGAGAGTATTCAGGACATCTTCCTGGTGCAAGTGCTGGGAGCAGACAACTAGGGACCATGTTCATCTTGACCTGCTGCTCACAAACAGGGAAGAAATGGTGGGGAATGTAGTAGTGGATGGCAACTTGGGCAGCGGTGACCATGAGATGATTGAGTTCAGGATCTTTAGGAAAGGAAGGATGGAGAGCAGCAGAGTAAGGACCCTGGATTCCAGAAAAGCAGACTTCAACTTACTCAGGGAACATAGGAGCAGGATCTCCTGGGAAGCCAGACTGAGGGTGAGAGAGGTCCAGGAGAGCTGGCTGTATTTCAAAGAAGCCTTACTGAAAGTGCAGGAACAAACCATCCCAACGCACAGGAAGACTAGCAAGTATGGAAGAAGACCAGTTTTGCTTATACGGGAGCTCTTCAGTAAGCTAAATCACAAAAAGGAAGCTAATAAGAAGTAGAAACTTGGACAAATAACTAGGGAAGAATATAAGTGCATTGCTCAGGCATGCAGGGATGAAGTCAGGAAGGCCAAAGGGCAATTGGAGTTGCAGCTAGCAAAGGATATGAAGGGTAACAAGAAGGGTTTTTACAAGTATGTCAGTAGCAAGAGAAGGATCAGGGAATGTGTGTGTCCTTTACTAAAATGGGGAAGGCAACCTTGTGACAGAAGATGCAGAAAAGCTTGAAGCACCAAATGCCTTTTTTTTTGCATCAGTCTTCACAAGGAAGTTCTGCTCATAGTCTTCTGCACCAGGCAGCACAGTTTGGGGGTGGGGAGGAAGGTGAGCAGCCCTTAGTGCTGAAAAAATATGTTAGGGACTACTTGTAAATATCAACAAGCTAGGGGAAGTAGTAGATACACTGGAGGGTAGGGCTAGGATTCAAAGAGAACTTGACAAATTACAGGATTGGAATGAAAGAACATATCATGAGGTTCAATAAGGAAAAGTGCAGTCCCTCACTTAGGAAAGAACAATCGCATGTACAGGTATAGGCTGGGGACTGACTGACTAAGCAGCAGCTCTGCAGAAAATGATCTCAAAGGTACAATAGATAATAAACTAAATAAAACCAGCAGCGTGACCCTGTTGCCAGGAAGTCTAATGGCATACTGAGTCGCATTGGTAGGTGTGTTGCCAGTAGGTCAAAGGAAGTGATTATCCCCCTCTATTCAGCACTGGTGAGGCCATATCTGGAGTACTGAGTTCAGTTTTGGGCCCCCTACTAAGAAAAGGAAGTGAATGAATTGGAGAGACTCCAGTGAAGGGCAACAAAAATGGTAAGGGAGCTGTGGGACATGACTTATGAGGAAAGACCAAGGAAAATGGGTTAATTTAGTCTAGTGAAGAGAAGACTGAGGGGGATTTAATAGTAGGGCCAAATCCAAATCTGAATTGAATATGACCCATTTTGTACATCCCTATTTAATAGCAGCTTTCAATGACCTGAAGTGGGGTTCAAAAGAGGATGGAACTAGACTGTTCTCAGTGGTGACAGATGACAGCACAAGGAGCAATGGTCTCAAGTTGCAGCAAGGGAAGTTTAGGTTAGATATTAGGAAGAATGTTTTCACTAGGGGGTAGGAAACCACTGGAACAGGTTACCCAGAGAGGTGGTAGAAGCTGTATCCTTGGATTTTTTTCAAAACCCAGCTAGACAAAGCTTTGGCTGGAATGATCTAATTGAGGATGGTCTAGATCTAGTTGGGGATGGCAGGGGATTGGACTAGATGATGTTATGAGGTCCTTTCCAACCCTAACTTCTTATGATTCTTCCTATGGCTCTCTGCCCCTGTCACTTTAATAGGGAAAGAACAGCTGAGATTAAGCCAGCTATCTGGGAGTAATGGATCAAGCAAAAGCTAAGATGAGGGGCCTACAGAGCTGCAAGTAGCTACCTTGGAACTAGATGCATCTTAATAGGAAAAGAAAGACAGAACTCCAGGCAGGTAGTGACAGCAGTGCAGTAGGAGCAGGGGGCCTATTGAGCTAAGAGGAAACCTCTGTTCGTGGTGAAGGTGCTATGTGACCAGAAGGTGGTGCTCCGGCAGGATATAAGCTCAGTTTGTGAGCTGGAGCAGGCTATCTGACTCTGGCATCTGAAAGGAGAGTAACTTTTATGTGGTGGGGTGGAAGAAGGAGGGAGTGAAGCTGCAGGAGACAGAAGCACAAGCTCCCATTGTATTCTAGATGGCTGGAAGGTGACTACCAAGATGGGAGAATCAAAGGCAATGACATAGTGACCCAGAGTGAGGTTTGAGTTCAGTTGGAAGCAATTTGTTCGTGTCTTGATTTATGTTTATAATCAGAGGACCAAGTTATGGCTATGGAGATGGTTTATAGATCACACAGTGAGGTAGTTTGAGCACTCTGTATTTTGAATCATGGACTGAGCAGGGGACATAGTCAGGATGGAATTGAGGTGCCAAAGGGCAAAATAGTGAGTCAGGGCTGAGTACCTCAGTGAAAAAAAAGGTACCAAGGCTGTAAAAGCTGAAGTTCGGATGAAATATTAGAGCCCAAGGGACAGATCATACAAATCGGCTCAGATAGGGACTGACTGACATCCATGAGCCATGGGTGTGGCTATGGGGGCAGATGGAGGCCATAAATTATTGTGGCCACAAATACTGCTCCCAAGGTGTAGTTAATACCTTAAGGCAGTGGTGCTCAACCTTTTTGCCCTATGGGCTGGAAGACCAATAAACAATTTCTCCATGGGATGGATTTGGCTTGTGGATCCAATCTGTCATGCGAAGCATGGGCAGCAGGGCCTGATCTGGCCATGTGAAGAGGAACAGGAGGCAGCCTGGTCCAAAAGTGCCCCTGTGGAGGAAAAGGGGTATGTTCTGGACCCAATCCAGCCATGTGGAGGAAGGGGGCATGGCATGGCTCAAAACCAGTCATTCAGGATGAAGGGGACATGGCCTGCCCCCAATCTGTACATGTGAGGGGATACATGGTGGGCGGGGGGTGGGGGGCATGGCCAGGCTGGCCCCAATCTGGTCATTCAGGTTTAAGAATTCAGCAACAGGGGAGTGTTGGAAGGATGAATTGCCACTAAATTTCCCAAGCACTGGAGATCCCTGCAGACCAGATACTATGACTCCAATGGCTGGATCTGGCCAATGGGCCAGGGGTTGAGCAGCCCTGCCCTAGAGGCATAGGTAAGGTCTGTTGGGACATGAGTGGTGTCTGGTAAGTGCTAGCAGAGCTCAGGATAGTTTTTTGGTAGCAGATTGGGGGTCTGGGGAAGCCTCTCACCATAACAGAACATTTACATTAAGGCATGGCAGGAAAGGCTGTGAGAGGGATATGGAGGAGTTGGAGTAGGGCAGGATTAGTGCAGTCTTTAGAGGACACTGCTGCTGGCCCAGGTTCTACCCTGCCACAAGGGTGGTCTTTAGTTTCCAGGGGATTCCTTGCCAAGAACACTACAAGCTGCTAATAAATTAGATGACATATCAAACATAATAGGTACGTCCCATCTTTGTTTTCTCACAGAAGCAACCTTCAACTACAAGGAAAAGGACAAAGGTTAAAAGGAAAAAAATAAATAATACAGATTTAGATACTGCAGAAAAAGATGCCTTGCTTCCATCTTCTTCACCATGGCAAGATATTTAAGAGGACAAGTACATAAAGTTAGACCCTAAATGTATATTTGAAAATCTACCGGCAGTTTATCAGTGGGTTGAGTGCTCTTTTGCATTTATTTTTGTCTCAGACCAACATGCCTACCAAATACATCTCTAAAACATAGAAGATGCTGAATTTTACCTGATTTTGGATTTAAATTTCATTCTTGAACAAGAAAGCTTCCTACACCTCCCAGCCTTTCTGCCGCATGACACCACCAGGGAAGGAATTCTGCCATATCTGCACATCAAAGAGCAACTCACAAACACACTCTCATGGACCCAGAGGAACAGACTTTCACTTTCAGCTTCCTTTGTGCAAAAATGAGGTTTATTTTCTACCTATGGGGAATTTTTACCATCTTTAATTTTCCCGAAGGCTGAGGAAGGGTGTGTGTGCCTGAAAGCATGCAGAAAAAAGATTTTTTTTTTGTAATTTCTTAATTGGTCGAATAAAAGGTATAATCTCTGAACCAAGAGTTATAGAGTTTTGCATCTCTGAAGTTTTTATATTTATGAAGTGATATGTTGCTATTAATAGTAATACTGATGCAACTATCACTACACTATGAGCATGTCTACATGTTCCTGGGACCTCACATTTGGTACTGCACAGTCCCAATGGCGTATTATTTTTAGATGTTACGTCCTTGTAGCGTTAAGCTACGACAATGTAACCCATTGCTCTGGTGACATAGCATCTTGGGTAGACACACCCTGTATGTAAGCATACTGTACTGTACAAGTCAACAAAAGAACACACAATGGGTGGTATAGAAGGCTGTGGATGACAGCCTTTTATTCCCTTTGAGATCTCTTGTGCTTTAATTATGTAAATATCCTTCCACCTTTTTAGAAATAAAATGTGCCTGGATATACTTCCTCTGTTATTTTGTCATAAAAATCTACTAAGTCAGAAGTTAACACCTACAGACCTGATCCAGCATGTGAAGAGATTGAATCTGGCCTGTGGCAGCACATTGTGGCCCAGGCAGCAGAGGGGTAGTCCTCAGGATGCTATCACCTGCCTACTTCCCTCTGCCATGACCAAGATTCCAGAGTACCTTGGTCATAGTCCTACTGCTTGTGTCATTCCTTGTATTCCATCTGCAGTGTCTGCTGACTACCCACTTTCCTGCTCTGTTCCTGAAGATAACTCCTGAACTTGCATCCTGAACCTGATGGGGACAGCTTTATCATTTCCCAATTAGGTAGAAAAGCAATACAGTATTCACTTTGCCCATGGCATGTTAAGTCCAGCAATATATCTGAAACTTTAAAAGGTTGTGAATTTTTTTCATTTATGTAAGTTTTGTGGCAGCTTAGAGTGCAAAAGATGTAGCTGCTGGACAAGAGAGATAGAGATTCATTCTCATTACTCTACTTATTTCTTAGGAGCTTAGTTTAAAATAGGTAGTTAAAATTGCAACCTTAGAAAACATAGGAAATCTCTCTTCTATTTTTGTTTTCTAGGTTGTTTTTAAATATATATATATATAATATCAGTTCAATATAAGCAATGGGTTGTTACTGCTTCAAAAGCCCCTAAGCACACAGAGCAATACTGAGCATGGATTTCTCACTTTTAATAAATTAAAGCCTCCTTTGAGCTAGTGTTTTTGTCATATTGTTTTCTGTGCTGAGTCACAACGATTTGTACTGTGACATTACACTCCTAACATACTTCCAATAATGCTTATGCCACTCAGTATTTAGTCTTCAATAACATCTAATTAGCATGAAAAAACCTGTAGTTTATCTGTAGACAATCATTAACTGCACTGGCTTTGTTAACCATGCTGCCCAATCTAGGATTCAGTCTTCTGTAACCGACACGTCCTCTCAGTGCGGCAAGCCTTTTAGCAGGTTAAATTCCATGTAATACTTAACAAACCTTTACTATTTAGTTGTTCATCTTCCTGATAACATCTGGTTGATCCAGAGACGGTACATGTTTTCAGAAACTAGAAGGTGGTTAGTGTGCTGTAAATGTATGTTTATTAATATTTTCCTATGCATTTCTGGGGAAAGTAATATGAACTATTTTTGTTTGCATTGGATCATACATTAGTTTTCTGTGCATGGTCTAAAAGCTGCAGAAAAGGAAAATATAGCTATTCCTTTTGACACAAGGAGTTAGCCAAAATTGGGGCCCTACAGGTTGTTTCTGTTAGAAAGAGGCGATGGATTAGGCATCTTTGATGCAATGCTATTTATGTACAAAGATAGGCATAGTTCTGGTTCCTTGAACTATGAAGGGACTATCCTGTTTGATTCCCAGAAGGAATCAAACAACAGCAGACTGTTTGCTTAAGGTGCTCCCAAACCTTTCTCAGTGACTACCTTTACCAGCTCTTGTGTCTATGTTTCATATGCATTACCTTTTTTGTCTCAACTTTTCAAATCTTTCTCTTGATTACTTACACAGGTTCCTCTAAAAATGCAATTCCACCAATCAACATCCTAGTCCCTGCAATGTGTTAAATCAGCACTTAGTATACTTCAGCCAAAGATGGATTGGGAGGGGGGTGCACTGCTGCAGTTGCACCCCACTTTAATCCCTGGTCCACTCAAGGTTTAAAACTAACTGCCTGCAAGTGATAGCAGCATTTCTATTTAGAAGCAGAGAGGGAGTCACTTGACCTCATGGCTCATTATAATCTGCCTTATTCCTTCTCAATTCTTAATTCCAAAAATGTTAACAGCCCTCACTCTTTTTTAAAATGGACTGTAATAGTTCCACTAATCAAGCTATCCTTACTTCTGTAGTTCTTCTGTCTGTTAGCTGCTCCTGGTAACGTAACTCCTATTTCACAGCCCTGCAGATTGTTTTTAACTATAGCTAGAAACATTAACTTAGGGTATAGAAAATTTAACTGATGTAAACATTAATTCATGTGTGGAACCAACTTTCAGTGAAGCATTGGCTGCACTGTCAAGCTTCTCAAGACAGCTCACATTTGTTTTATAAATCTGAAAGTGTTGTGCATTTAATTCTAATGTCTATAGGACTAATGAAACAATGGCTGCAACAGTCCCCTGGCTTTACCTATAGAAGGTTACGGTGTTCTGTCCTCTGTTGTGTCAGGGTTAATGGTAGTTTTACTAAGAGGTTAAATTATAGATTTGTATAAGATGGTTTGGCTAGGGATGACCCTGCCTTGGGCACAGGGTTGAACTAGATGATCTCTGGAGGTCCCTACCAGCCTTACCTATCTATGATCTTTTGATTATTTTTGTCTGGGTTTTTTTGCTTTGATCTTGAACTGAATAATCTAGTCCTGGGCCCCTAGTTTATTAGTAAAGTTTACAGGGTTTTTTTTCAAATATAGAAAAAAGTGTTATGTTATATTAGATAAAACAACACACCATCTGTATCCCCATTTTCAAAATCTGAGTTCCACCCATGACAAGCAAGACTCCCTGCTGAGCGCAAGAGGAATATGGGGTTGTAAGATATCCAGGTCTGTTTTCTTGTTTCTCAGATCAGATCTACACTGATTCTTGCATTGGCTACAATAGCTTTGAGATTGATATTGTTCCATCAAGATGTTTTTTACCCTTTGATAGCTGAAATGGTCCAGTCACAACTTTTACTTACTTTCATATTTGAGGAGATAGCAACATTCACTCTGCAAAACTGAGAAATCTATGACACTGAAATTTCAGCTTGGGGCAGCCAATTAAATTTCTGGCTACCAAATGCGGCTATGGCTAGGGCAGCATAAAGACATTGGATAGTATATGGCCCTGTGTGTGTGTGTGTGTGTGTGTGTATTTAAAGCAAAACAAAACAGGATCACATCTAAATTAAATTAATCTGAAACTAATCCCATTTTCAAGTCAGGAGTAGTCCTTACCTAAAAGTGGCTAAAATCATGCAGAAAAAAGCAAAAGGTAACAAATTAATAAAGGAATCCAAACTTATACATACTCCAAACCACTTAAGTATTTCCAATATATTTTACCAGCAGATAAGTAAATAAGATAGATTGAAAATTTAGGAAAATGTGTCTTTTTTTCAACATAAAGTGTCCCCTTCCCTCTACCCCCCCCCCCGAAAACCCACCCCAAAACAACATACCGTTACCTCTTCTTTGTTAAGGATATATACTGACTTTATGGAATTACTTCAGCAAGCTGTGAATAATGATGCATGAAATCAAAAAAATCTCAGACCAGTACACAGAGAGAATACAGACAGTGGTAGGTTGTCAGGCTCAGCTTTTTTAGCAGTGTATTGAAATCCTGCATTCCCTTCTGACATGGCAAGACTGAAGTTCAATGGTATGAATTTATAGGCATCCCAGTTTTAAAGACACTAGCATTCCTTTTACTATTTGCACTTATGCCTGGAGGACGAAGACAAAATTCTAATATTGCCATGCAACCATGTTGCCTTGAAGACAATTTGAAATTCATGTTTTAAAACAAGTGAGTAATATTTTCTGCCTCATTTGCAGGTTGGAGTACCTGAAGCCAGTTGAAGGCCTTTAGACATGTACACATTACAGTCTTCCACTAGACATATTAACCAAACCCAAATGTTTTCTCAGTACCTCCAGCACAGTGAGAACAGCCATATTCAGATGCCTGGGAGACAAGTAAACAAGCTCATTGATGACACTTTAACAGCCACTTCATAGTATATGTACAACTTGTTTCACTTGCTTCCTTCCCATTTAAGAAGCCATCTGATGAGAAACTTCAGGTTTCGCAGGGTCAACCGTAATTCACAGTAGTTTAAAGCTGGAAGGGACATTGTGAGATCATCTGGCCCAGCCCCCCCTGCTCTGGACAGGAAAGACTGCTGGGTTCAAATAACCCTAGCAATGTGTGCATCCAGTCTCCTTTTGAAAATCTCCAGGGTAGATGTCTGTACCACTCCTGCTGGGAGTCTATTTCAAAGTCTGGTCACATGAACCATGAAGAAGTTTCTCCTTTTGTCCAGTCTGAAAATTTCTTCTAGAAATTTATAACCATTGCTCCCAGTTTCCCCCAGGGTGCTGTGTTGAATAGTTGTTCACCTAGCCCCTGATGCTCTCTCCTGATATATTTGTAAGCTGCCACCAACTCCCCCTGAAGTCTTCTCTTTTCTAGGCTGAACAATCCCATATCTGTCAGCCTTTCCTCATATGGCTTGCTTTTCAGGCCTCTTATAATATAAGTGACTCTTCTCTGGAGTCTCTCAAGCTTCTCCACATCCTTCTTGAAGTGTGGCACCCAGAACTAGATGTAGTACTCCAGCTGCTGTGACACCAATGCCAAGTAGAGCAGAATAACTTCCTTAGTTTTGCTTGAGATAGATCAGTTGATACCCGCCAGCATATTGTTTGCTCTGCTACCTGCAGCATCACACTGGTGGCTCATATTCATTTTTTTGTCAATTATGACCCTCAGGTTCCCTTCAGACATGGTGCTATGCTAGCCTTTTTCACAAGCCAAATATTACAGAAAAGCTTTAAGTAAGAAAGATCTTATATGGGAAATAGTTTTGAATACTGGATGACATATAGAAGTAGTCACAGACCTGAGAGCAGAAGAACATAAAACCAGAATGTCACTGAAGTTATATAAAATATAACCCCAACATGCTAAGTCTCAGGAAGCCTGAGTGCACCTCAAGACTAAATCAAGAAGTTGAGATGGACTGTAACCTTGCAAAGATAGAGCATACAGTTGACCTATCATTTTAAGGAATATTAAATTGTGCCCCAAACCAGCCAAATAACCAAACCAAAAAGACCCACCATAATACTTCCTGGTCCAAAGCTTACTGGAAGAGGAAAGGTATTAAGTTTAAAGCAGCAAAAGAAGCACCATTTATTAGGAATGGAGACACCACCCCCACAAAATGTGAACTCCAGGTATGTAGGGCAATGAGGAAGGCAATAATAGCCAGTTTTGTTAACAAAACTTCTTGGAAATACTCAAACTAAGAATAGTTTTCCACTGGAAAGTGCCGATATAGTAATCAAAATATTTGGCAGACAGATTGATTTTCATAAAATTGTGATGGGACTCTGAAAGGCAGAGGGAATTAAAGGGAATTAAAACAGATAAGGACAGCATTTGGTCTACAATGCCATGAAAGATTTCTTGTCCTTTTTGGACTGTCTGTCACCAGTTAAGAAAATAAATCCCAATCAACTTGGGCCATTTTAGGTTCTATGGGGTACATCTACATGTGCACTTTAATGTGCACTAGCATATTTTAATGTGTATTAAAGTATTAGTAAAAAAATACCCTGCTCTTCAGTTAATGCACATTAAAAAAGAAGCTAATGTGCATTAAAGCATCACTAAGAAACGTGCTCTTTCTTTAATATGCATTAAGATAGGAGAATGTGCATTTTCCTAGTACCTCACAATGGAGATACTCAAGTTAATGCACATTAACTAAAGCATGTTAGTCCACATGTAGTCATGCCCTTGTTTTGCAACCTAAATGCCAGGAGATGATAAATATTCCATTTACGTGGACGTTTACATCTGTGAAAGGTGCAAAATAAGTCCTTATACTGACATTCAGTTTCTTCTGGGAGAGTTCCTATTCTCTCAGCAGAAACCACAAGTGTACAGATGCTCAGGCTTTTTTTCATAGGGTAAGAGTGACCAGCTTCAGGGGAAAAATAACTTAGGAACAACTGGGGTTAAATCATTCCCACTCCCTGGGGGCAGCAAATGTAAGTGCATGTCATGGCTTCTCCCAGAAGAGAACATAGTCCTCTAGCTTCTGTCACTCTATCCCCTGTCCTAACCCTTCCCCAGGGAGACAATGTATTACTCATTGGACTCTGATGCTCCAGAACACTCCCTATCTAAAATCTTTACATTGTGCTGCAGGGAAAAACAGGCTGACCATGAGCAATCTGGGTCAGCCTTTCAGGGCTGCCTTATTCAATGCTGCAGTCTGTCACTAGCCAGACTACAGAAGCCTGCAGAGCACACTAAGATGTCTGCACAGTCGCCACTCCGCTGGC
The DNA here is from genome assembly GCA_030014935.1 of Caiman crocodilus. Taxonomy (NCBI): domain Eukaryota; kingdom Metazoa; phylum Chordata; order Crocodylia; family Alligatoridae; genus Caiman; species Caiman crocodilus. Next base: position 64,620,309 of record JAGPOW010001543.1, on the reverse strand, counting down.
TTCACAGTATCAGCACTGCAAGATTTTCACTCTTCAGGTCTTCATCATATGAATGTCTCTATATGTGACTCTGGGCAAGTTTCTTTAGCAAAACCTGAAGAGTTCTCCAAGTTTATCTGAACATGGTTACACTTCCTAAATCTGCCCCTATATGAGTAAGCAGAACAGCTGACAATGACAAATATCCAGTTGATTTAAAAAAAAAAGTGTTTCTACTACTTGCTAGTAATTAAACCATAAAAAAGTGGAGAAAAAGGTTACTCTTCTTGTAGTTTAAAACCAAACTACAGACCAAAAATGAATAATTACATTGAGGGTTTCCCACAGCCACTTCCTCCCACCCCAGGATGATGGAGCATTTGAGAATTAGGAAGTCTCTCAGAGAACTTCAAGCCAATTTAATATATTAAATAGAATTAGAGATACTGAAAAGGTAGTTGGCACAGGTGTAACTACAGAATCAGTTATCTTGCACAAGGGAGCAGAAACCCAATCAGTATATCATTCAGCTGGATAAACTTCTGCTAGTAGCATGTAAAAAGACATAGATAAATAGCACTGCTTGGAATGCTAGAGAGATGATTTTCACTAAAATAAATATTTTCCATTACTTCCATGCAGTACACAAAAACCATTTGAAGTAATTTAAAGGAAATGATTCTTAGCCTACAAAAGAAGAGCACAGATGATAGAAATGAAGGAAGAAAAGTAATGCTGTATACCAGATTGATTCCACATTCTGTATTATTAATGCTTTTCTAAAGTTGCTACTCCATTTTTGCTGCATCCAGAGATCAAAGACTTTAGAACCAAATTCAGGAAATTTTGCCAGTGATGCTCAATAGTACTAAACTTTATTCTTTGCAGAATGGGTCAGATTTCAATTCTGTGTACTTTTTTTTAATGTTATAGTTTCTTCTAAGGAAAAATGGCAGAGGCTAGCCAAAACCCATTAAAGTCAATGGAAAGATTCATACTTAATTCAATAGGCTCTGGATCAGACCCTTAGGACTCACTTTCTATAGTAAAAAATCTCTTCCTAATATATTTGTGTGCATCCAAAAGAACAGAATGTGATTTGATTAAATGATTTGGAACTATGGCACACTGACTTGGAATACTGACTCCAATTTGATCATTCTCCTATAAGAAATGAAGTACAGCCTGTTGATCTTTGGAATCTATTCTAGAACAAAGTTGGTGGTTTGGATTTAGTTCTATAAAATGGTTGCAAGTATAGACTTGTTCAGCTTGGGATGAAGTGCTTGAAGAGACTTCAACAAGAAATTTAAAAAAATAAGAAGAATGGATTTTGATCAATCCATCCTTTTTTACTTAATTATATCTTCAGAAGAAAGTGGGTCTCTAAATTAAATTAATAGGTCTGCAAATTATGAATCAATAAAAGGAAATCCTGTTGCTTACAGGAGAGATGCAAGGTGGTAAATTTATTATCACAAGATTTCATCTAGTAGATTTTAAAAGGAGGTGGATAATTGTATGGCAGCAGCATTTATCATCCTCCAAACAAAGGGTATGCAGAGATATAGCATTTATCATGCTTTAAGGTGCTTAAAAAGGTAAAATATTTTTTTTAAAGAGTGCAATGATAATGCATTATAACAAAACTACAGCTAGGATTTTACTATATCAGAAATGACCCCAGATGAAACAGGGATATCTCTGAAGTTCTGAAGGTTATAACTATCCTTTCCATAAAGTGTAAGGACAACTGATTCTCTACTTTTAGGCCAGGAAGTAATCATCTCTGTAACTGGCAAGGATATTTTTCTTCATATGCATATTTCTGTTGCTTTGGTATCTTAGGCAAAGTAAATTATCTTAATGTTTCTGGCACAGGTGTACTCATACATGCATCTCATGTGTCAATGTACTCATACATACATACATGCACTCATGCATACATCATACATCATGTATATATACATCATATATATCATACATCATGTACATAGCATACATACATACATCATGTATGTATGAGTACGAGGTGTACTCATACATGCATCTCATGTATCAATGTCCCAACACTTAAAAATGGTGGTGGGGATGCTTAAACTAGAGCTTGTTTGACAAGCTTTAGTTCAAGTGCACCTGCCACCATTTTTAAGTGCAGGAATGGTGATACATGAGATGCAGAAGGCTGCTGGAGAGTGGTAACTGCCAAGCTCCAGCAGCCTTGATTAAAATAGAGTTTGCTCAAACATGCTGGAATCCCAGTGTCTTTGAGCAGCCTCTGTATTTGTGTATAGGTACCCTAAGAGGGTAAAATAAAACCTCCCCTCCATATGCTACAGTCACTTGAGGTTTCTCTGAAAATATTCTCCTTTCTGGTCATGAATTTTGGCATACGGCCCCCTTTTGATTCACTGTCTTGAGCTCTGTCTTTTCACCTTTTGTCACGGGACATCTGAAGATACTATAGTCCAGGTTCCTCAGGAAAATTTAACAAGAGAGTACCCATCAGGATCAACAGATAGGTCCATTAAAATTAAATCACTTGAGTCACTCATGTAATATCAAAGTGTTCTTTATTAAGAAGATATTTAAGATTAAAATAATAACAGTTTCACAATGCACTTGGATATTTAGATGTATGTTAAAGGCTAACTAAAAATATTGGTTGCCTGTTCAATGGATGATTGCAATTAGAAAGAAAAATATAATTGACCATAAGTAATTGAGGCATAACAAAAGTCACCAATAAAGGCTTTTTATTCCTTCAATGAAATAGAAGAGAACTTGCAGTTAAGTTAAGCTCAATGGATGCTTACAATTTCTATGTAAGGGCTCAAATGTGCCATTCCATCAAATACCTGTTGAAATAAGACTCTGTCCCAGCAGAACCCAGGAGCAATGAGAAACTTTCACCACATCATCACACCCAATCTGGCAAATATGTTAAAGTGTGTGCCTTAGTGATGCTAAGCTCTTGTGAATAAGTAACCCTCTGATAGTAGTGCAGGAGCATGCACTCAGGGGCACTGCAAGCAGGTTACATCTAATTTCCACAATGGTATTATCAAAGAGCAGGATTTAACGAATGGGGATACTTCTCAGTGGTGCTCTTGGGCTCTGAAAGTAAGTGGCACGATGATAGAATAAATGTTTCTTTAGGGATTAAAAAGCAAGACAAAACAGAACAATGACAAAAAACCCAGTGAAAACCCAAAGGAAGACGATTCTTAGAGATTAAGTTTACTGTACTTAAATCTAAATCGATTCTGAATTTAATATGAACCCCAATTATTAGAATCTATAGATGGAAAACGTACACATTTGTAATATTTTTTTAGGTGTTGAATCCAATTTTTGGAGGGTTATCTAAAATCCTCCTCGCTCCCCACCCCCCTCATCAGCAGGGAAAGCAGTGACTGGTGAGGATGAGGGGGGTGGGAGGGTGTAGATGGTCCTCCTGGCATCTGCCCCAATTCACTTTTCCTCCCTGTGGCATTTCTGCCCCCATCAGCAGCCCACATCCTCTGCCCCTGTGCTCCCACTCCCCACAATCTCTGCCTCTTCCTCCTGCCCTAAGGGTCAGATTAACCCTTTAGTGGGCCCTAGGCAAACAAAGGCATGCATCATGGACTGGTAGAGACCCCACTCACCACTCTGGCGGTGCCACCCACAGGAAGCGGTGCTCAAAGTCGCTGCTAGGAAGCATTGGCAATGCATAGGGGGTGCATGCAGGAGCACGTGCACCCCCTGAGATTGGCCATGCTCTCCCTGAGAGATGCACTGGAGGTACTTATGTGTTTGCTGCTGGCACTTCTGGGTTTCCCGCTAGCATTTCCAGTGGTGGCAAGGATTGTCCATTGAGGGACACCCCTCTCCACCCCAGTAGGTGATCAGCTGCTGGTACCCCACAGTATTAGGAGGCACCAGTAGCTCATGCTAGCAAGCAACCACTGTCATAGTAAGACCGGTGCAAGGGAAGGCAAGGCAAGGCAAGGCAAGGGAGTTGTGGGGATTAGTGTCACCATCACTGAGGAAAGGATCAGGCATCCCTGCAGCTCAGGGCCCCAGGCATGTGCCTGGTTTGCCTACATGTTAATCCAGCCCTGCCTGCTTCCCAGGCTCTGCCTCTGCCTCTTCCCTCCTCCTCCCCCTCCCCCTTACTGTCAGGTGCTACTCAGGTCCTGTTCCCTCACAAAGGACAGCATGTGGAAGTGCAGCCTCTGGTAGCCATGCAGCAATTTTGCACTGCTTATTAGCTGTCACAACCCAAATCAAGTGAGTGACCCTGACACAATTGATCACCCTCTCTGAGTGATTGGCATAACCCTAAATTTAGTCATGTTCCCACTCATTAAGTATTCCTACTTGGCAGTTTATCACTGGCTACTCTAAAAGTATAAAAGTCTGCTCAGCTTCCGCCCAAATCGGAGCAGAGCAAAGGAGGAGCTGGACCTCCAATTCGCTGGCCAGCTTAAGGAGGCAGCTAGGACGAGGGATGTCATTGTCATGGGTGACTTCAATTACCTGAACACCTGCTGGGAGGAGCAGGAGCAGGCCAAGTCTGAGAGGTCCCGGAGGTTCCTGGCGGAGCTGCAGGACCTCCACTTGGTCCAGGAGGTGCATGGCCCCACCAGGGGGGATGCACTGCTGGA